>VXAV01001510.1:17455-60444 GCA_013399715.1 Alectura lathami | reverse complement strand
GCCTCCGGCTGGGCCCGGACCCTCAGCCCCGAGCACAGGCCCCGCGGCCCGGCCCGGCCCCTCCGCCGCCATGGCGCTGAAGATGGTGAAGGGCAGCATCGACCGCATGTTCGATAAGAACCTGCAGGACCTGGTGCGCGGCATCCGCAACCACAAGGAGGATGAGGTGAGGCCAGAGGCTGCCTTGGCTCTCCCGCCCTGCCGGCTGTCAGCTCCCGGTCAGCCCTCCCGCTGTGCCGGGCTGTGAGGGAGAGCAGGGGCCGGGGAGGCTGCTTCAGGCCCAGAAGCTGCCGGGCGCCTCCAGCAGCCTGGAACGGGGAGATGTCGTTGGGGGGAAGGAGCAAACAGGAATCAAAACTAGGAAGATGACGCTGGGTGGTGCAGGCCAAAAAGGAGCGGCTGTGGGAGGAAATAAAGAAGTGGAGGAGCAATGAATTGAAAAGGAGGACAAGGGAGGGCCACGCTTGGTTCTGCTTTCCCTTTTAGCATGTTACTGTGATGTTGAGATGAATGATGCACGTAGTAAAGGAATTTCTGCTTGTCGTTGTGTGCTAGTCGGCTGTGTGTTCTTCATCACGGAACTGGTGTTCAGGAAGGCTGGGTTCCATCGTAGTTCAGCATTCAAATCATTCATCTTGCATATGTTATCACTGAAAAGTGGCTTCCTCATGTCAAGGCTTTTGTAGGCAGAAAGCAAATGGATACATTGGCCTGTTATCCCCTCTTGTATTGAGGCACATGATCAGGAAATTAGTATAGGCCATGTAATTAGTCATCAGGAAAGTGCTCTATGGGACTCTATACATTGAAGTGTCACCTGTTAATTGGGAAGTAATGGGCAAGAAGAGTAGCATTTATGTTAATCTTCAAATAATTATGGCCGTAGCTTTCTTATGGATGGCCTGAGGGTTATGCTCTCTTGGGATAAGGGTGACTTGCTGTGGAGTTAGTGACGTGCTGAAATATTTGCACAGTACAGCATCTCCTCACCTGCAGGACTGAAATGTGAAATACCAGTTCCAAAACCACGTGGTTGTTCTGAGGGCTGCCAGGCAGGTCATTGTGCACAGGACGAGGTGTTGCGTGCTAGTGGTGATAGCTAGGGAACTTGCACACTTAGTTTGCAATAGGTTAGATTTCTGGGTGCTAAGAAGTGTGTGGTGCCCTGCAAAACATGGGAGGCTGTGGAGGAAGGGAAACAGAATGTCGATGTGGGTGCTGAGTGTGTTGTTATGCTTCAAGCTGGAACAGGTGAACAGTGCCGCACACTCCCCGACTCTCACCGAGGTCAAAGCAAATGTCACCTCCTGTAAGTAAGAGGCTGATGTCAGTTACAGAGGTTGGGTGGTAGCTCTTCAGTTTGAAATATATTTCCTAACATTTTAAAATAAATAATTATAGGGATAGTTCCTTTTTCAGTTTTTGTGAAAATATTAAAAATAGAAATAAAAAAAAAAAAAAAGGATGTGCTCAGCTGAACAGCTGACATTTCCGTGATTAAATGTGTTCAAAGGTTTTGCTTAATTCCGTGAAGTGACTGCAAACAGCACAGGGCTATTCCTTTTCCTGGCTCTGCTACCTGAAGAGGGCTGTAAGCCTCCTGTTAGTAAGATGCTGGGCATTGATTCAGTGCTTCCCAGGGAATGGGCATGGACATCTGATTTTTGGGTGATGTTACCATGTCAGAGTAGTATTTTAGAGGAAGTAGCTGCCAGAAATCTTTCTTTTCCTACAACGCTTCTATTGTTCGTTCTATCTAGTAAGTGCTGCTCAAATATTGAGTGTAGTTGTTCAGCTGACTTTTATGTGTCACCAGATAAGTATCTAAGCTTGAGACATGCTTTGTCCTATTCAGAAGAGTAAATTTGTTTGAAACAAACAGCATGCTCTGGTGGCAAGGACATCAGCTGCTGGATCTCAGCTCAACAACAGTTACCCTATAAAAGAAAAGTCTCTGAAAGGAGGTTGAATAAAAATGACACTGAAAGGAGTGAAGGCATGATTATTGCTTTTGCTTCCGCTTTAGTTATGCGGAAGCAAAAGCATTTTGTTCTGAGGTGTGAGAGCTTCCTGTTTCTCTGCAGGTACCATCACAAGCTCTTGTCTCCAGTATTTCAGTGACGCATCAAGCGTGTGTTTGCAGTGTGAGGTGTGCAGAGTGGCTCTCACCGAGGTGCAGATGTGGGTTGTGCAAACACAGCAGGCCTTTCCAGCAGACCTCCTGCGTTCTTGCTTGGTGGTTGTGTGTCCATCTCATTGCTGGGGCTTAGGGCTGTACCCCAGGCCTGGCTGTGAAGCTCACCGAGTGCTGTGAACTCTTCACCAGTACTTTGTTTTCCTCATCTCAGCAGAGGAATTGGGAGAATACTGAAGACTGACTGGCACTTCAGCTCATGTCTTTGCTGCAAAGTGCTTAATTAACCTGTAAGAGGTCATTTAATTTTAGTTTCTGATCTGTATCCAAAGCTGACCCATTTATTTTGAGTTTAAAACACTGAAACTGAAGTGACGGTAAGGGTGGGAGGTGAGGGGAAGGATGCCCTGAGTTAATGCAGCCACCTTTTAGTGCAGACATTCTGTTCATTTTCCAGTCTCTCAGGGAAACTTGGAGCTGTATCATCCTTCTGTGCAGGAAATGCTAGTGTGGAGGGAATGAGCTGCCTTGGATCTGCCGGTTTAACATGCCGTGTTTACCTCTCAGCACTGTGTACAGGTGCTTTAATTCCTGTGGTGTTTCCCCGGGCCAGGTGAAATTTGAGGGAAAGCCAAATGTGCAAGAAGGACTTTACCCTGTTCCATTCTCCCCTGGCCTTTACTTCTAATTCTTTTCTCTTTCATTCGGAAAATGGATCCTTTTGATAGTGAAGGCTGTGAGTCTGTCATCGGTTCTGATGTGGCTTTGTCCACTGCGGAGTGGCTTCTATTTGTGCCTGTGTCGCTCAGATGTGCCACACAGCAGGGTGAGGGGGAGCGGCTCGCACCACAGGATGTTTAAAGTATTATAGTTTTTTTTCATAGTTATTCCAAACTGGGAAATGATTTCTGTTTGGGGGTGGTCTCCTGAACCTGCAGTACAAGGAGGAGATAGTCCTTTGATGCTGTTTGGCTCTTGCGCAGTGTTTTGTATTTGCAGTTAAGAAACTTGCTGTTCCCAGCAGGGGGAAGGACCATCAGATGCTGTGGTGAGAGGTTCCTTCACAAAAATGACAGAGGTGTTCAGTGGCTGGTGCTTTGTCCTGTGCAGACTGTAGCCCTTTGAGTTCCAGTGCTGCTTACTTACTGGAGGACACATAAGGAGGGGAAAGGGGTTAAAAAATAAATAGATAAAAAGTCTTGTGCCAAATGTGCACTTCTGTCCTAGCTAGAGAAAATCATCCCCCATTTCTGTCAGAGGGTTTGCTTGTGTAAAGGATGAGCGCTACACGCTTTTGTTGATAATTTAAGGAAAAAGCACATTAATAAACCTCACTTCTCTGATGTGTAGTGTTCATTGCTGTACTCGGCACTGGTTTGTGTCTCACTGGTGGTTTGTACTTCAGAGGGTGCTCAGAAGCAAGTCTGAGGAGAGAAACGAGCAATCAGTGTTTCTGGCCGGAAAAACTAAAAGTTAATTTTGATGACGCCGTGCTAAACGAGGGCAGTGCTGAGTGCCCCACGCGATGCGCGCCTCGGAGCTGGCAGTGTTCCCCTCCTCAGAGAGACCTAGGGACAGCGGGCTCTTGTTGCAGCAGGAGCTTGCCTGCAAAGTGAAGGGCTGCTGTGCTCGGCTGCGCAATTCCAGTCGCTCCTCTGACATGTTTTCACATTAAATCATGGTACAAGGAGTTTTGAGGAATCTTCTAAAAATCAGTCTTTTGTGCGTAGCCTCTTGTCATCGAGGCTGAACATCAGTGCTGTGGTTTCCTGACAGCTCGCCTCCTAGCCACTTTTGCAGTGTTAATATCTAACAGCAAAGGGTAGACGATGGAACAAAACCAGAATTTTGAGGAATGCTAAAAAGCTTTTTGGTGCCCAAGACTAGAAAAACAGCTTGAGTGATGGGCAGCGTGCAGTCCATTGATGGCAGGCAGCTCTTCCAGCCGCTGGTGCTCGATGGCTTGCCGTATGTGTGCCAGTGTCTCTGAAGGGAACTCATTATTCCACCCACTTCTGAGGGGCTCTGGAGTTGCTGTTGTTCATTCTTCACGCGTGCAAATCACTGGGAAAAAAAAAGTCGGAAATGGGAACAATGCACAAAAGAGGGCTGGAGAAGGGCCCTACACCAGTCAGTAGAAGCAGGCTGGTAGCAGCCTGTGGGGTGGCTGGGACCAGAGTGACAGTGTCCTCTGTGACAAGGGAGGTCAGGGGTCTGCAGCCCTGGAACAGTAGCCAGGGGGTGGTGGGCTTTCTCTTGTGTGATTACAAGCCAAGCAGCTTAGGCTTTGCATTAGTGCTGCCTTCCATTAGCCTCTTGCTTTCCCCTGTGTTAAATGTTACTTAATTGACTGTGGCATGAGTGGGGCTGATAGCTTTGCTCCCTGTCAGGATCTGTTTGTGGCTGCCCCCTGAGGGCCTGAAGTGCTGCAGGCAGGCTGCTTTCACACCTGTAGATAGAAGTTCTGCCTGGGCAGGTGCAGGGAAGATTGTTCTGGAGCCTCGTACTAAGAAATGCAGCAGGGGCATGTGCAGCACCTCTTGTAACAAGGCCAGGGGAAGAATGGGCAGAAAAATGGGGTTAGGAGAGAGCTGCATTCCTGCCCAGTGGTTGCTTTTGATGAGGCTGTCATTGTCCCAGTGCTGAGTGGAGAAAACGGGTCCTTCTGTGAACACTGACTGCATCGGAGGAAGTAACAGAAGGTACTGAAGAGCCTCTTCCTCTACCGAGTCAGTGAACATTTTTGATGTACAAAGAATCGCTTTAGGCTTTTCATTCGGGAGCGCCCATTTCTGGTATGGTACGAAGAGCAGCGAGGGAGGCATTAGGCAACGTGCATCAGAACGAGCAAGTCATGGGACTAGTTGTAAAGAAGCACTTGTGTTCCTTTGCTTGGGAAGAAAGCCACCCCGACTGCTCAGGCTGAAAAACGCAAATGCTTCATGACCTGAAGGTGAGCCTGCTTAAATCCAGGCGGCAGGAAGTGTGAAGAGTGTTGAGTAAGTAATGGTGGTGAATGGAGTCGAATCCTGCTGGTGATCTGTTATGAGCAGTGTTCCACAAGGGTTGGTACTGGGGCCAGTCCTCTTCAATATCTTTATTGATGATCTGGATGAAGGCATTGACTGCACCCTCAGGAAATTTGCAGACAACAGCAAGTTGAGAGGAAGTGTTGATCTGCCTGAGGGAAGGCAGGCTCTGCAGAGGGATCTGGACAGGCTGGATCGATGGGCTGAGGCTGACTGCATGAGGTTCAACAACAGCGAGTGCTGGGTCCTGCACTTCGGTCACAGTGACCCCATGCAATGCTACAGGCTTGGGGCAGAGTGGCTGGAAAGCTGTGCAGAGGAAAAGGACCTGGGGGTGCCAGTTGACAGCCTGCTGAACATGAGCCAGCAGTGTGCCCAGGTGGCCAAGAAGGCCAACGGCATCCTGGCTTGCATTAGGAATAGTGCAGCCAGCAGGAGCAGGGAGGTGACCGTCCCCCTGTACTCAGCCCTGGTGAGGCTACCCCTCGAGCGCTGTGCTCAGTTTTGGGCCCCTCACTACAAGAAGGACATCGAGGCCCTGGAGCGTGCCCAGAGAAGGCGATGAAGCTGGTGAAGGGCCTGGAGCACAAGGGTTATGGGGAGGGGCTGAGAGAACTGGGGCTGTTCAGTCTGGAGAAGAGGAGGCTCAGACCTCATTGCTCTCTACAGCTCCCTGAAAGGAGGCTGCAGTGAGGTGGGGGTCGGCCTCTTCTCCCTGGTAACAGCAATAGGATGAGAGGTAACGGCCTCAAGCTGCGCTGGGGAGGGGGCTGTGTCAAGTAGGAAAAACTTCCCTGAGAGGGTGGTCAGGCACTGGAACAGGCTGCCCAGGGAGGTGGCAGAGTCTCCTTCCCTGGAGGCGTTCAAGAACCATGTGGATGTGGCGCATGGGGACGTGGTTTAGTGGGCATGGTTGTGATGGGTTGATGGTTGGACCTGATGATCTTAGAGGTCTTTTCCAACCTTTATGATTCTAAGGTGAAGGATGCTGAAAAAAGCACTGTTAGTAGTGGTATTAGTAGCTTGTAGAGGTAGTCAAGGGCTTTTTTTTTTTTTTTTTTTTTTNTGTATTTCATTGCTTTTTTTTTTTTTTTTTTTTTTTTTTTGAAAGAAGTATATGTTCAAAGTAACCTGAAGTACTTACAGGTCCAGGTGAAAACTGAAGTGTAACTGGTTGTGGAGAGATGTTGGGGACACGCTGACCCACCTCGGTCACTGGTCCGTGTGCTGATCAAACAGGGTTTGTAGGCTGCGGCTGAGCGCTGTGTCTGTGTTAGCTGTTCATTTTTTAATTACTCTCTAGCCCAGATGTTCAAACCTGTGGGAAGCAGGCGTAAGTGTGGGTGTGATGAAGCTCTTTAGGTGGGTGAGTTCAGGCTTCTAGCTACTGCAGCGTGCACCTGAGCTCCCCTCCTTGAGGAGTGTGAGTTTGCTTGGAGCAGGTGGTGTGACTGGACAGCAAGGGGTGCCTGGAAGAATTTGCTTAAATTACACAAACATTTGTTCTGAATTTAAGAAGTCAGCATTGGCCACAGAGCAGCTCTTTCTTCATTGTCCTTCACACCCTTCCATAGCTGAACTCCTCTGTTACCACTGTAATATTTTCAGTGTTGCATTGTTGTATGATATTAATGCATCGTTAAGCTTCTTTTTGTTGGTTTCCCTCTGAACTAATCTCAGTTTGGAAAACAAGAGATAATTTCCTTAGAATGTGACTCTTTCCTATATGTACAACAAACATGCTTGTAACAAAGTTACCTTCATCAGAGACAGAAATTCTCCAGAGAAATGACTGGAACTAAAAAATTGCAAAACTTGCTGTAAAACTGGTGTTGCCTAGCTCTTTGCATAGTGATGTGCAAATAAAGGCCAGGTACGCGCTGCCTTTGCAGGGATAAGCACTTTCATCTGCCACATCTCTGTGGGCTTGAAGTTGTTTGCTCAGGTGTGACTTAGCACAGGCCCCTGAGGGTTAGTTGTTGTGCAGTCAAATTAACAAATGCTGTGGTCAGGCGTGAGACTTTTATTTTAGGGGACATCTCAGAAGCCTTCCTGAAGGTATGTGCTCACTGACTTGGCGTTGGACTGGTTTAGGGTTTGCCATATAAAATGGACTTAAGAGCTGGCATTTTGGGCTAGCACACGTGGGAAAGTGCTCCAGGATGGGTGTGTACAACACACAACCCATCACCTCACCACAGCTCCTCGTGTAGGTGCTCTTACGTAAAACATTGCAGTGGTCTTTAGCTAGCCAAAGGGTCTGTGGTCGCCGCAGCTCCCTGGCCAATTTCTTTCGCACCTCCAGCCCTGCTCAGCTGCCTGGGAGATGCTGTGTGCAGAAGCTGTGTGCTTCTGCAGGGCCCTGGGGGCTCTTCTTTGGAGTTGCTTGCTATTTGCTCTAAGACAGACAGCTATATGCTACTTGCTTAATTTAAAAACTAAAAAAAAAGTTTGTTTTTTATTGTAACTCATTTATAAATGAGTTTAGGATGGGTGGACACATCATGCCAAATTTCAGTTGGTGTGTGTAATTTCAGTCAGCAATTAAAAAAATATGCCTGCAAATGGACTTTTTTGCATTCCTCCATCCGTATCTTTTGGCCAAGGAGCTTTGCTACCTTGCTCGCTTTGGTTGTAATAGACAGGGGCGGAGTGGGTTATGCTCCATGTTTCTGATAAATAGGAGAAGATTGCTGCAGAATAAAAAGGCAAAGGTTGGCAAAGGGTATCCACCACCCCTCTGGGAAGCACAGGGTGCCCTGAGAGCTGGTGGCTGCCCCGTCCCTGGGGACAGCCAGGGTCAGGCTGGCCGGGCTCTGAGCACCCTGCCCCAGCTGGAGGTGTCCCTGTGCCCTGTGGGGAGTGGGGCTGGGTGCCCTTGAGGGGTCCCTCCCAACCCAAATGACTCTGACCTTCAAGCTACCGGTAGCTATCAAAGAATAAATCCCTGGAAGTAGTAAAGGCAAGCCATGGCACACTAAAATGCATACAGCGGCAATGTCTGTTGGCAGCTCAGTGAAGGATAAGCGTGGCTTTTCCAAATGCCTTTCAAGTTCCAACAAGTTTTCTGAGCTCCTTGTTGCATCTCACTGCGCTTTGTGTCGCTTTATTTTGGCTGCTGCAAACCTGCTTAACCAAGTGCTGTGCAGTTCCCCAGTTACTGCTTACATCCCACTGCCTACCTGCTTTGCTTGGCTTTTGGTGAGGTTGGTTCTAAGGTGATGTGTGGGAGGATGGGCCTTGAAATTGTTTCTCTCCAGCAATGGAGCAATCTTTAGGAAGGATCCCATTACTTCTGCAGTATTTAAAGGTTGTGGTATTTTTATATATATATGACAGAAGTTAACATCTAATGCGCCCTTCTCTAACGCTGTGTCGAAGTGGAGGGAGAAATAGCTGTTCTGCTTTTTCGAAGCTCCTGGCTGTCACTTCAGTTGAGTTTGAGCTCTTGTGGTGTGGTGCTTATGTTCTAGGTACTGCAGTCAGCTACTGGTGCATCAGTTGTGTTTGATGGGGTGCTGTTGATGTGGGAGGCCGTGTGCTGTGTGTTTTCTCCCAGCCCTTTTCCTAACTCAGGGGGCGGCAGCTGCTCTGTGCTGTGCTTGTAACAGGATCTTCTGCCTAAGCACAAGCACATCCAGAAGCGGCTCTGCCTCCTCCAGGTGTCTGTGGTGGAGCTGCCTTTTGTGCTGAGCACTGGGGTCATGTCATGTGGTTTCCATCCTGCAGGTAGCATTTCTTAAGCTTTTTTTTTTTTTTTTTTAATAAAGGTGGGGGCGAGTGATTGCTGCAGGTTTCCTGGAAGTTGGTGCATCTCATGTGAGATCATCATGTGCTTGCACTTGGTGTGATCTCATGGAGTTGAATGTCAGGCCTGTCTCAGTGCTACAAAAAACTGATAGATATCACTGTGCTCAAACCAAATGTCATAGTCCAGGCTCATTTCAGTTCTTTGTTGTGTCTGTTTTACAGCAGTAACAGTACCTCTATTTCAGACCATTTCTCGCTCCCTCTGGTGTTCACCTTTTCTTAAAACCCTGTATTTAACCCTGAAAGTGCAAGACAAGTAGGGACTGCTGATGACTGGCACTTTGCAGTTTGGTCTAGTTGGAAGGCACTTCGCTGTTGCTGTCAGTGACAGCCCCCAGGCCCAAACCACCTGCGGCAGACCCCGTGGGTTGGGGCTGGATCCTGCTGAGGACCTGGTGGAGGATTCAACTGCCTTTGGTTTCCTGTAACCCTAAGGGGTGAGAGTATGGGTTTGCATTCTCTTGATTTCAGAAGGTCAGTACTTGGTTCAGAGAAGAGTGCATCTTCTCTAAGGCTGCTGGAAATGTGTGTATTTCCTGATTGGATTTAATGTGAGGTTACTGCAGTGATATCCACTCAGATCCCTGGTGGCTTCTATAAAATGACGAGCTTTGAATGCTGATGGAAGTGCAGCAGAGTCACATTTTCTAGGAATGCAACGGTTCCATTAGATGCATGATTTTTCAATTTTGTTTGTATATTGCTTTAAAAAAAAAAAAATCTTGTTTGTGAACTGCTCTGAGATCGTCAGCAAAGACCAAATTTTATCTTGGCTGGAGCTTGGAACAAAGTTTTAGTGTTTTGCGAAGTTAATTCAAAAAACATGCCTTGGGAACTGAAAAATCCTATAAACTGCTGTTTGGCCTCTCACCGTGACCCGCTTTTCCTTCCTTCCCTCCCTGTCTCAGAGGGATCCTTTGGTGCTTGGTATCTTTGGTCTCCTTGTAGCTGATTTGAACGTGCACACTTCTGGGCGAGGACTTAGGGCTGTTGAGGAATTTGGGCTTTTCCGTTGAAATCATCTTGTGTATTCTGTAAGTGGATATAAAATGCTTACCACATCCATTGGGTGGAATACATTCAGGAACGGCCGTTACGGCTTTGTGCTGTATTCAGTAGTTACTGCTTACATCCACAGGCTTGTCTGGGGTCTTAGCTATAGTGCTCCAAGCGTTTCTGTAACCCTCTCCCTCCTGAGGGCTCTGTGGGGGAGAACAATCTCCCCCCACTCTGTGGTTGCTGGAGCCTTTCATTAAGGAGCCTTTTCCTCCTCTCCACCCTCTCCCTCTTGGCAGCTTGGCAAGAATAAAAGCTCCCCAGCTCTTCCCCGTGTTACCCTACGCCAGCCCTGCAGGGCTGCCGTCTTGGGGATGCTGTGCTCTCGCTTAATGGCCTTGCTTGTTCTCAGCTGCAGCAGGAGTGAAAGATGCCTTATAGCCGCCCTGTTTGCTCGAGCCATCTGGTCTGGAGGTCTGTAAATACTGTGGCTTGAAAGTGCCCCTCAGTGGGCAGGATGGGTGAGCGGCTGAGTGGCATCCTGGGAAGGCTTCAGATAAAGCTGGCAGGATTAGTCAGAAATGTATTGATTCAATATTGAGTGTAAACAAACAGAGCTGTTTCCCTTTTGCATTCCTTTCGTTTCTCATTGGCTCTAAAAAGCGTTTAAGGAAAAACTGAGCCAAGTACATCCTGGGAAGTATTTATTCTTACCACACCAGAAAACTGCTGCATTAGGAAGGCTTATGCAAAAACTATCAGTGAGTCAGTGCTGGGAAAAATATCCAGATTTTGGTCTGTTTTAGTATTCAGATGCTTTTTTCCCCCCTTCCCAAATGTTTAGGCCTTGCTGCATGACACCTACAGATGCCCAAACGTTTTGTCAGTGCATCAGGTGGTTCTTCGCCCTCTTCCTGCCCTGTCTGGTGGCTGTGCAGGGTGTGTGTGGCGCTGGGGTTGTGTTACTGCTGGGTGAGGCTGCGGCTCGCTGCCTGGCTCCGTGCAAGGTCGGCTGCTGCTGGGGCAGATGCCAGCCCTGGCTGTGGGCTCGGGCAGGCATGGCTGTTGTAGGAATTCACCTTTCAGGGGGAGGCTGAGTAGATCCGTTTCCTTCATATTGCTCATTAATGGCAGTGCTACTCCAGAGAGATTAACAAAAAGTTAATACCCGCTGATCCCTTAAAGCTTTCTATTTATAGGGTCTTTCGTTCCTTGTAGTCTTTTAGGATTCGGCATACCGCTATTTCAGAAGGGCTTCTTTCTGCTCTGCAGAATGCCTAATTTTAGTTTCAGATCTGATTCTGAGTTCTGCAGTACACTTCTCCACCTTCTTTTAAGGAAGCTGCTTGTTATATTTGTCTCATCTGAGACAGGGTTTGCCTGCAGGCCCCTGAGGTTGCCAGATGTGGCTGGAGGCTCCAGATTCCTTCCTTGGCTCTGCTGGGATCTGTGTTAGTGAACTTCTGTGCTATCTTTTCTGTCCCCTGGCCATGCAGTGGTTTGGGTTTATCTCTGGAGAAGTTTTTAGGAAACTGAGGCTGATTTTTAAAGAGTTTTGGGGTGGGAGCTATGAGAAATGACAGAAATGCTTTCTGGTCATGGGCATAAGGAATGAGAGCCTGTGTTACAGTGTTCTGCACTGAAACTGGTGCTGACCTTGCTGGCCAAGATGTGGCAGTGAGATACGCACCTGGAGGATTCTGTGACACCCTTCTGGCATGCTCTTCTGTGTGCATAAAATATTCAGGGCCAGGTGCAATGTATTTGTGGATCAATTGCATGTTGCCATGTCAGTCTTTCAGCATCTCGGATCATGTAATTCCTACCACCAGATGTTGTTCAGTTTAAACGTGACTTTAAACTTTCTGTGGGAGCTGTCTGGACCTGAACAGCTCTAAGGCAAGTGTTTAGAATCCCAAATCTTTGATTTCCTGGCAGAAGCCACCTGGCTGTGTACAGTTACGCATTTGGAGGCAGTGCCACTCCTGCTTTGTATGTGCCACTCACCCTTATCCAGGAGGACAGATGGGAATTGCTGTAGAAGAAAGGGTTTGGTGCTTGACCTGCCTTCCCTTAACATGAAAATTCCTGTCAGAAAGGTGGTATTTCTGTCTCAGATCCAGGCATTTAAGGATATTTCGAATGTCTCTAAGTGAATTCACTTGCTGTCTCTTTGGGCAGGCTCCATTGTGCAGGAAGCAGCTCTGCTGGCTGGGGACCTTGGGGGCAGAGAGGAGCTCCAGGAAGGTCAACAAACACTTAATAAAAATCTCTGGAAATAACAAGCGTGTTTCCATCTGAGCTTGCCAATGCCACAAAGGAATTGGCATTTAGCCTTCGAAGTGATGGCTTGAGAGAGAACAAACAAATTAGTCTGGTTACACTGAGACTGTTAACCCAGTGAAACAGCTCCTCCTCTGAATTCTGTGTATGCCCTGTGCATCCTGGTGCTGGGTTCTGGTTTTGGTCTTGCTGGATGGTGTAGATTGCCATTATATGCATGCTGCTTGGCGGATGAAGTCCCGGTGTCAAAATCAGTTGCTACTTTTCCTCACCTGGGTCATTGCAGTATCTCTTTGCACTACAGACCTTTTATGACTTATTTTTGTGGCCACCCACTGTTTATTAAAAATAACATTCTCTGCTTCTAGCAGCTAAATTACATGGCTTGAAGCATGAGTGTCACTCTAGGACATTGCAGAAGGCCAAAGAAGAGTTGGGATAATGCACAAAATTTAGTGTAATGCGTTAAAAAGCAGACCAATAGGCTTCTCTGTGTCGAAAAGTCTCTCTTTGGAGGAAGGTATTGGTATTAAGGTGTTATTTCTGCTTTGAAATGGGTGGTCTGTGTCTGACCTGGTTCCTCTGGCAGGTGATTTATTTCTATTGAATGATAGCGCTGGTGTGAGTGTGGCTTTCTAAGGAGAGATTATGTCCCTGCTTTTGAATGTGTATAATTTCAGTAGCAGATGCCTTCAGTTCTTAAATCATAATTAATTGTGAACTGAAAGAATCTGAGTTAAGCCTACTTATGAAGTAAAATCTGCACAGATATTTTTAGATCATGCATTTGCCACATCCCTCCCACAGGCATAGACATGACTGTTTGGAAAGAAGTGAAAGGCCAAATATTTAAATGTAAACATTGTGACACTTGGCTCTGAACTGCTGAGAAAATCATACCAGTAACTAGGTGTTGCTTATCAAAATGTGCAAATGGCAAAACAGCTCAGCTGATTCCTGCACCAGGGGGTGGGCATCCCAGAGCCAAGTCTGGAGTAATTGACAAGTTACAGCCAGAAGGTTTTTACCCTGTGGGGGACCTGTGCTCTGTCCCTTGGGGTGTGAGGGCAGCTCTGGGTGCACATCCGCTGTGCTGGATGCCTAGGGTGTCCAGAAGCAGAGTCACTCATGACATCTTTCTTGGTCACCTGAACTTGGTGGGCTGTTGAGTCTTTGACATCGTTATTCCTAGACATTCTGAATCAGGAATCTGTCTGAAACTCAAATTTGTTCCTAGCATAGGCACACAGCCTCCATTGAACAGCTTTTGGTTGCAGATGTTTGGTGCTGCAGCTCTAGACTGAGCAGTGTGGTTGCGGTGGGGAGGGAGGAGAACGGAAATATGCTGACAGAGCATCTCAGTGTCCTCTTGGCTCTGTGATGAAGCGTGATGCTGCCTGTTCCTTCAGACAAGTTCCTTCAGAATGAAGTGCCTACCAAACTGGTGTGTGTGAGGGGGTTTGGTTCCTGCGGATCTCTGCTACTTTCTCCCCACTAATGTGCTGGAAATCCTCAGGAGTGAATGTTCCACGTTACATGAGCATGGGCTTCTCTGTTTTCCTCAGGCGAAGTACATCTCCCAGTGCATTGATGAGATCAAGCAGGAGCTGAAGCAGGACAACATTGCAGTGAAAGCAAATGCGGTCTGCAAACTTACATATGTAAGTGCCTTGCTGAGATACAGTGTCATCACACCTTTAATTTGCTTGTTCTTGCTGGCTAGGAGCTAGCTGCTTGCTTTTCTTGGGCTGGGGTTTCACAGCTTTATCTGGTTTAAGTGCAGGCTGCAGGTGACAATGCTCCCACACGTCTCTGAGATCAGGGCCTGCATGTTCCCATCCCATTTATTGTTCTGGCACTAGTATTTGTGCAATTTTATTGAGCTGGGTCAGGAAGCTAATCTGGTTTAGAACTAATCCAATTAAAAATGATTCTCAGCTGGATTGAGTAAGAAGACATAGTTGTGGGAGCACTTGGAACTGGTGTTTTTCTCTTTGTGCAGAGGAAAACACTGTTTAAAAAGAAAGCAAATACAGAAAATACTGTCCACAGTGATACTGATATAACTGCTTATGTTGTACCTGGAATTAATGCACAATATTCCTAAAACTTGCGCCTGGTGGAACTTCTGGGCAACGTTCACTTATTCGTGGCATAGAAGGTAATACTCAGCCCTAGGACTGAGGTGTCTGGTGGTGTTACTTTTGGACTCTTGTTCCATCTTCAATTTTCTGAGGTATCCTGACCTACTTTTTTTGAGTCTCTTATTTCAGAAGTTTCTCTTTGGCTTCTCTGCTCACAGTTACAGATGCTGGGCTACGACATCAGCTGGGCTGCTTTCAATATTATCGAAGTCATGAGCGCATCAAAGTTTACATTCAAGGTGAGTGTTCTGTGGAATTACAGCTGTACAGGAGGCTGTGCCATTGTGTTTAATGGATACATTGGTATGTCACCTTTTGTTTCATTTCTTCAGTATGGAAACAAAGTAGACTTAGTATGTGGAGAACACTGGACCTGCTCCCGCAGGCTTTTTCTGCCGGGTATTTGACAAAAACTGACAAATCTTTTTGTGAAGAAACAAGGTGTGGCTTTTTGTTTTGTGAAGGCCACCTCAGATTCCTAGTGACATGTTTTATTTTGTAATAGCTTTGTCATTTTTGCCTGAAACGTTTTGTCCATGCTCTGTGTTGCAGACCTTTTAACGGAACAGGGTGGAATGTTACCTCTTAGGGAACAGTCTCCAAATGGTTTTCCATACCTGAAAGTCAGGAGTCAAGGAGTTTGTTTTTGCTTTGGATGCAGCACAGATGAAATAAATATTCCCCATTTCTCCTGCTGGCAGTCCTACTTTATTTCTGCAACTTCTTGTTCATTGATCCTGTATGTTCTAATGGAGCACAGGAGGTGAAGCTCATTTTAATATTCTTGAGAGGTGCATTACAACTAAAGATGTCACTTGTCTGGGATTTTAAAAAGGATTTATGTCAGGAAACAATAGAAAACTGTCATACCTCTTCCATTATGCCTAGTTGTTCTGCTTTTTAATGTTGGTGGTGGAGCTGCTGGTTGGTGTTCACCTAAACGTTGCCTAAACTTATTTTTTTTAAGTACCTTTTCTCCTTGCCTTTTCACAGAGAATTGGTTACCTAGCTGCCTCCCAGTGCTTTCATGAAGGGACTGATGTGATTATGCTGACTACTAATCAAATCCGAAAGGTAAACTCCTGATTTCCGTTCTTAATTTCTTCTTGCACATCTCCCTGTTTGTATTTTTAAAGCTATGCATAAGTGTTTTTTTAGGAATAAAAATATGTTGAAGTAGAATTCTATTTACGTGGTTCACAGACTACGATTGATGAAGTGCCTAGGGGCTGTCCATGGGCTCCCCTTGTGCTGTTCCATGCAAACTGCCTGCGTTCAGTTACAGATCAGTGGAATGTTACCTAGTGTTTTTCGTAAAGACTCCAAATACATGAAAGCCAGAATGAGCTGCAAAGTTTTGTTGCCCTTTAAGATGTAACTAGTTCTTCTTAAAGTGGAACCTAATTTTCTCCCACCTGCATAAGGTATCAAACTGGGGTGGAAGTGGCACAGAACCCTGATGGCCTGACGGGGTTTAGCTCTCCTTGTGCACTGACTCCTGTGCATTTCCCTTCGTATTTTTGTTTCCTCATAACTGCAGTTCTGGATCAGTCCTGTAAATGCTCTGTATTCCCTGGGATCCGGCTTTATAATCAATATATGCACACACTCATGTATGAGTATTAATATAACAATATAATTAATGGCAGTCTGAATGTTAGAAATGCTTGAAAGGCTGTAGAGTGTATTGTCTGCAGATAAGTACACAGGAACCTGACAAATAAAATGCATTCTGCAGCCAAGCTTGTGTTCTGTCTTTATGGACTGAAAGTCCCTGTGCTGCCAGCAGCCTGGGAGGAAAGTGATCTCATTTCTCTGTAGGTTCAGTTAGGGCGCTGCTGGCGCTCGCCGGGAGCGCCTGTTCCCAGTGAGGTGATGACTATTGGGCTTTGACTTAACAGAGTTAGTGTTTAATTCCTTTTCTGTTTTTTAGGATTTTAAACATATTTGTGAGCATGTCAGAGGTTTTTAAAAATTATTTGCCATTTCTGAAATACCACTAAGGTATGATATCTCTAATTGCTTTTATGGTGCAGTCATCCACCTGTAATTTAATTATGATTCCTTATGCCCATTATTCAACCCCATGGCAACTGTATTTTAGCAGATGTTGGAGGACATTCCTCTTAAGAGCTGATATAAATATTCCCATGGAATAAAGCTCTGCTTCATATCTGTTGAGTGAATAAAACTGGTTTGAAAAAATAATTTCTCAACATCCTGTGTGATCTTAAATTTTTGAGCCTGTTTTTCCTTTTTTAGGATCTGAGTAGCCCTAACCAATATGATACTGGAGTTGCACTGACTGGCTTGTCCTGTTTTGTTACTCCAGATCTTGCCAGGGACTTGGCAAATGACATCATGACACTGGTGAGTTGATAAGCTTAATTACAGGAAAAATTATTTCAAAGAATGTTAGATTGTTCATATCTGGTAAATATTTGTGTAATTTAGAACTGCTGCATACAGAAACGGAGCCTTTTTCCTTGTGAGCCTTTTAGGGAGCCTTTACAGACTTCAGTTAGCTCATACTTCAGTTAGTTCAGGAGGGTTACCTTGATCATTTCTTTCAGTTGGGGTGGTAGATGACAGAGCTCACCCCCTCAGAAGCTGAGTTTTAGAAAACTGAAGTAGCTGAGTCTCCCATGAGACAATTCTGAGAGAGACTGATATGGACACAGGGACCTTGAGAAGAATCTTGGAAGTGTGAATTTGCTGAAAGCCTCATCCCAGCTGTTTCATTAACAGATGTCTCATACGAAGCCTTATATCAGGAAGAAGGCAGTGTTAATCATGTACAAAGTTTTTTTGAAATACCCAGAGTCCCTCCGTCCTGCATTTCCTCGCCTTAAAGAGAAACTTGAAGATCCAGATCCTGGTGAGTGGATTTCAGTAAATTCTGCTGCAAAACATGTAGGTATAAATGCTTTTCAAGCTTGTGGGGAGAAGAGTATTTGAAAAATACCTAAATAATGCATTTTAAAGAAACAACTGTTTTGAAACACTTAGGTTAGGTTAATGATTATTTTTTTTAATGTTATCTGTGTCCCTCAAACAAGCTATCCGCAGTAGGAGGGAAGGAGGATGGCTCTTGCAACACTGAAGGCTGAATCTTTAGCCGCTCTTGTTCTGGGTGTTCTGTACCAGAAGCTTCAATTACAGTTAAAGCATTTATGAAATGTCAGCTTTTCTCCCTTCTGTTTCCCAGGTGTGCAGTCTGCTGCAGTAAATGTCATTTGTGAGCTGGCTCGACGCAACCCCAAGAACTACCTTTCCCTTGCCCCACTCTTTTTCAAGTTGATGACATCGTCGACCAATAATTGGGTTCTCATTAAAATTATAAAACTGGCAAGTATTCTGTACCTCTGCTTACAGGATTGGGATCCTCATTAAATTATGTTGGGTGTGACAGCAGGTGTCTTGCTTGGAGGTGTGGTTACCATTAAATCTGAATAAGAAACCAGGAATCTTCTAGTATTTGTGAACATAACCAAAGAGAGAAAAATATTTTAGTATAGCTTGGTTAAATGTAATGAATTGCAATTTAAATGAAGTTTTTATACTGCTTAAAACCAGCTATTGATTCACTTTCTTGTCTGAACTTTTTAAATAGTTTGGTGCTCTTACTCCACTAGAACCTAGGCTGGGAAAGAAATTGATTGAACCTCTGACCAACCTCATACACAGGTGCGTGAGAAATACATTACTCGCTTAGTGCAGAGACCTGGGGGTTTCCATCTGCTTCTCTTATCATGAATTTTTGATCCTTGGGCAGAGGGTTTGAGTTGATCCTTGCACAAGACTGGTTCAGCACTCTGTAACTGGCACTGAGATTTTGAGTGCCCGCTTCCTGGCCATTTATTTCCGGTGTAATTAAAGGTGTTAACTAGCTCCAAGATATTGCTGACAACTCCTCAAAATGTGATTGTTTTATTCCCTGTTTAAAATACTTCATTTCTTTTGCAGCACCTCAGCCATGTCTCTCTTGTATGAATGTGTGAACACGGTTATAGCAGGTGAGAACTGAAGTTTGTAACCTAGAAAAGACCGGGATGAACTTTGCCATCAGTTAGTGCTATCTAAACCTTGTTTTAACATAGTATGTTTCATAACTGAGTTAAATTGCCTGGCAAACTGTCAGTGATTTGTTTCAATATGTAGCTGTAACTGAAATCCTTCGTTGTCAGTAGATGAGACTAGGTTATTACAGCTACCTTGTATTTGCTAAAGGCTGAAACAAAGTACTAACTAACGATGAGCAATTATTTATATTTAAGCTCCTAAATGTTGTTAGAACTGTGAACAGCAACAATAAAATTAAAAATATGATCAATGCTTGATAGAAAATTTGTCAGTGTTTTCTAATTTGAGGAAAAATAGATTTATTTTCTTTTAATCTGTGTAATTGAAGAAAAAAGGAAAGCCAAAAGCTTGGGGTAATCTTTTTAATGAAGTCATTGAGATCACTCGGTTTGATTTCTGAGTGGGGAAGGGATGTGAACTCAGTAATGGGAATGGGGACAGAAACTAAGGCAGAATGGGGTGATGTGCTATTCTGGCTCAGTCATGGCAGTTTCCTGTCATGGTGTGGAAGTAGAGGCTGTTGACCTCTACAGTTTGGCTGTAAGTTCGTTTCTTATGAGTAATTTGAGATTCTCTGGGGTGCAATGATGCAGCAGCTTCCTGTACTGGATCAGCTCAGAGAGGAAGAGTGATCTGTCACTTGCTCTGTATTCACTCATTCCTTCAGGGAAATGCTGGATGAAGTTAGATGGTGCAAAAAAAAAAAAAAAACAACTTGAGCTAGTTCCATTGTGGATTAGTGTGTGCTTCCCTAAGAGAAAACAGTGTAAATCTGTGCTTCAAAGAGAAATAATGTAGAACTTAAATTTGGAAAATGTGAAGCAGTATGCCTACGTTAGAGCAGCACCTTCCAGCTGCCAGCTCCTTGCGTGACCTGCTGTGCTTGTACCCAGACTCCTTCCCAGAGGTGTAGCTCTGCAGAGTTATCTGCCAGTAAGGCCAGCAGGGGCTGGTACTGGCCTGGACATGCTGGCTGACAGCAGCAGTTAACCAGATGCTGCCACCTCTTCTGCTGTGTGTTGCCAGAGCTTTACAAATGCCCAGTGTCACCAACAGTACGGGCTGATTTTGCCTCAAGTCTCTTGCTGGCTTGATCAAAAACTCCAGTTCAATTGCATTAAACTCTAGGATCCTTTGCATCTCATTACATCAGGGAAATGTACACTTAAACTTGTCTGTTTAGTAGCTGGTGACATATTTACAGTCATGACTGCTATGTGATACCAGTAAAATAAACCTTAATGAGGGCAAAGCGTAATGCAAAGCAGCTTTGAGCTGGCTGTTCCAACAGTTTGTGCCTTTACGCTTTTCTGCTGCCCTGCAATTTGTTGCATTTGTTAAGGCACATGAATCCACAGCGTGTGAAACAACCTCCTCTCCTCCTTAGCTCCCCCAAAAGCCCAAGCAAGCAGGAAAAAAAAAAAAAAAAAATCTAGTGTCTTTCCTTGTGAGCTGTTGACCTCTGTGTTGTGTTATATTCGTTCAGAATACAGAAGCAGTAACTGAAACCTCTGCTTCTGTGTTTCAGTTTTGATCTCGCTGTCCTCTGGGATGCCCAATCACAGCGCCAGCATCCAGGTACAACCCCGCTGTGTTCCTGCTGCTGCGCAGCACTGAATGCTGTGAAGAAATTGGACTGTGTTCCTCTGTTTAAAAACAGTACACAGAGCTCACTCAAGAGCTCTCGCTTAGGTGGAATCCTACAGACTGAAGCATCTCCTGTATAAGTTCTGTTATTTCCTTTGGTTTAAAGTGCAGATTACTCTCTTCTAAAGGTTTTCTAACTGCTTATTCAGTTGCTGCTTTCAGTACATCATGAGAGCTGTTTCTTTTATTTTGCAATCTGTTCATGCAACAAGACCGTCTTACTAGAGGCCACAGGTCTTCATCAGAATGTTTCCTTGTGTGCTCTAGCAGCCTTTGTGTGTTGAATGAACTTCATAAAGAGTTATTTTAATTTAGGCTTTTAAGGCTTGGTCGTTCATTTTTATTTTTTTTCTTCCTTCCAGCTTTGTGTACAGAAGTTGAGAATATTGATAGAAGACTCTGACCAGAACTGTAAGTATGTTGTTTGTCTTCGTGGAAGCTTTTAGCAACCAGTCACTGGGGAGAGATTGCAGCAGTCTTAGTGCAGTGAGCTGTTTTTCCCAACAGTTCAGTATTACAGTGCCTGGTATGTTGTGAACAATTGCTGGGTTTGTAATGTGGGAGTAATTTTTGATAGTGAACACTTCTAATGTGCTTTTTTTAGAATAAATGAGATGAGTTATTACTGCTGTTTGTGGTCTAGTACATCTAAAACACTATTCTTTCCATGCTCTTTCCCTTTTTATAATCTTCCTGCTTGGGAAAGTAGTGAGGGCTATTCTGAACTGAAAGCATAATAAGAAAATGTAAGAATACTACTTTAGCGACCACAAAGAACATTGGAAAATCCCTTTTTTTTTTTTTTTGGTGACTTTTTTCCTGACTTTTTCCCATGGAGAAGAGGGCTCCTGCTTAATACGTCAATCTTCGTAGTGCTTTTAAAGCTGTGTTCATTGTAGGATGCCAATTCTCAAAAGTTCTGTATGTTAAATACATATTTTGAAGTCAATTATAAAACTTGAAGGCAAGACCACCATGATGAATATATGTATGACTATGGGCCCATACATGGGATTATGAGATTAAGGAAAGTAATCTGTGATAATACTGTTCCTCAAAAGTGCTGCGCTTTATCAGGTACTGATTGAATGTACAAAGGTTGGCTTGAGTGGAAGCACTCAATATTAAGATTTCATGCACAACACAAACCAGTATTTCTATATTTGGAAAGAAGTTTTATTTTGTCTTTCACAGTGAAATACCTGGGATTGTTAGCTATGTCCAAAATCCTGAAAACGCATCCGAAGTCAGTTCAGTCTCACAAGGATCTCATTCTGCAATGTTTGGATGACAAAGACGAGTCTATCCGGCTCAGAGCTTTGGATCTCCTCTACGGCATGGTATGTTTCCGCATGCGTTTACTTTCCCTTCAGCCCAGATGACCCTTTAGCTAGGAGGCTAATGTTTAAGAAACACGTGCCATTTTCTCCTTGCCTCTCCCCAGCAGTCTTGTGGCAATAACTGCCTTCTCTTCTCAGGCACTTAGCTGTGCCAGATCTGGTACAGGTCTGTGCTGTTCTACCTTGCAGTCCCTAGAGCACACAACAGCTGGGGTTGACACAAGTTATACAAAGTCTGGGAAAGAATCTGAAGCACTCTGAAACAACAGGAGGGCACAAGGCAGCTCTAAGCTGCTTTACTGACAAATTTGGCCCTGATTTTAAATTTTGTTATGCCTTGTAACAACAGACAGAATTTCATTCTGGTTGTTTTTCTGTGTGCAGCCAGCTTTGTGCAGCTGTGCAGAGCAGTTTGTAAAATGTGCACAGGCTACAGGGACAACCTTGCAGGGACAGCACTTGATCTCTGAAAGAGCTGTGGATACAATTTGTGTGGTGAAGTGCCTTTCATTGGAAGGTCTGTGAAACTGGGGCCTGGAGGGGTGGTTCTGATTTCTTTTTAACGCAGTACTGTTCACAGATCCATCACAGAGTTAGCATCTGCTTTAGTGGAATTGAAGGAACTTGTCAGCACAGGAGATACTTTGGATTCAGCACTTCAATACCTCTTTAACAGGTATCAAAGAAGAACCTGATGGAGATAGTGAAGAAGCTGATGATCCATGTGGACAAAGCAGAGGGGACGACGTACCGGGACGAGCTGCTGACTAAAATCATAGACATCTGTAGTCAGTCGAATTACCAGTACATCACAAACTTCGAATGGTTGGTGTTCGTATGTGCCAGCCTTCAAATCAGCAGCAATGGTAATGCATGACTGACACTAAACTTGTTCCTTTCACTTCTTGTAGGTACATAAGCATCTTGGTGGAACTGACCCGACTGGAAGGCACGAGGCATGGGCATCTGATAGCAGCTCAGATGTTAGATGTAGCTATCAGGGTTAAAGCTATTCGTAAGTTTGCAGTTTCTCAGATGGCCATGCTTCTGGACAACGCTCACCTCATAGCCAGCAACACCCAGAGGAACGGGATCTGCGAGGTGCTTTATGCTGCTGCGTGGATATGTGGGGAGTTCTCAGAGTAAGTGCAGTCAGACGGTCTGGCACTCTTAGAACAGATTCAGGTCGCTGAAAAGTGTTTTCTGAACTATCCTTCTCTCAAAACATGCACACTACTGCTAACAGAAGGATTGCTTCTTTCCTGCTGCCTCACCCTGTAAGGCTTCTCGGCTGTTTGTAGCCAAGACAGATGCTGCATCTTGAGTATCTGGTCTCTTTAGCTCTGCATTCCTGCCCACTCAGGCAGTGAGATGTGACTGTGGACATAAGTTGAATCTTAAGGCAGTGAAGGAACTCTTTGTGTACCCTATTTATATCATAGGGAAGATGCCCAATCAGCCTGTTTCAATGGTGGAATTGTTTTTGCTTTCCCCCATCTTGCCTTTGAGAGATTTTTTGCAGAACTTACCCTTCTTGAGAATTAATGTCAGCTTTTTTGCGCCAAGGTCATCTTTACCCACAGCAGCATGACCTGTGCTTCTTCCATTTATTACCAGGAATCATTATTTTGAGCAAGGCTATTAGATTTATTAAAACAACAAAAACTGTTGTGAACTGCATTCTTCTGTGTATTAAGCATCGCCTACTGGTTCTTATTTTCGCTTAGTAACTGGTTGGAAGTACAGCCTCACTGATGTGAGTGAGGAAGTATGGAATGGCACAAAGGTAGCTGGGCTGCTAGTCCCAGGCTGTCAGTGCAGATGGCATTCAAAAAGGCAATGCTTAGTTAATGGAGGAAATCCTGTACTTGTAAAGGTGAAGCTGAGGTGTCCCTTTCTTTCCCCACTCCTTTGAAAGGATGAAGTTGTAAATGCTGCCATGTCATGTCGCTGCTGTCATTTGGAAGGAGAAAGGATGCAGGCAGCAAGTGGTTGTGTTCATAGTCTGACTTAGCTTCCTGCAGCACTTTGTACTGCAACTGAAGAATTCTGTCTGAAGACTGACAAAAATGTTGAAGTTTCTCAATGCTGCCTTTCACGTGTCAACGCTGTCTTTTCAGACACCTGGAGGAAGCAAACCAAACTTTAGAAGCAATGTTGAGGCCTAAAGTTACAACTCTACCGGGCCACATCCAGGCAGTTTATGTCCAGAACATGGTGAAGCTCTATGCCTCCATCCTGCAGCAGAAAGAGCAATCCGGGGAGAAGGAAGCAGCCCAGGAAATTACACAGCTGATGATTGAGCGCTTGCCTCAGTTTGTACAGAGTGCAGATCTAGAAGTTCAGGAAAGGGTAAGAGAACAAAACTACTTTGCAACTTAGCATACAAAGCCTCTCTTATTCGATCTAAGACTTGAGCAAGCTGTAAAGTCCGTGTGCTCAGTGAACCACAAATGCTGCCATACATGCTAATTCCTGGTGGATTCTCAGGGCAGCTGTGCCCCTTGCCTCTGCCTACATCAGAAGTTGTCACTGGGTGGAAAGTGAAGGAGATGAAGGCCCTTAGCTAGTGTTTGGAAAACACTACAGAGTTCTTGAGGGTTTAAAGTGAATTGCATAATTTGTCAGGCTTACATGGAAAGTTTGGTTTGTTTTTGATTTGTGTGCAATAAAATCCGGTCTGCTGTGCTTCTCTTTATTCTAGACAAGCATTTTGTAAAGCCAGTTGGATAATGTTGTATGCTATAGAGGAGAGAGAGGCACCTGTCTTTTGGGTTGTCTATTCAAAGTAATAATTAGGCAGCTACAAGAGGTGCTGTGGTGCTTCCCTTGTGGCAGTAGTCAGTACAGTTTCCTTCAACTGACTTTCCTTGGAGTTGATTATTTTTTTCTTGGTTCAGTTTTTTAATATTGGTTCTGAAATTACTTTTGCATTTGTTCTTAGGCTTCTTGCATCTTGCATCTAATAAAATATATTCAGAAGTTACAAGCAAAAGAAGTACCTGTAGCTGAGGAAGTAATAGCCCTGTTTGCTGGTGAGCTGAACCCTGTGGCTCCTAAAGCACAGAAGAAGGTCCCAGTTCCAGAGGGGTAAGTTTCCTTCTATCACACAAAACCTTATTGAAGCTTCTAAATTCTTAATTAGTGAAGCTAGTAAATGACTAGAATCCCTGAAATACTCAGGGGTACTGAGCCAAGCTATTTGTGTTTACTGCAATTCTTACCAGCTTGGACCTTGATGCCTGGATCAATGAACCTCCATCAGACAGTGAGTCTGAAGATGAAAAGCCCAAAACAATTTTTCATGATGAGGAACAAAGGCATTCCAGGCACAAACAGCCAGAAATAGATGAAGAAGAGCTGGCCAGAGTGAGTGAATTGTTCAAATGCTTTCTTTGTAGATAATTCAGTAGTAATATTGTCAGAGTTAATAAAGCTGGAAATCCGATGATCTGATGTGAACAAAATCTGAGTTTGAATACAAGTATCTTTGTAGTCACTGTGGAATGTGGAAACATCCAGTATCAGGTTCCTCCTGGAAGTCTGGCTTGCTTATTTTGTCCAAAAGGGAGGGAGATCTATAAAAAAACTTGTTAGGAGTTCCAGACTCCTGCAAACATCTGTAAACTGTAGTGTGCAGTGCAGGTCACTTTGAAGTGCAGGGTATTGAGGACGAACACTCTTCAGCTCCTGTTTTTTTTTTTTTTTATGTACCTCTTTTGTTGGTGTACTTCTGTTACTGTATGCCTTGTATCAGCAGAAAAAGAGGCAGCACCTTTGCTCCTGGACACAGCTGCTGTGAGTTTCTGTAATGTGTCAGTAGTGATACCACCTTTCCTACTTCTGACCTTCTTGTTACCTTAGAGAATACTTTTGACAAGAATATTAACTTCTCAAAAATGAAGAAATGGAAACATCTGCATTTCCATCAAAATCTGGCCTTCAGGAAGTTATCTAGTCTAGAATTAAAAGGCAAAGAGGCTATTCTAAGGAGCATCATCTATAGCAGTAGCAGTACTTAGAGCTATATACTCTAGTATGTCTCTTAACTCTAAACTGTTTTATCATAATCAAATGACTGTAGTATTTTTGCAGGTAGTTGTGCAATATTCCAAATATTGAAGGAGATCACATTTTGCATTCTGATACCTTTTATGTCTCTCTTCTTGAAACAAACGTTCTGACTACAGATTCTGTCTTCCTTCTAGCGTCGAGAAGCCCGGAAACAAGAGCAGGCAAACAACCCATTTTATATTAAAAGCTCTCCTTCCCCACAGAAGGTGAGTGAGCCTGAACGAAGATCTCTGCTGACCTCATATAATTGTTCAAAGTTTCTCTGACTGGTGCTAGAACTTCCCTTTGGGACACCTCTGATTATTTCGTTGCAGCTACTGTCGCTGTGTGGTGACTGGAGTGACTACCTACAGCTATTTTTATAAACCTTGTTTGTGTTGGAAAAACTTATAAATGACTAAATGCCACAAGAGCAGCCAGCTGTCTGGATTTTCAGTGGACCAACAGTTTTAAAAGTAGTGTTAATTGTCACAGCTCCCATTGCAGAGAACCTTGCATCAGTCTTGTTTTACTGGTCATGGAAAGCTCGCTGGTTGGATTTCAGCAATTACTCTCTAACAGCTGCAAAGAAACTTTTCTTCTTTGCCCTTATGTCAGAAACTGCTGTGCAGGTAGCTTGTCCCCACTGTGGGTGATGGATTTGGGTTCACGCTGCCAGGCACTTCATTAAGAGCAACAGAGAGAGTGAATTAACACAGTGTAAGGTCACTAACATCTACACTAAAATTTGCTCCTCTAAAAACACACTGCGTGTTTGTGGATCAGAAGGTCACAATGACCTCTTGTTGCCATCTCTTTCAGGAAGGATCCTGTTCTATTGCTTTTATGTCCTAAGAACTGCCCCCATTCTCCTCAACCTAGACCTTGAAATTTCTTTTGTAGTGGCAAGTTATTACCAGTAAAGCACAAAACAAAAATTCTTCTGAGTTGCAACGAGCCTTTTCCATGGCAGTAGCAGGGTTAAAGCACTGTAGCTAGAAGCAGGTTCTTTCATAATAGTAAACAGTTGGTTCTAAAATACACCCTGCTAGCAGATAGGATTTGGTACTGAGTGATTTCATTCCTATCCTTTGAAATGTTCACTTAAAGGATTAAACTGCTTGCTGTTTTGAAATGTCTATACATAGATCCGGCAATTCTAATACCATATATTTTCATTTTCCCAGCGTTATCAAGACACTCCAGGTGTGGAACATATACCTGTGGTCCAGATCGACCTTTCTGTCCCCTTAAAAGTTCCAGGTAAGTGCAGCTAGTATTTAAAATAAATTGCAGAAATTTGCCTGAACAAAAATAACAAATTCTTAATTTTGAAGTACAAGGAGCATGCTTTCATTAGACTATTAATGGCTTGGTGATCCTGTGGACTGAAAGCCATTTGGCTTCCTCTGCAGGAATGCCTATGTCTGACCAGTATGTGAAACTGGAGGAAGAACGGAGACACAAACAGAAACTGGAAAAAGACAAGAAAAAGAAAAAACAGAAGAAGGAAAAGAGGGGGAAGCATCATCGCCATAATTCTTTGCACACAGAGAGCGAGGAGGATATCGCTCCGGCTCACCATGTGGATATCATCACAGAGGAGATGCCAGAGGTCGGTTGGTAACTTCTGTGCTCCTTAGAAGACAACTTCCTAGAACTGCCAGCCAGCCTGTGTTGTTGCAGTTAGAGCTCTGATTTTAGCAAAACTGTTCAAGAAATGACTGACTGAGGTGGCCCTAAGCTGTGCTCTGCAAGGGGAGGAATGTCTGTCTTTGTGCACAAAAAGACAAAAATCGCCACTGACGCTATTAAAAAAACAACACGCGTCTCTGCTGTAGAAGTAATGCTGTCCAAATAGTCACTTCATTTATTATGCTCTGCTGCCTCACTGTGATGTTACCTTGCTGTCTAGTCAGCAGATTTGCAGCTGATTGTAGTTACTTGCATGTGCTAGTGATGTAATCTGAATTTGTTCCTATATTTTCTGTTAGTCAAAACCAAACAGCAGCAGTTGTGTGTTCTAAATTAGCCTTGTAACTAGGTGCTGCATCAAAGTGCACTGTTCTTGTAACTTCCTGTTCATGACTGCAAGCTGGCCCATTCTGTAATGGCAATCTTAAAAAAAAATAAAAAAATGGGGGGTTGGAGGGAGGGCTTTGGTTTAAAAGTTGCCCAAGGTACACTTCAGCAGATGATCTCTTTCTCCTTCCTGCAGAATGCATTGCCCAGTGATGAGGATGACAAAGATCCCAATGATCCATATAAGGCACTTGACATAGATCTGGATAAGTAAGTGACAGTTTTTTGTGTGTGAATTTATTTTATCACTAACCAGAACTCAGGAGGGCTGGTCTGGGGCTGAGCAGACAAAGGCCCCACCTACAGTCTGCTAGGGGAGAAGACCAAAGTCTCCCTCCAGGTCTCGGGTATAACCTTAGATGTTCATCCAGGTTTGGGTTCCCACTGCAGCACAGAGGATAAAAGTTAAGCTGCTAAAATAATAAGGGTTTGGGGAGGGTGGAAAAAACATTTTGTGTGACCGAACTGAGTGTGAAAGCACAGGCAGTGCAGCTGGGATCTGACAGAAGTGAATTCATCTCAGCTTTTGGGTGCATCTCTTTGGTTCAGCGTGTTTGCACTGAGTGTGATCTACATTCACCCGTGTTCATCTCAGATGTGCTGTGCACATGGCAAACCTGTGTGCTCTGTGGACTTCAGTGTAGTGCCGCTGTTGAAAAATGTTGTTTAGATCTGATTGGACTGCATTTCTGGGCTTTGTATTGTTTCCACCCATTCTCTTTCCACTTCATATGAGTCACTGTGCTCTCCTGTCATGTTTTCTCATGTCTCTGTCCTCTCTTTCTTTCTGTGCTTGCACTGCTATGTCTGTGTCACGCTCACATGCAGTCTGGTTTCAGGGAAGCCTTCCAGGTAAGACTATACTGCTAAGTGCTTGACCTTCTTTGTCAGGTTGGTTGATTTTAGTAGGCAGCATAAATAACATGAAGCTGTTGAAATCATTGACCCTCAGATTTGTGTGAGTGTTTCCTTGTTGACTTTCAGCAGTGATCCCTGGTTCTGCACAGCTGTAGGTGAAATAGCTCAAAGATGAGATCTGCTTGTAGCCCAAACAGATGGGGTTCTTCCTGCTGTCACAGTGTCTGTTTCAAAGTGTTTTTCAGATCTGGTTCTTTGTACAGTATAAGCACAAAAAAAAAAAAAAAAAATTAAGGCAGGTGAGACCATTAGATATCTTTCTGGACTGGTGTTTGCTGCTCAAATATAAAAATAAATGCTAAGCAAAAGCTTTAGGAAAAGAAGCAATCAATCAACTTTATCTCATTAATTTCTAGTCAGTGTTTGGCGAGAGAGTTGATAAATTCTGTGGTGCTTTTCTCCCAAGTAATGGATTTTGGATACAGTGTAAATATGAACTTCTAGTGGTACTGGGAAACAGGAATCTGCCATGAAACACAGCTCTTTAATGTGACAGTTGGGTACAAATTCATAGCATAAACTTCCAAACACGTTCCTGTGTAATCCCTTCCAATCAGAGGGATGTGCTCATAGTTAACTGTGCTGTGTGCATGTGCCCTTCTGTAGGGGTTACATGGCCTGAGTGATCAGGAGTTACCAAGAGCTCATCTATCAAGTCACCTTCAAAATACTTGTCAGCTCTCTAATCTGAGGGCAGTGTCTGCAGTTACATAAATAAACCTTGATTTTGGTACAAGTGCATGTGCTGCTTCAGATCTTGGGCCCCAACTTTTTTCTTTTTTAAAAAAAAAACTACAGCCACAACCATACCTTGTCCTGGAGGGTAATCTGAGTTAAGGGAGTCCCTTTGCAGACGGGTAATGTGCTCTTCATATTTAAGACCCCTGGCAGACAGTGAGAAGCTGCCTGTCCAGAGACACAGAAATGCTGAGACCCTGAAGACACCAGACTCAGAAGCTCCACCTGTAGAGAAGAAGAGTAAGAAACCCAAAAAAAAGGAAAAGAAACACAGAGAAAAGGAGAAAGACAAAGGAAAGAAGAAAGACAGAGAGAAAAAGGTAGTAGAGGAAGAAGAAGAGAAAAAGGTAATTCTTCAAGACTTTCATTCCTCTAGAAACTGCTGCTGTGGGCATGGAGCCTAGTGCTGTGGTTTATGTTTGTTGCGAGGAACAGTCATGTTTGACAATTCAAACAGCTGAATGTTGTTACTTTTTATTTCCTTAAACTTCTGTGACCAAATGAGAATGTATTTAAAGATTTCTGTTAATAATAATAGCATTTGCATAACTCACCACGCTTCAGTGATCAGCAGCCTATGCAGCAGATCTTCAGATCTGGTTTGGAAGTTCTGAGTTCCCTGGTGCTTTGCCTGTTCTTAAAATGGGGAACCGCCTTTAAGAAAACAACTGGAACTGGACTTCATTCTGTATCTTATCCCCATTCAGAATCTTTCAGTTATAAAACCTGACTTTTTGGTTGCAAGTTCTTCTGAAGGCTGAAGTATCCTTGCTAACCACTCTAGAGAAATGCAGGTTTCCTCTGAGAGGTAGCCAGTGTGCTCTGAATGATACCGCAGTTCTTGCTGTTACTGTCAACTATCTCCAGGTGTGAAGTGCGTTTAAAAGATGAAGTTGAGCTCTTTGAACTATTTGGTCCTTAATGTTTTGTAACATCTGTTTAATGCTTTTTTAATAATTATTTAAGAATGATATCAAAGCTACAATAATTTTTCTTTTCTCTTGAAATTCAGGGGGATGACTTGGATTTCTGGCTCTCAACTGCTCCGCCACCTGTTTCCACTGCCCAGCCACAGGTAGGCATCATACCATGTCAAAAGAATTTCTTTCTGAGTTTCATCTTAGCTGTGATATTAGTGCTTTGTCATGCTGCAGGAGGGAAAGAAGGGTTTAATCTACTCAGCAGAATGCTGTGAAGCAATGAAACTTCATCTCCCCAGTTTAGACACTGTAACAGGAGGTTTCATGCTCCCTCTGCTGTGCAGATCAGTGGGTAGAAATACAGATGCTTGGTGGATTTTAATATTATTATTAACCTGTGTTTTTGTTTCTCAGTGTGAACTAGGAACTAGCAATATTAATAGAGATGAGAGTTAGAACAACTCCAATGAATTTTGAGTGGAGATTGTAGGGGAAGAGAGAGGAAATGTGGAGGGACAGATTCCCTGGAGGAAGTCTTTTGTATCTTGTCCTCAAGTGATCCTGTTGGGCAGGTTTCATAAAGTTGAAGCCTTGATACTATGTTATTCTAATGTAACTTTCAAAATAGCAGTTTGGGATGAGAAGGCTGTCACTGTTGTGGTTTATCTTGTGGGCTTCAGCTGTTCCAGCTCTGTTCCATTAGTGTCATAATCCTTCTGATCATCTACTCAGAGCGAACCTGAAGTGAGTGCTGCTGTTGTGGCTGAACCTGAAGTGGTGAAAAAAGAAGAAAGGGAAGAGCAGCAGGAGGAGGAGGAGGAGGAAGATGAAGGAAAGGTAAGCAGCTGTAGTGGCTGACACCCTTAGCCGCAATCTTTTAGTGTGCCCTGTTCCTCTTAAATCAACACACAGGAAGGGGTTGCCCTGGGTCTGGGATTGCCCTGACCCAGGTGCAGCTCCTTGCACTTGGCCTTGTTGGGTTCACGTGGGCCCACTTCAAGCTTGCCCAGGTCCCTCTGGGTGGCATTCCTTCCTTCTGTCATGTCAGCTGCACCACTCAGCTTGGTGTCAGCTTGCTGAGGGTGTGCTCCATCCCAGTGTCTGTGTCGTTGATGAAGATATTAAACAGCACCTATCCCAAGGTGGACCCCTGAGGATCACCACTTGTCACCAGCCTCCACCTGGACATTAGGCTGCAGCAGTTCTAAAGCTGAGCTTCCAGGTAGTTGGAAAGCTTTGGCCTTCCACTATTGCAGGCTGCTTTGGGCTAAGGCACTGGTCTCTGTACTGTGGGAGCAAGGTTTGCTGAGACTCACCACAATGATTATTGGGGTGAAAGAAATGAGGGCTCTGTTTCAGGTTTCTGCAGGAGCAGTTGCCTCGAAGGCTGCACAGACAGCGTGTAGAGTTACAGCGTTGGTAGAGGGGCCATGCTGTAATGGCTAGACATACGGGGGTTTCTTTAAGGGTTTGTTGTAGTTTCTTGTTGTTCTTGGTAGAAATCCACCAAACATAAGAAGAAAAAGCACAAGAAGGAGAAAGAAGAGAAATCAAAGGATAAAAAGAAATCTAAAAAGAAGCATCATCACAGTGAGGAGGAGACAACAGAGTCGGTACAGAACGGAACACTAGATGATGAACCACTACCAGTGAGTAGCTGTGCACTGGCAGCTCGTGTCTTGGGAGGAAGGCAGGAGCTAAACTGTTTTTTGGAAAAGGAGAATGTCAGCTCTCTCTCAGTGAGGAAAAATCAGTTCTACGGCATTGTGACCGTGCTTTCTTTCTTTTCAGCCCATGTCCAGTTACCGCCTTCTTGCTGAAAATCCATACATTAAAATGGTGAGTTCTTTGGCATTCAGATCTAGATAATTTCTTCTTTTGTGTTTTATAAGAAAAGAGAGGAATACCTTTGGGGTGATACAGTGACTTTATCTAGACATTTAATTAAAGAATAATTTAAATTCCAGGAGGCAGAAACCTAGCGAAGCTCCATCCACATTCCTCTGGTTGTCTCATTTATCCAGTTTGTCATATATTTATCCACTACTTAGCAGCACTGTGGAGCTGATCACCAGTGTGCTTTTCATTATCCTGTAGCTGTACAGAATTAGCTTCTCTTCAAAGCTTGTCATATGCTGATGGTGTGTTCTGTTGCTCTGTTGTGTAAAGCTTCAGAATCTTCCCTATGATTTTTTTTTTCTTCCTTTGCAGACCTACGACATCCAAGGAAACCTCCAGAACGATAGTCAAGTTACTGTCTCTGTTATCTTTGAGAACAAAAGCACTAGCTTCCTTAAGAGCATGGAACTAAATGTCCTGGACTCTCTCAACACTAAAATGCTCCGACCAGAAGGATCATCAGTACATGATGGGATACCTGTGCCCTTCCAGCTACCCCCTGGTAATGTGCAGCTTTGCACGAGGTTCCTGGACTGTATCTAGGCCTGCACTGCCCTCTTGTGGAAATAATTGTTTGAAGTTCTTGCTACTTGCTGTTTTACAGAAAGAGATGTCTTTCTGCTTGAATGTTAACTGGGGTTTCATGCAATGTGTTATAGAGGATAATTTAGGACAAGGGGGAACGGTTTAAAACTCAAAGAAGGGAAATCTAGGTCAGATGTAAAGCAGAAGCTCTTCACTCAGAGGCAGTGAGTCCCTGGCCCAGGCTGCCCAGATCAGCTGGGAGTGCCCCATCCCTGGGGGTGCTCAAGGCCAGGCTGGGTGGGCCCTGGGCAGCCTGGTCTGGGGGGTGGCAGCCAGCCCCTGGCAGGGGTTGGGGCTGGGGGGGCTTTGGGATCCCTTCCAACCCAAACTTGATTCAAAAACAGTCAGTACATAAAGATCCTACTGATCAGTTGATCCTAATCACTACTTAGAAATAGAAGCCATTTTCTTACCTGACTCTTCCCTCTTCTTTCTTCATGCTAGGAATCTCTAATGAAGCCCAGTTTGTGTTTACACTTCAGAGTATTGTTATGGCTCAGAAGTTGAAAGGAACACTGTCCTTTATAGTCAAAGTAAGTGCAGTTTTAAACTCTGTGCTTCTGCTTCCTTTGGAACTGCATAAGGGAGCTTGACTTGGGTGGAAAGCACTGCTTTAGAGCTTTTCTTAGGCATCATTTCATCTCTGCTGCACCAGCCCATTCTGTGATGTGAGAAGTATTTTCACATGACATCTTGTGCAAAGTGTCCTGAATGCTGCCTAAGCATGTCCTAAATTGTCATTCCTGGCAGTGTGACCAATGCAGCCTGAAACATTTGCCACATTGTCAGCTAGAAAATCACTGCAGTGATGCATCTGCCAGGGGAGAGGAGGACAAGCAACTAGCAAGTCTGTTTCGTCAGACATCAGTCACCCAGAGATCAGTTGGATACTGCTAGCTGGCACAAGGCTGAAAAAAAACAGTAATGAGAATGAGATAAAATTCATAAGGATGGAAATTCAGAGCAAGAGGGAGGTTAAGTAAAGGCATTGTTTAATGAGTATTGGCCTGGTCTGTAGGTTTTTTGTTTTTTTTTTTTCCCCCCTCCAATAAAATTATTAATGGAGTTGCATGAACAGCTTGAAGGAAGTGAGTGGAGGCAGTTGTGGCCACTTCTGAGCATACTTCTAGTTTGTGTTCTGTAAAGTAGAACTGGTATACTATTTCTTAGTATCTAAGAATCTGGAAAAAGTTAATTTATTTTGTCTGTCAAATCATGAACAAAGAAACCACATCTGGAAGTGTTAGTTTAAATTCAGTGTGCTCAGTGTCAGCAGGACACAACTGGATGATGAAGGCAGATCTGTTCGGTCGTGTCCCTTACCTGCCCGAGGTGTATGTATTCACCCACCTGCCCAAATCTTGTCTCTGAGTGGCCTGATGTTGCAGCATGATGGTCATCCCCAGAGCAATCCTTCAGGCCCACCCAGGGCCTATGAAAGGGAACTGAGCCTGAAAGTCTCATCTGTGCCTATTTGGTAGGTGGGGTGGTGCCTCCTCTTGCTGCCTTGGGGCTCCCATTCATCTCCTTTCCTTTGACCTGTTGCAGAATGATGAAGGTTCAACCCATGAAAAACTAGATTTCAAATTGCACTTCAGTTGCGCTTCATACTTGATCACGACGCCTTGCTATAGGTAAGTGCCATTCGGGGGCACCTTACAGCATTGGTGCTTTTGCTGCCCATATGAAGCTGAGCTTTGGCTGCAGGCGATGTCCACAAGACACAGCATGGTTTTGACTTTGGCTGCTTGTGATTGGTTTGGTTGCAGTTTAGCTATCTTTTGTAATGTCTGACTGTTAGAGTACATCCACTGATCTACTTCAAGTGGGTTCTAAAGATGTAGGCTGGAAGAGGTTGTGTGGAAGTAGCTTTGGTTGATGCCATAGTGCAGTCTGGAGTATAGTTCCCATGTTTGCTCTAACCTCATTTTCCCAAGGCTTGGTAGTTCTTAGATGTCTGCATGGGGCTGACATGGCAGATCTCGCTTGACTTTGTAGCACAAGTACTTAATTTCCTTCCTGTTTTGCAGTGATGCTTTCGCCAAGCTCCTAGAGTCTGGAGACCTGCACATGAGTTCTATTAAAGTAGATGGAATTAGCATTTCTTTCCAACATCTACTGGCAAAGATCTGTTTTCATCATCATTTTTCAGGTGAGTCTTCTTTTGCAGAACCTTCTGCAGAATTCCGGGTTCTGTTGTGCTCAGTGAGTGCAACACTCCTCAGTGACAGCAGCAGGTGATAACCAGATGAAGTACACTTGGGAGAGGTGTTTTTACAAGTTCTGTAGTACTTTGGTATCCTCAAGCATACGATGCTCTCCAAAATGAGCTCTCCTTGGGTCTCTGTGGCTTTCCTCATTTGGCAAGGCATGTGGCGGGTATTGTGGGAGCAGCTTGCTTATAGTTAGGGCTGTAGCTGTTCTCTGGAGGTTGTATTTGACCTCAGCCCTTCGTCCCACCTCCTCCCCCTGTGCTTCGCTTCAGTAAGGCAGGGAGATCTATTCAAGTGTGGACTGATAAGAGTTTCTAAGTCAGTTAAAACATGCTTATTGGGTGAAGCAAAACAAATGGTTGTTTCATCATGTTCTGGAATGTATGTTAGGCACTGCCTTGTTGAGACTGATTCTGGGGAGGAGGTTTACATCCTGATCGGTGTTTTCACCACAAAACTTTTGCAGCTTGCTTAAAATCAAGTGACTAACCTCACTGCAGAAGCTCCCAGATAGGAGCCAGGAGGAGGCAGGCACACACATCGTCTTAACTCTGCCATCTTCCTCCTTTCACACATTAGAAGATTGTGTTCCTTGAAGCCAGGCAGGAGTAGCTCCTTTCCATGAGAAGCAAGCTGTATATTTAAAGTTGTCTCACTAAATGAGAACTCCTTTCCTTGTAGTTGTGGAGCGCGTGGATTCTTGTGCATCGATGTACAGCCGTTCAATCCAAGGTCATCACGTCTGCCTACTGGTAAAAAAGGTGAGCACGCTGTCACAGCCTGAAACGAGACCTGAGAGAAGCCAGATCTGCAGCCTTTTCTATCTTAACGGAAAGAGGGAAATACTTTGTTTGAATTGTCCGGGGACACCATGGGCGTCTTGATTCATCTGGCAGTTTTCCCTGGGCTTCCACCAAGCTTGTACCTCGCAGGGGCTTCCTGTTGCCCCACGTGTACCTGTTGGGTAGCAGCGGCAGGTCCCTGACCTGACCCCTGGTCTAAGCCTGCTTGCATCCTGTGCAGGCTCCACTGGCTGTTTCTGGTGCGTGAGCTCGGTGGGAATAGAACTGTCCCTGCTTAGAGGACGAGCTAATGGATTTTTGTTTTCCTTTTTCTTTTCAAGGGAGAGAACTCTGTATCCATAGATGGGAAATGTAGTGATTCCACCCTGCTTAGCAACTTGTTGGATGAGATGAAAGAGACATTGTCCAAGTGCTGAATATTCCTTATGAAATACTCCAACTACAAGAAGCACCTAATGTGTAAAGACAAGCAGACCCAAGTGTTAAGGTTTCTCCCTCGTACGCATGTACTATCCCGGGGCACGTGCTTTTCAGTTAACTCCACCATTGTTTGCAGTTTAGACATTTTAAGGCTGTCTGTTACCTTTTTATTTCAAAACTTTTTACAAACTGTGGTGTTAACCCTTTGTAGCCCAAAGAGATCCTGGTGACATGACTGGAGGAGGGAGGGAGGGGAACTATTTATTCAGCAGCTCATGGCGATCCTGTAACCCTTGCCATCTGCGTGGGATGGTGCACTAAGCAGAAGTTACCAACAGTAGCACAGAATCTGTTGCTTGTGCTTATTGCCAGGAGAGGTTGACTCCATCCTTAGCCATGGAGCACGTCTTCAGGGCTGCTGTAGTTGATGTATATTTCTAGCAGAGGCTGGTGCTGGACCTGAAGGCCTCTNTCTAGCAGGGGCTGGTGCTGGACCTGAAGGCCTTTTTTTTTTTTTTTTTTCCTAAATGTGATGATTATTATTATTATTACCCCAAGATCCATTGTGATCAGCTTGTAAACATCCTCGGCCTCCTAGAGCTAATCCAAATGAGCCCTATGAGAACTAGGATGTTTGAGTTTCTGTTTATAGTAGTTGCCTTGAGCCTTAACCTTCTTTTAGTGACAGTTGAGAGAGTAGAGAGCGAGTGCATGGAACCCAGGCTGAAAGTGTTACTGTTTGGTATCTGCTCCTGTTGGCTGTCCCCACAGATGCAGTCTGTCATGCCTCTCCCCTTGAGCAGTCTCTGCTGATGTATTTTGAGTCCGTTTCAATTTCACATTCCCGAGAAGTTACAGTGTAGCAAGAAACTGGAAATCCAAAGGGGTCTGTTCCTGCTTTTTTTAATCATTTTGCTCACCAGCAGAGGTTGACCAATACCAGGTTAGAGAAATGCCCACATGTATAATCCCTGGTATCCTGAACAGTTTGCAGGTACAGCCCTGTTCCCTCCCCTGTGCTGTGACGTAGTGCTGTCCCAGTGGTCCCTGTAGCATCATCTGACCCTGCCTTCACAGCAGTGGGTGCAGATTTAGCAGCACAAGTGTAGCTGGGTCCCTGCAGCAGAGCTGTCCCTGCCTGGGTGGCCGGAGGGAGGGTTTGGTGAGGACCAGCACAGGCTCCTGTCTGCTAGAGGCTACTTCTGGGGGAAGTCAGGAAGGGGCTGCAGAGTGAAACCCATTCTGCGCTAAATCTTGTAGAATCACTGACTGGAGGGGGATGCTTTTCTGTCCTTGCAAGTGTGCTTAACTGATGTCCTTCTCCAAAATCTCTTGCTTTTTTTTTTTTTTTTTTTTTTTTTCAGTTCTTTTACTTACTGTTCCATATCCAGCAAACAGAACTTGCTTGAACGGTTTTGCTTTGAGGCACGAATCAAGAGCTATTGATTGCTATGACCAGGAGGCCCCAGGGAGGAGCTGGGCTTGCCTGCCCTTCCCCAAGCACCGCCACCACTCCGACAGGTGTCAGCAGTGCCCAGTAGACCTGAACTAAAACCCTATGCAGGGAACAGGCTAAAGTGTCAGTCCTAGGGTTAATGTCTTGTACTTAAGCGTATGTTGTGCTCTTTACACCCTTCCCATATTAGGGTGTTTTTGAAAAGGCTCTGCTGTGGTTGTGTTGCCAGGACCAGCTTTATGCTCTGACCACACCTGTGTGCTGCAGGAATTCATTTGCAGCAGGCTTCACTGCTGATGAAGTGGTAGTATTTGGTATTGGTCAACCTCCCTTGGTTAGCCGGTTTGTGTATTAGAAACTGAACATATTAAAATTGTCTTAAAGGATAATGTTCCTCAATTAGTGTTTTTTTAAATTCATGGATGAAAGCTGTCACTTTAGCATGTAGAGTCTTCTCTTACAGAATCCTGTGCAGTGATTCTAGAATTTTGAAACTGTATGATGTGTTACATTCACAAATTTATTTGCTATCAACATTCCCTTAAAGAAAAAAAAAAAGAAAAAGAAAACATACCACAAGCTGCTGTAATGATTTTGTGTCAAGATGATCCAATAAACTTTCAAGACAAAGTTACATTTTTGGCCTTGTAAGTAGTGATTTTTACAAGACCCTTCCAGTTTGTACAGACCCAAAAACCACTTTGTCAATAGGCTGTTTTGCCTGTTGTTGTAGTGTATGGATTTTCCGTGTTTAACTGCTGTGAACAGTGACAAGTGCTGCACGCTAATCAAGGGAAGTGTTCGTGTGAATAGTGCTGTTGGACCTGGATGCACCTCAGCTCTGAACGTTTGTCTTCAGGGCAGGTAAGGGGAATCTCATTCTGGAAGCACTGGAGAAGGTGAAAAGTCATTTCCAACGCAGCTGTGTGGGGTGGTGGGGTTTTTGGTGATTTTTTTTTTTATTAGCTGGGAACTGGTCTGCATCAGTGAGGGGAGCCCTGCCAGCCCTGTATCCCTGTCGGGTGCTGGTCACATACCTGGACAGCCACAACAGCCCTAGTGCATGAGCTGAAAAGAAATCTGTAGTGTGAGAGATGGGAATGATGCTGTTCTTTATCTCATGTATTTTAAAATTACCTGATTTTTACAGGCACCAAGTCTTCTGTTCTTGCACACGTTGAATGACCAACTTGCCAGGCTGTTGGATTTAGCACTTCCTTTGGAAGGCAGCAAGCAGTAGTTGCCACTAACACAAAAATTACAGGAAAAAAAAAGTGTATTAAAGCTGCTTTTTTTTTTTTTTTTTTTTTTGGTTTGCAATTGCAGCTAAAATCCTAAGTCCTTGTGAAAATTAGAGCTCTGGGCCTAATGAGGCATCTAGAACTGGAAGAACAGAAATCAGCCCCTTCTGTCTCATCCTCTCACCTGGCATCCCCTAAGAACTGTGACAGAAGCATGGCAGCATTAATACAAGGATTAAAATCCAGTGCTTTCACAACAGGAACTGAGGAATTTATTTATTTTCCCTGGTACTCCCAGTGGTTGCCAGTAAAACCAGAACCTCTGAAAATCATATATTTAAAAAAAAAAAAAAAAAAATCTGGGGCTGCATAGTCAGGAGCTGCCAGCCCTGCACTGAGAAAAATCCATTGCTTGCATTAACGTGTTGGCCCCATTATCTGCAGATAAGCTGCTGCTGCAGGACGAAGCACCAGGTCATTTGTTTTCTGCGTGCAGTGCAAGCCTAACATTGCAATCCCATGTTGGCCTGCAGGGAGGCTGCCTGCCCGCTTTGCTGCGTTGTGGGACTGCACAGACCTGACAAGATGAACACAAAGCAGTAACAAACACCAACCTTTTTGCAAATGAGCAGGTCTGCACGGAGGGAGGCAGAAGAAAACAACAGAAGAAGGAAGCACTTGGAGTGAATGTCCAATATTTAATGAGCTGCAGGACCTTAACTGGACAGCGGTGGAGCTTCCAGTGAACCTGATATTGCACACTTGTGGCTTCTGAACAGCAAGGCAGAGTCTTCTGCTCTCTGCATTTGCATCATGCCAAAACTCATTGAGCAGCTGGACAGAAAATCGGTCCTTATCTAAGTTTTTGCATGCTGTGCTACGAAGAAATGTGTAAAAGAAACAGTGCTCAGCACCATCCTTCCAGGGACAGGAGAGCCTTGTGTTTGCAGCTGCTTCATGGCAAGTTGGGCACCTACTGCTTGGAGGCACCCAGCCCTTAGCAACTGTGCTGTCTGGAGATGTGCGGACACTGCTGGAGCAGCTGCCCAGGCTCCTGCTGTACCTGGGGCTGCAGCTGAAGGCTGCTGTTGGATGTGGAGTGTGGGCTCCACCCCTCTGTGGTGACATCCGAGCGGCTGTGCACCAGCTGGGAGCAGTGGGAGGCCCCAGTCACAGCCTGGTGCTGTGCACATCTCTGAGAACAATGCTAGGAAAAGAGGTGCAGGTCAGGGCTGCCAGTTTGGGGTAGAAATGGGGGCACCTGGAACTGCATTTTTTCTTAGAGAGTGTTGAGCTCCCCCCCCCCCTTTTTTTTTTTTTTTTTTCTTGCGAAGTGGCACAGGGTTAGAAAAACACTCTGAGCGCAGGACATGCGTGAGCTCTTCAAACTTCCATCTGCAGGCGGTGGGGTTTGGCTAACTGCTGTGCTTTTAGCACAGCTTGGTTTTAGGCTTCACAGGGGCTTACCACCTGCCTTTGGCTTCCCTCATTCGTTTGTGAAAATTTCCCTTTGAACCAACAGCTGTGTTTCCTGCTACTTCTCCTTTTTTATTTGAAACTTCAAATATGTGCGTGTTCCTTCAGCTGCTCCTGTGGCCACGGCGCTGCCAGCAACCCAGCTCTGGCCTGGGCAGCACCAGCTGAAGCAAGGTAACCACTGCTAGCAAAGAGCAAGAGTGCAGAAAAGTCTCTTCCTCTCTTGGCCCTTTTAAAAAAAAAAAAAAAAAAAAAAAAATGCTGTTTCTCTTGTTCTGCCTGAACTTCACTATCTCTGCCCTCAAAGACCAAGGGAAAATGCCTCCTTCTCCTTCTCGGTAGTGGCTACCAAACCCTTCCCATGACCTTATACTGCAGCACTTGCCCTGTGAAACCCAGCCAGCCCTGGGGCTTTTTCTGAGCTCAGCCCTTTGCTCTGCACTTCTCTGCTCCTCTTTCACCATGACGAGGGTGCAGAAAGCCCAACCCCAGAGGAGGCTGCACTGGGGGAAACCAAACTGGGCAGAGAAACCAAACTGTTGTCTCTGCTGCGAGCATCACAGCCAACTCATACACCCTGACTGCAATGCCAGGGAGTTTATTTAGGGCTGAGAAAATAGTAATGAATCCTGTTCTCAATTCACCAGGTCAGTCAGGTGGTAAATGTCACTTCAGGGATGACATCTTACTGTTCAGGCAGGCAGATGCATGCCACAGAATGCTTTTCTTCTAGAAACTGATAAGATTGATTTAAATTTCAAAAGTTTAAAACTGTGTTTGATCTTTGTGAATTTTACTTCTGATTTCTGAGCATCTCCACTGTGCGCAGGGCACCTCATCACACTTCTCTGTCCCACCACACAAATGCTAGCTGTGTTAAGAAACAAGGCAAACCCTGCCCTGACTCCAGGAACCAGCAGCACCAAGCAGGGTGAGCTTTCAGGGCGTGCTGTGCCCTACAGCCACACTCTGTGTTTTTTAATGAATAATTTAAAAAGTAATTTCACCAGGGTACTCAGCAGGATACTCAGAGGTACTCGCACGGGCTTACAGCCCCCTGCAGGGACTGGGAGCAGGAAGAAATAGGAGAAATCCTATTGAGGGTGACACCACGCACCTGTGCTTTCTGGTGGTCTGAATGCAGCCACGCTGAGCCAGGTGCCAGCGGAGCTGGTGGCTTCGCCCTGCTGTCTGTGCATGACTCAGCTTCACCTCGGAGGTGGTTTAGCAGCAGGATGTCATTAGCTTGCTGTGTCAACATTTCATTCCATCGGTATCATCTCTAATTTAATCCATTAAGGTTTCTAAGAATAACCAGCTTTTACTAATTACAAAGAAGTGCGCGTTATGTCAGAGCTGTCTCTGAAAAGCGCTGGTAAAGCCTGGATGGAGCGAAGCTCTGAGCTCTACGCTGCACAAGTAGGGCTAAGAGGAGCTGGCAAATGTCAGGGTGAAGAGCAAACTGCTTCTGCAGGGAACCCGTGCTCCCCTCGCAGCTGCTGGTCCTATCGCATCTACCCCAATGGAGCACAAGTGGACGGAAGGGCTCTGGATGGTGCAGAGGGAACCACAACACACCGTCTTCCTCACAGGATGCTCGTGAGTTCTTTGAATTAACTTCCATGGGACAAGCAGAGGTGAGAGGAAATCCCTGAAGTAAGGAGATTCCACGCGACAGGAAACAGCCAGCGGCCTCGAAGCCAGAGCAGGAGGAAGGGCAGGGCCTGCGCTCGGGGCTCCGTGAAGCATCATTAAAGAAGCATTGGCCTGGAATTCTGCACAGCAGTTCTCACCATGGCAGTTAAGTCGGGGTTTTGCCACGAAACAGCGTTTAAATGGTCCCCTCTTCGTTTCTGCAGCCCATGGAGGGAGCAGGCCCAGCCCCGTGCGCCGTGGCTCAGGGCAGCAGCTCCAAGGCAAGGTGCTCCCCAGAGCTGTCCTGCTTCTCACAAACGAGAGGAGGATGTCAAGACAAGTGACAGAGGGCTTTGCTCTGCGTTTCAATCACTTTTAAGGCCAGTTTACTTCAAAGGTTTACTTTGTGAGGCTCCCCGGGGAGGAGGTTTGTCGCCAGTGAGCAGCACTCCATGCAGCATCTTGTGATCATGTCTTGATAAAAAATATATATATATATATATACATATATAGAGTATGTATTGAGGCAGCTGGTGAGCAGATGCCCTCGGTCAGGGCTCTGTCTCCCTCCTGGCCCTACAGGGCCTCGCTTGGATCCGGGCAGAAAACGGAGGCCAGAAGGCCGTGAAAGCTCACCCACGCCCAGGGAGCTCGGCTGCTCTCAGGCGTCTCCTGGGTTCTGCGTGGTTTATTCTGGGGGGGGAGGCCCTGGGCTAGAATTTTGGAGAAACAGGTTTGGAGATTTGGGCCGGATTCCTAGGGAAATCCCAGCCGAGCTGTTTCTTCTGTCCAGCTTCGGCCACGCTGGCCAGCTTCAAGCGGACCCGACAGGGGTGGAAGCAGGTCCCCTGCCAACGACTTCAAACGTTGACAAGCGCACGGAGCAGGGACGCAAGTCTGGGAGATTGTTAGCAGCACCCGCCCGGGGGCCGGCAGGGCTCCGGCCCAGTGTGCTGGCCACATGCAAGGGAACCAAACGGAATAAAACGGAACAGAAACGGCCTTCGCACCCGCGCCGGCAGCGCTGCACCCTGCCCCTTCCCCCGGGGCGCTGCCTGCAGGCCCCCGCCCGGCCCCGTCGCCC
>VXAV01001510.1:0-17001 GCA_013399715.1 Alectura lathami | reverse complement strand
CCCTGCCCGTGTGCGGCCCGCGGGGGTCGGCGGTGGCCCTGGGCCTCTGCAGCCGCCCGGGCGGCCCAAGCCGGGGCACTTCCTGCGGCACAAAAACCTGCAGACGAGTTAAAACCAGCGCTGGGAGCAGGGGTTCGCCAGCGCAACCCATCGCTAGGGGCTTGGATGCTCGTCTGTCCTTTTTCTGGCTCTTTCTCTGCAGTCCTTCCTTCTGCTGCTCTAGGGAAGCTCATCACTGTTCCTCTTGTAGGTAAGAGCTCGGTGCTGAAACAACAACGAAGCTTAAACTCCTAAATAAGTCCCTGGGAAGGGTGGGGAAACTCTCTGCTTTTTTCAGGTGATGGTGATCTGCAGCTCTGGTGAGAGAGAACTTGTGGTGCCTGGGAGCCTTTCTCTGCTTCCATCTCTTACGATGGGCACAGAAGTGCTGAGTCCACGCTAACAGCTCCTCCTGCCATCTGCAGCGTGGTAACGTAAATTCCTCCTCCGGAGAGAACCGTTCCTGTCTGTGGGGCAGACAGACAAAAAGGAAAGGGCAGGAAGTGCTCGGGGAGGGAGAGGAAGGAGGGGTGTGAAGCTGCCCAGCGTGCGCCGCAGATGTTTGGAAACGCTTCTGGTGCTGCTGAGAGGCACGGTCCCTGCTCCTGGTGCTCGGAGTGGAAGAGTGGCTGTGGGTTCTTGCTTCCTTTAAACCTTCTCCCAGCCTGGAATTCTCTCACGAAGTTGCAGGCAGGGGATTTTTGCTAGGAGAGGTGAAGCTTCCTCCCCAGCAACCTGTTTATCGCAGTCCCCAGTGCTTTGTCCTTGCACTCTGCTTCTTTGCAGAGCTTTGGGCTCGCGTCCAGCTCTGTGTTTATCTATCCTAGTTTCTTGGACTGCGTATTCCACGTCTTCAGATTCACTTTCTGTCTTAGTCACGTACTTGTGAAGCAAACTTGGGCAGGGGAGCTCTGAACCTTTTAAAATGCCCAGAAAGAGAGGAGAGGAGTGCTGGGAGTTCATGCAGGATTGGTGGTGTGGAAGCAAAAAACGATGCTTTAGGTTTGCACTGAGGAGCTGGGAACAGATGCTGGGCAGGGAGCAGGTTCCCTGTGCCACGGGCAGATCTGCAGCTGGGCTCTCCTGCCCTTTGGCTGCAGCTCAGTGAGCTTGCAGCGTACTCGTCATCGTGAGCAAAGTCCTGTCCCATAACTTAGCTGTCCTCTAGGGCAGGACCTGTTTGCCAGGTGCTTTCCTGGCCACCTTTGGCTCTAACATGGCTCCTGGATCAACGTGTGAAGTGCCACCCACCCCAACGTGGCACGGCGAGCCCGGTTTGCAGAGGTTGGACTGCGCTGACGTATCGCTGTTTTGTAACTAATGCTTCTCTGTAAAGGGGCCAGGGATCTCTATGGCCACAGTAGACAAAGGAAAAATGTTTCCCTTGTCAGCAGTGAAAGCATGTGGGGTCAGAGAAGAGATTGCAAAACCAACCGGTCCTGGCCGCAGAGTTCAAATCTGGGAAAAGAATTACCTTCAACTTCTGAGTTTTAATTTCTTGTAAGACAGGAAAGTATTTTGTGATACTTGAGCCATAAATGCTGCTTTAAGTGGACCCGTAACCAGCTTTGCTGGAGGTTTAGGAGATTATCTTTAGAAATACGTAACATCCAACTCCTGCGAAGAGTGCACCTCGGGCTGCGCGCTGATCCGCCCGGCTCCAGATGCCCCTTGGAGGCAGCGCTCTCTGCTGCTCCGCTCATGGGCTCCCGGTGCTCCCTCCGGAGCTGGTGCTGTGCTGGGAGTGAAGTGGCAGAGGGCTCTGGGTGAATCACTGCTGCGAGAACACAGAGCAGGTGGGTGGGGGGCAGAGGGGAGGGAGCCTGCTAGCTCCTGGGGAGGAATGGGCACAGCGAAAGCCATCAGAAAACCTTTGCAAGCCCTCAGAGCAAAATCCACTGTGGCAGCTTTGACTTCCCTTAGAAGAATCTAGATGAAGTCACTGAACGCTTGCTCTGTTGTTATTTAGTTTGCCCAGGGAGAGATGGGGATGGTGACGCTGACAGACATCTCAATGTGCTGCAGGGCTCAGCACTGCTGTGGCTGAAGCCCCCTGTAGTGACCACGCTTGGTGTTTGCCCCCAGCCTCCTGGGACCACGGTGCTGTGTCCCAGGGTGCTGTGTCCCACGCTGCAGTGGTGCACACCTCCTGCAGGGCTGCGCGAGGCTGGGCAGCTCCCAGCCCAGGTAGGGGATGAATCACAGCCCTGGCTGCCTGCCTCTGATCTGGCTCCTGGGGAGCAGAAAATGAGCTGGAGCCATCCGCAACGTGCTCCGCTTCGAAGCAGAAGCTGAGTAAGACCCATTACTACATTGTAATTTTTCTTGATCTTAACAGCAGGCTTGTGCTAGGACTGCTGTCTGCGTCTTTCTTTTATTTTTTTTCCTTCCTCTCACTGTATGCAGGAGGTCTTATGATGTGGTTAGCCTTGAGCTGATCTCTGACTCCACATCAGTGGGCTTATTCCTTGCCGTAGCTGCCTGGAGACACGCTAATGTGTTGGGCTGCTGCCATATCTCCTCGTGGAGGGGAAGAGGGGGCCTCGTGGGCATCTGCTTTCAGCCAGAAACAATGCTGCTTTTCTTCCAGAAGCATAATATTAACGTGGGGAGCAGCGGAGCTTGTCAGCGGGGTTAGCCCTGCCATGGTTAAGGCTGGCCTTGTGGCCAGCTCGTGCTCCAGCTCGTTCCCTGGGTGAAGGAGCTCATAGCACCGGGATCTCTGTGATCTCGAACCCGCAGACAGGCTGCTGAAGCCGTGCCTCTTCCTGCAGTTGTTCCGTCAGCCCAAGGCAAGCTGTGTGCCCCAAATCTGTGTTACCTTTCTCTTGGGTGGGGCCACGTCCCGAAGTCAGAGGAAAACGCTGTTGGTGCCAAAATATCCCTGCTCTGTGAGGATGGGCGGGTGGAACCTGTGAAAGCAGGAGGAAACGTGTAGCTCACAGCTTGGGCTCGGTAAATCCGCGCTGTCCCTCGCTGGGGGACAAACGCATGCTGAAGGGCAGCAGAAGGTGTTCCTGGCTTCAGAACACAGCCCTCAGACCTTGGGAAGAGAGCAGCTCTACGCGTGCCGCCAGCCACCCACGGACGATGGTTTATCCCAGAAATATTTGTCTGTGCAGTTAACCTGTCTCCTGGAGTCGTGACCCAGCTTGCCGGCTCAGCGCAGCGTCTGCGGAGCCCGCGGCCAAGCTCTGCCCCCACACGCAGTCCGTGGGAGCCTTCCAGAGCAGCTGTGGCTCTGACATGGCAGCGGAGGCAGATGTCGCGTAGCAGGCAACAAAAGCAGCCCTGGGTCGGTCATGCTGGAGGCTCTAATAGCCCTTCGTGCGACGCTGTGGTCATTAAGAGAAGATTTGAAGTTACAGAATCTGCTCTCTGACCCTTTTGGGGAAGGGGAAGTAGAAGGGGTAACCTTAACAGGTGCCTCGAGGCTCTTGAACCTCCTGTGGCCGTCCCGGCCCTGTCGTGCTCGTTCCTTGCCTGCCCTCCACGAGCTTGCAGGGTGAGCCCGCTGCGGCGTCCCTCTGTCATCGCTGCCGCGGTTCTGCTGCCTGCTCCTCTGTCCTGCTGGCGACAGCCGAAGCGTGCCGCGGGGTGTGTTGGCTGCACTGCAGCTCCAGCTCCTAACCCCTGCCTGGCTGAGCAGGGCTTTTCTCTTTGTTTTATGGACCAACTGGAATTTAAAGTTGGTCTGACTGCGTAGCTTTCTGGGGAAGAAGGATACCAATTACAGCCCAGTAACTGTTTCCTTTTCTCATGTATGTGCAAATGCAGGCGGGCTCTGCATTTGCATGGTGTGAAACCATGCAGACACTGCCCTGCTCCCAAGCAGTCCCCGGGGCTGGGGTGTTTGGGTGCTTTCTTACCTCGGGGATGGGGTGTTTGGGTGCTTTCTTACGGAGTTCCCAGGCTGTGTAGGACGTTGAAATTGTGGGGTTTGGGGGCAGCTGGCAGCAGCAGGGCTTTAAAACTGACGTTGTGGTGAAACATAAAGGGCTCCTTGTCTAAACCCTGAGAACTTAACGTTTGAAATGTGCCTGGCTGTGCCAGGCAGGAGTGAGCCCGCACTAAACCCTCGTGTGCTGCCCCAAAGAGTTCTCCTCGTGCTCGGTCGCACAGCCAAGGTAGGCTCCGGGTGTTCCTCTTGCTTCTTGTGTTGGAGAACTGTTCAGAAGAGCAGCTGAAAGCCTCACCCAGGGAAGGCTGGCCGGCTTGTCTGTTGCCAAACTCGCTCCAGAGGCGCGGAAGCTTGCTGTCGTTAGTGCTGGTCCGGCCCTGCTTGCCATAATTGGTCTGATCCTTGCTCTCCGTATCAGAATCTCTCCTTTGATCGTTCAAAACCAGGATCATCCTTTACCGAGAAACTGACCAGGGGCAGAATGGCCGTGGGAAGGCAGCTGTGAGTGTGCGTGGGGAAGCTATGAAAAATATGTGCGTGTGCGTCCCTCTTTTTTGTTTAAGGTCTCTGTTTCGGAGACGCCTTGCCAGCTTTGCTGCTCTGGCATGCCCAGCAAATTCAGTTTTTACTTTTACTGATTTTTGTTGTGGCTGTTTGTGTCCTGTGTTTGGAAACTCTGCCAATACAGACCGCAGGAACGCTCTGGGCGGGAGGGTGGGGGGCTCTCTGCCCCCTCCTTAGCTTGTGCTTTTGGGGGGCTGTGGAGAGGGGGTGATGGGTGCGGGCTGGGTGCTGCAGGACTTCAGTTATGGGCTGCCCCAAAAGGCGGGGTGCTGTGTAATTTAGCAGCAACCCCATGTCGGTGTCATCTTGCAGGACAGCAGCGTGCCTTCCGTAAAAGGAAACAAGAGGAATCATTTTCTTTCCAGAAACGCATTGCTCACTGGAATTTACTCAAGGGCTTTCTTGCGAGCGCGGCAGCAGGATGTGAGCTGCCGGGGTCACCGGGAGGGAAGTGGCCGCCTGCCTCGCCCCTCCCCGCCGGCAGCGCAGCGAACGGTGCTTTTCTGCCTCCAGAAAGGAGGAAGCACTTTGCCTCAGTGCGTGCAGGCACTCACGGGAGGTGCAGAGACGAGCTGAGCGATTGAAGGAGGCCAGAAGCGCAGGTAGGAGCTCGCTGACGCGCAGCTTTCTGTATTTTCCCGGCTGTCGCTCAGCCCTGAAGGGTGCTGGCGGCAGAGGGGACACGTGGCGTGCCTGGGGGTGATGGAGCCCACCCCGATCTCGGATGTGGGGCTGGGCGTGGAGCATCCAGCGGGGCCGTGGAGGGGGCAGTGCCATGTCTGAGAGGGCAGCAAGCAAGGGGGGCTGCGGCCGGGAGCTTCATCCCCTCTCTGTGCTGCATGTGGAACCGAGAGCCGCGTGAGCGTGAAAACAGGGCAGCGCGGCGTGATCCGCTGTCAGCGGCGAAGGAGGAGGTGCAGCCGAGGGAGCGAGTGGTGCTGCCCTGGATCTGCAGAAATCAGCGTCAGGGCTGGAGCAGGGGCACAGGGATAAAGCCAGCTCTTGGCTCGGCAGAAGAGGGCAGGGCCGTGCCTGCAGACCCCAAGTCACGGAGCCAAGTTCCCAGCCCCGCGGTCCCTGGGAGCAGCCGCTCCGCTCCTCTGGGGACGCGGGGGTTGTTTTGCTCCGGCGGCTGCCGTGGTGCGGGGCTCTGCGGCGGCTCCAGGATCTCGTGGCAGCGATGGCCGCGGTCCTCTCAGACCGGCGATGGCCTCTGTGATGGTGCCTGGCTGGAAGAGGAGGAAACAAAGCGTACTGAAGGTTTGTTGGTGTGTTGAGATTTTCCCTCATCTTTCAAGCTTGCAAATCCCTTCTGCTTTGCTTGTCCCCTACTCTAACTGTTCCCAATCTTTGCTTTCTCTGCTGCGTACAGGCAGTGTGTTAGTGCTGCCCGAGCTATGGCTCCTGCCCGAGGAAGGAGGCGTTGTGCATCTGATAGCATCTTCAAGCAACATCCGTGATGTTTTTGGCCTGTCCCTTTTCTTTCTTTTTTCTTTTTCCTAGTGCCAAATGCTTCACTTAGTGCAGTTGCACTCAAAAACCCGTAATTAAATACGCTGAATCTGCTTGTTTGTTGTAACTCTCAGCTGCGAGTTTTGCTAATGCCTTCAGAAAGATGCTGAACCTTCTGCACGATGGCTGCTGTTGTGCTCTCGTGAGTGATGCCTCTCAGGAAGAGGAAGTTGTCTGTAGGGCAGATACTGCCCTGTTACCTCAGGAGCCATATTCAAATTCTCTCCCCCCTGTGCAAATGACCATTTCTTCTGGAAACCGGTCGAGGTTTGCTTCTTGGCGTGCGGGGCCAAGCCGTGGGGGGTGGTTTCTCACTCTGCAGCTTTGCCGTTCGGTTCCAGCCCACCCCGTTCTCTGTGCTCAGCCCTGCAGCCGGCCTGACCCGTGCGTGGAAGCGCGTCCCCAGCCAGCGCCAGGAACGGTGCTGGGAGCAGCAGGCACGCTGGTGGAGCTGCTGGAATTAGTTCTTAAAGAAAATAGCTAGGAGCAGAGCTGTACCGCACCACGGCTGCTGCAGGTCCTCCAGAGAGCCGTGCGGAGGGCGGGCTCAGGCTTTTTACTGCTCGCTTGTTTCAGAGCGGAGCTCTTCTGCCATCCCCATCGCGTGCAAGTGTTCTCTGGGCCCGATTTCCTGCTGGAGACGCTGCAGCCCAGCACCTGCTGTGCACATGGCTGGCGGCGGGGCACAGTGGGGCGAGCGCAGCCCCCGCCCGGAGCCGCAGGATGTGGCGAGGCCGTGACGCAGCGCTGGTAACCAGAGCTCCACGCTCACGCCTCCTCCTCGCCGCTCGCTGCTTCCTCTCACCGAGGCTGCGGCGCGATCGAGCACCTCTTAAGGTCACATTTTCCGGGGGTTTTCTTCTNTGTTTTTTTTTTTTTTTTTTTTTTGACTCCCATGGGATAGTCAGCAGGGTCACGGCGGCAGCTGTACGCAGAGAGCGCGCAGTGGGTGCGTGGGTGCTGTCATGGTCGGCCCCGGGTGAATCTCACTGACCCACCCCAAAATGATTTCCTCTTGTCGCGACTGTGGGCACAGCCCGGGCTGCAGGCAGAGGTGGGATCTCTGCCCCCACGCAGCCCACTGAGCCCGTGCCTGCAGGAGAAGCAGCACTAGGGAATGGCAGGTGTTCCTTACGGGGCGCACCCGGGTGCTGTGGGTCTTCTTCCTTACCATAATGAAATAAGAGGGCAAGAGGCCTTGGTTTAAATCTTTTTAATCTTTCTCCGAAGGAGAAATGCTGATTAGCACGAAGCAGCATCTGTTGAAGATGGGCTGAACTGCTGCGAAGCAGTCTTTACTTTAGTTTGAAACTTCTCTTGCCAGAATTTGGGAAGTTGTTTACCTATTTAAACAACAGTACAGCTTAATATAAATCTAAGCAGATTTCTGCTTGGTGAAAGGCTTGTTTGCTTGTTTTCCTAAAAAAATAACTCTGAATACTGTTATTTGCCAGGTTCTGTAACGCATCATCTTGAGTTGGTTTCTGTTGCTTTATTTACTTCTCTGTCCAACACATGTAAAACAATATTTTGGGTACAATTTTCTGCCTTGAGCTTCCATCAAAGAGCTGCTTGACACAAATTATATGAAGGGATGGATGTGGGAACAAAGGAGGTATAATTAGCTACAGATAAACAGAGCTGTGTTTCTTGTCAGCATCCTTTCAAGATCTTAACTTGTGTCTCAGCCTCTCGGAGCCTGTTCTTTCTGGAAGAGGAAGAGCATTCCTGGTCTCCCAGCTTTCAGCCAGCCCTCAGCTAAGCTGGGATGAAGAGCACGGCTGTGTTCCCTGCACCTGCAGGAGGGGCTCTGCCTCTCTGTAAAGCTGGTGCTGGTTCAGGACGTTGGGTTTGAGGGTGCCTGGGCTGTGACTGCTTCTTTGTGTTCCCCTCAGCCCGTTCTCGTCTCGTTTTTAGCACGACGACAGCGTGCACAGCTCCTGGTCACGCAGCTCTTGTTCGAGTGCGTCTGGCAGCAGAGCTGAGCTTTGTTGTGGGTTGTCATAACCTTGCCTCTCGAGCAGCCTTGTTTTCAACAAGGGGAGACGAGCGTGGGTGAGAGATCTGAGTCAAGTTAAACCTAACTCACTGTGTTTGACCCTTCTTGAGTCTTTGCTGCAAGCAGTTTCTCCGTCTTCCAGTGGGATTTGCGTCTCCTGGCGTCTGCTGATGTCGTGGTGATCTCCTGCAAATGCCACGCAGCCGCTGGGCCCCCTGCTCCGCACAGATTGGGGGCGAGGGCCCAGATGGTATCCCAGATCGATGGGATTTAGCCCAGGTTTCCTGTTGAGAGAGCTGCTCCTAATCGCTGCCCTTCTGTGCTGCGTTGCAGATCGGGACCAGATGAGCAGAAAGAGGTTCCTGTGAAGATCAGAGTCCCCGCTGCCCTGCCCCGGGAAGTGGCCCCGCAGCTCTGCGTCTCCAGCTGTCATCGCTGCGGACCTGGAAAAAACAGAAGAGAAGAAAAGATGTCCCATGCTTTAAAGCAAGTGTTCAATAAAGACAAAACCTTCCGGCCCAAGCGCAAGTTTGAGCCGGGGACTCAGCGCTTCGAGCTGCACAAGAAGGCTCAGGCCTCGCTCAACGCCGGCCTGGACTTGAAGGTGGCGGTGCAGCTGCCGCCGGGCGAGGAGCAGAACGACTGGGTGGCCGTGCACGTGGTGGACTTCTTCAACCGCATCAACCTGATCTACGGCACCATCAGTGACTATTGCACGGAGCAGTCCTGCCCCGTCATGTCGGGGGGCCCCAAGTACGAGTACCGGTGGCAGGACGAGCACAAGTACAGGAAGCCCACGGCCCTGTCTGCGCCGCAGTACATGAACCTCCTGATGGACTGGATCGAGGTACAGATCAACAACGAGGACATCTTCCCCACTAACGTTGGTGAGTTTGGTTCCCTTTGCAGCTAGGGGGAGGGAGGCCGGTGCAGAGCCCTCCCCGCTGAGCGCTCTGGTCCCGTTCCTGGTCCAGGAGGTGCTGTTACAGTCGCTGCTGCATGCTCACTGTTGTAGTCGAGCTGTTGCTTTTTGTGCTGCTTGGGGGCTGGCAGCGTAGTGAGCTCCTCCAGGCACCTGAGAAACTTCAGACCTCTTGTTGAGAGCTAAAGAACCCAGCGCTGCAGCACTTTGGACTCACGGTTACCTCGCAAAGCGAAGCCAAGCCTAGGCAGTGTCAATAAGAGACCGCTCTGATAAAAGCCAGCCTGTGGCATGACTCCGTCAGCAGCTCCTGCTGGACGTGGTCTCCAGAAGGACAGCTTGTAGCGTTCGGTTCGACGCGCGTGCGCTGCGTTGGCCGGGTGACGGCGGCCGCGTTCCCGTGATCGGCCTCTTTGTTTGCTCGGGCTGGCGTTAGCTGACTCTGCCCTTCGCAGCTCGGCGCTCGCTGGCACGCAGCCGGCTGCTCGTTGCAGCTGGGTGGGATGCTGACATGTGCACGGAGGGAGGGGCGGTGTTTTTGTCTATTGCCAGGGTGATGGAAGTGAGAATTCGACCGAAGACAACTAAATCTGCAGTGCCGAATGCACGGCTTCACGTACGAGCTTTGGGACAAAAATGCTGGTGGTTGTTTTTTTTTTTTTCGTGCTGAATGAAGTGTGAGAGTTCAGTACCCAAAGCAATGGGCAAGTGTGACCGATCACATTCAGAGCTCCCACCTCCTGCGAAGCAGAAGCCAGGTGCAGCGGAGGCACTTGAGGTGGCAGGAGGGGACGCCCCTGCTCCGAACCTGGCCCCAGGGTGTTTGACGGCGGAGCAGCTGGGTGCAGCAGGGTCAGCTGGGTGATGGCTGGGGGCCCTCAGCACCGCCCTTGGGCGCAAGCAGGGCTCCAAAAGGCTGCACAGGAGGCACGCGCGTTCCTTCACCTGCACGTGTCTCCTGTCGCAGCGTGGCCTCGTTGCCTCCTGTCGGGGCAGGTGGAGCTTCGGCGGAGGCAGGAGCTGCAGGCTGGAGGCGGCACTCAGCAGCTGCCCCCTCCTTCCACCACGCTGATCCCAGCAGGGCTCCAACGGATGCAGGTGGCCTCTGTTCGGGGATGCGTCTGCACCCACAGGGCTCTGCTACCCCTGCCAAAGCCCTGCTTAAACCCAGCGCAGGCAGGGAGAGCCGGGGGCAGGGCTGTGAAGGGCTGGTCCCGCAGGCAGCTGAAGCACTGAAATCCTCCCCGTCCGTTCCTCCTGTCACAGGAGGGTGCGTTGCCTTTATTTAGGATTTCTGTAAGACTCTCTGGGGACCGCAAACAGGGTATTTTTGTTCAGGGAGGCAAGACAAATTTCCGGCACCAGGAGGGCTGTGGGGTGGTGGTGGCTTTCAGTTTGCTTTTAGCCAATGTCTCGCCTTAACCCTGACTGAGATGCTCCCAGTGCAGAGCACTGAGAGGGTTTCACTAATCCTTGCTCCTCCAGAAAGGACCTGTGAACACCAAACTCCTGGTGGGCCAGGCGGCTTTGCTGCAGGCCCTGACTAAACAAATCCCAGAGAGCTCGAACCAGGCTCATCCCCTGGTGCCTTTAAAGGGGACTCTGATGTCTTCGAGTTTTAACCAAAGAGCTGCAGACCCATCAAAACAAGAGATAACCGTAGGGGATTATCTCTGACTCTTTCTCCTGGGAAATTTGTTTCTGGAGTGGAGCTCAGCAGTTTGTAATATTTTGCACTGTTTATATAAACACGCCAAATAGGAGTAGACGAAAGCTCTCTCAAACTGAAGCAGCTGCTGGGAATCTGCAGCGATCTCCGGCTTTCAGCTCTCAGCTGCTCGCAGCGATTGATGGTGTGCAGGACTCTGTCACAGCAGGGACTGGTGCTTTGAAAAATGGGACCCAAACAGAAAGGAAGAAGGAGGGGGGAACTGGAATTTACAGATCTCTTTTCCCTTCTGCCTCCAGATGTACCTGTTTTACCAAGAACTTATTTCATTCCTCAGGAACCAATTTCCATGCCTCTCTCGGCCCTGTCTCCCCTCCCAGGTACTCCCTTCCCCAAGAACTTCCTTCCGGTGGTGAAGAAGATTCTCTCCAGGCTCTTCCGGGTCTTTGTCCACGTCTACATCCACCACTTCGACCGGATCACCCAGATGGGGTCGGAAGCCCACGTGAACACCTGCTACAAGCACTTTTACTACTTTGTGAAAGAGTTCAACCTAATAGACACCAAGGAGCTGGAACCACTGGTGAGTACCCAGGAAGGATGGCGTTGGTCTGCCCAGGCCTCCTGCCAGCACAGAAGGGGCGGGCTGGGGGTCGAAGCGTCACGGATGCTGTCTGAAGACTGTTTGCCTAAATTCAAGCAGTTTGGCTTTGCGGTTTGGCCGTCAGGAAGATGGGAGTCAGGATGTGCAGGGTCATTGGGGCGTTGGCTGCAGCAACCCCCTGCTGTTGGCCAGCCAGGATGGGGAGGAAAGAGCAGAACACCCCTCCCTGTGCTTCTGAAAAGCAAATTCAACGCCACCACTTTCACGAGGAGTCTGGAGGATGGAGAGTGTGACATGGTAGTAGACATAAGGGGCAGCGATGGTATTTCTGTAGCCGTAAGCAGCTCAGCTGATCTGAAGAGTGGAGGGTGTCTGGAAGGGGAGTGGTGGGGGGACACAGGCCTGCCCACGACAGCGCTCGGTGACAGCGTCAGCGCGTGCCTGAGAAGTTTCCACCAAACAAAGGTGAGGCTCTCCACCCGCACCCTCACCTGGCGGCGAGGGCCTGAGTTCATGGCTCCTTGTCTTGTCCCTTTGACAGAAGGAAATGACCTCCCGGATGTGCCACTGAGCTCAGACCTTCTGCCCCCGCCTCGGCAGCTCTTCCGAGGACGCAGTCCCGCTCCTGCACCGGAGACGTGATTCAAGGGGAGAACAGAGACGTTTTGTTAAAGAAATCTATATATTTTTAATGAGTTTCAATGTAAAACTGTGATATTGCAGGAATATTTTTTTAAAGATGTTCTAGATAAACTAGTTTTTTTTTTTTATAGTAATTTCTATATTAAAAAAAAAAAAGAGTATTTTTGGCCGCTTGGTGGGGACTCTCGTTCTCTGAGGAGGGAGGAGCAGCCTGCACTGCCGCTTCCCTGTCCCCTCAGTGCAGTGGCACCAAGCTCCGAGCCGGTCAGGCAGAGCCGTGCCGTGTAGCAGGGCTGCAGTGGGAGCCGTGTGTCCCTGCGGACACCCGCTCCCGCTGTTCAGGGGGCTGCGAGGGCAGCGTTCGCACAGAGCTGCTTCTGTGCTCGCCCTGCCCTTGGCATCCCGTCCCCGGGCCTGGCCCGCCTTTCTCTCCCTGTGAAAGAAGCCGGACTTGTTTTTTGCCTTCATGGCCAGACCAGAGCTGCCGCTGTCGATGGGCTGTCCTGCAGCGGTGCTGGAGCGCTGCTGTCGTGGACCTGCTCCTGCACCAGCTCTGAGCCCAGCTCCCTCTGCGCTGTCCCTGTGGGGACGGGGATCTGCGCTGGCAGCACGCGGACAGGCAGACCTGTGCCTCGTGGGGATGTCATCTCTGACGCCTGCACTTCCCTTTGTCCTCGTGGTACGCTGACCCTACCAAGAAGGAACCAGGCTGCTTGCTCTCCGGCCTCGCTGGCTCGGTGTGGACCATTTTCTGCTTCCCGTGAGGGTACTAAGCCTCCTCCCTTCCTCAGCAGTGCTTCCCTGCTCTGCCACGCACGCCTCCTCTTAACCAAAGTGTCTGGTAGGCAGCCAGAGCCCACGGGCCTTACCTGCTGCTTGCACAAAGCAGCTCTGCTGCCTGATGAGAGCTTGCCAGTGCCCTTCGGGTTGGTCGGAAGGTCCGACTGGGGTCTGGGGGGAGCAGGGTTTACAGTAAGAGGAAATTTCTGTGACCAGTGACCAAACTAACCACTTCTTCATAAAAAAACGTTTTCTGTGTCCTGGAATCTCTGTACATACACAGCATCCTGGAATGGTTGGGGTTGGAAGGGAGCTCATCGATCCCGTTCCAGCCCCGCGTCTCTTGTTTCTTGTACTGTCGTTAGGACATGCGTGCAAATACCACTATACTTCTCTGACATGGAACCAATAAATTGTGCTGTATTTACATAGCACGCTCCCATTGCCAAATGTCTCGTGATTGCACCTTCGTCAGAGGCTTTCTGTCAGCAAAGCAAGCGTGGGGTGTTCGGACTCTGCGGGAAGCACGGCGGAGAGCTGCTGGAAGATGCTGGCTGCCTGCTGCTGCTTCTCCTGCAAGGTTCGGTTCCTCCTGCTGCATCCAGGCTGTCCTGACCCCTGGGTTTGTTTTCGGGTCTGCAAGGCTGCGCTGCGCTGCGCTGGGAGGCTGGGGATGCCCGGCCCTGTCTTACTGCTGCTGCGCCCCGGGGTTCTTCCAGGCTCAGGGCTCTGGCTTGCAGCTGGGCAGCAGCTGCGCCGTGTCCCCTCTGGGTTGGGTGCCACTAGAGGGTGCAGCGTGGCCGTGCTGGGCCACGGCCATGCGGGGCAGTGGCCAGACCCAATGTGGGGCTGAGACCCACCCCTGTAGGTCTGAGACCCCCCTGTGCCTGCGGACGAGCAGCACAGATTTCTAGGGACCCCAGTGCCAGCGGGCCGTGGGTGCCGCTGCAGCGGAGCCCTGGCTGCACGCAGCAGCGCAGGACGTTGCCCAGACGCGTCGGCAGAGCCACCGCAGCCCGCGCCGGCCTTTCTCTGCTGCCGCCTCCGCCTTTTCCCCTGCTTTCATCTCCGCTTGCTGGGGCCTCGTGTTTAGCCCTTGGTGCGCCTGAGCTGCCCCAACGCAAACATGCTGGGCCCTCAGGAGCTGCAGCCGGTGCCCGGGGCTGAGCCCAGCCCTGACCTTGGCATCTCGGTAATTTTATCGCTCATCTCCCTGCGCTGGCGCGGTGCAGGCAGGGGGGTTGCAAATGCTTTGCTGAGAGCCTGGAGGAGGGCAGATCTGCAGCTCTGCCTTGCGGGGCTGGGATCCTGGGCCGAGCATGAAGCTCCCCCCGGCTCTGGCAGCCTCCCCTCTGTGGGGCTGACCCTTCCCAAAACGCACAGATGGCTCCAGCCCTGCAGCTGGTCTGGGCACGGCTGCCTGCCCTCGGGGGGGCTCCTCCCAGAGGGGTGGGCGGCAGTGTGCGGTCGAAGGGCAGTGCTGCACCTCCCTGGCTTGGCGTGGGGTCGGCCGTGGCGCTGAGGAAGCGATGGCAGCACGCCCTGGGAGCAGCAGGACGAGGCAGCCGTGCTGCGCCTGTGCTGTGCCCTCCTCCAGGCTCCCCAAAGGCTTGGGAGCTCGGTAGGACCTCAGCTCCTCTTTTTGGTTTTCATCGAAGTTAAAACCACTGGGAACCAGCACAAAGCCTTGGAAACCAGCTCTGGGGGAATGGGACCTGGGGGTGTCCCAGATGTGGGCTTCAGCCAGGAGACAGCCACAGGGCGAGGGCAGAGGGAAGGAAAGGGGCTGTGGGGTGGGACGCTGGGATCCAGACACCAGCGTTGATCACGGGGAGCAGCTTCTGTGGGTTTCACTCCCTCCTGGTGAATTTAGAGGATTTCAGGGAGTGAGAAAAGCCTGGAACCCGGCTGTGCCTCGTGGGCAGTGATGCTCCCGGCCCCCTGCATCGCTCCCTGCACTCACCCCGGCCCCAGGCTCTGCAGCCCCCACAGAGGCTGGGGATTATCCACAGCCCAGCTGGGATCGCCAGAAGCTGCTTGCAGACGCCGCTCCCATCTGCCGCCCGCAGCTAAGGCCGGTCCCCACCCCAAACCCCAAACCCAGCCGACCCACAGCTTGTGGAGCTGCAGCCCCAACCCTTCGTGCTTGTGCTCCTGTTTTTTCTGGGGGTGAAACCCCCCTGGAGCACATTTGTGCTGTCCCTCAGGGCCGTGCTGCCTGGCTCTGGGTTACTGCTGCTCCTCAGCCCTGCGGCACCTCCTCTGCCTGGGGAAACTGAGGCACGGCCACCCCTCCTCGCTCCTCCCCTTGTCCTGGTACAAGCCCTGTAGTGGGGTCTTCAGGGAGGAAAAGCATGGCCACGGTGGGGGGGGCATCCCCAGCTGTGGGGTCCGTGGACGGGGGAGAGCCCCAAACTGTGGTGCAAAGCGGGAGCCAGGGAACCCAGCAGGGTGATGCCGTGCGGGGTCCGTCCTGGGGCAGCCAAAACAGGCGGGGAACAGCGGGACGCCGTGACTCCACACGCATGTGCACAGGACGCGTGCATGTCCCCGTCCCCTCCCCGCCCATCCCACAGCAGCACCAGCACCGTCAGAGTCAAACCTCCCCACTTCTTTCTGCCTGGCAGGAAATTCCAGGTTTTTTTGCAAGATTTTTTATTTTGAAGTGGAGCCAAGGCTCCAAATCTTCCTGCTTCCAGGGGAGGAAACCTGGACGAACCTCCTTGTGCTGGGGAAATAACACGAGGAAAATTAATCTTCCGACCCAGAGCAACGGAGCACGGAGAGCCCTGCAAGGAGCAGCGCTCCTGGTGCTCCCTTCCACACCGGGGCTGGCCACCGTCCCGTGTCCCACGGGCACGGCAGGGACCGGGCAGCAGTGCGCGGCCTCGGAGGAGCTCGGCGGGGTCCCTCCCGCCTGACTCACGCTCCCCTCGCTCCCCGCTCCAACAATAGCCGGTTTCCGGCACGGCCCCGCTCACTTTCCTGTTTTCCCCCTGTGCGCAGCTCCGCTGCCAGCCTGCGCCCGGCCCCAGCAGTAGCAGGCCCTGGGACGTGGGGACAGGCGGTGGCTTGGGGACGTTTTGCTGCTCATGCGCGCTGGCGAGAAACAGGGCCCCGATATTCTGCCACCCCCAGCTTTGTCACCCCAGGGTGCTGAATGCGACCGCAGCAGGGACGGGGTCCTCAGTGCCCGTGGAGCAGGCATGCGGAAGGGGGGACCTGGTTGCCCCATCCTGTGGGGGCTGCAGCCTGGCTTCTTGGTGCTGGAGCAGCTCAAATGCACCAAAAGTTGGATTTTCTCCATTGCAGCTCGTTCACGTCTGTGTGCACACGCATGTGCGTGTGAGCTGCACAGCCCATGGGGATGCACCTGGAGAGGCTGTACCTGTGTGTGCATGCACACCTGTACCAGATGCACACGCACGTGTGTGCAAACACTGGTGGAGCAACGCCCTGCTGCCTCCTGCACACCCCTGCACACTCATGCCCGTGCTTTTGCACACGCCAGGCTGCTGCACACACGCACTTCCCTTGGGTGCCACAGCGGGACCACGGGGAGCGCCCAGCACCCTGCCCAGCCGGCCTCCAGCACCCCTGCTCCTGCTCAGCCTGGTTTAGGGTCCCGTGATGCGGGGTGCTTGCTCCCTGCCTCCGCAGCCCCAGCGCTCTCGCCACACCTGGCTGCAAACCTCCTCCGGCAGGAAGCCGCCCCTCGCGCTCTGCTGCCTCTTCCCACCCAGGCCTCAGTCTGAAATGGCCCCGGGGGCACCCGCACCCCTTCCATGGGAGTGGGGAGCAGGGCTGGGGGGACCCCAGGCCGTGGCCCCAAATTGCTCCAGGCACTGGACGGGGCCTTGCTTGGGGCCTTTTGTGGGTCAGATGGAACCTGGGAGACGGCACGCGGAGAGCTTGCAGCAAGCGTGCAGCAAGCGTGCAGTGACGGGGCAGCAAGCGTGCAGCGAGGCCAGGAACATGCAGAGAGCGAAGAGTGAGTGTGCAGCGTGTGCAGCGAGCGTGCAGTGAGGGCACAGACAGCAAGCAGCAAGCACAGAGAAGGTGTGGACCAGACACGCAGTAAACACGCAGAGGTCATGCAATAGTCATGAGATGAGCACAGAGGGAGCATGTGGAGAGCATGCACCAGGGCATGCAGAGAGGATGCTGCGAGCACACGGAAAGCATGCAGATGGCACGCAGCGAACACGCGAAGTGCATGCAGCGAACACGCAGAGGGCACGCAGAGGGCACGCAGAGGGCACGCAGAGGGCACACAGCGAGCACGCAGCACACACGTGGTGCACACGCAGCTCTCCGGCACCCTGCATGACAAAGGGTCCCCACGGGCTGGGCGTCCCCAGGCGTCCCC
>VXAV01001505.1:5749-21071 GCA_013399715.1 Alectura lathami | reverse complement strand
CTGTGCCCCGGCTGGGAGGCCAGCTGTGACGCCACGTGGGGGGTGCCCATGGGTCCCCCCCCCACAAGGTGCCCTCCCTGTGCTGGCTGCTGTCCCACTCCTGCGCAGTGCCTGAGCCTCCCCCACGCGGCTCCTGTGCAGCCTGGGGCGCATTCGGTCGCCCTCAGCCTGCCTCGACAGCTCCGGTCCGAACCCTCCCACCCCTGGGCACGAGCTCCTGGTTTGGGTCAGAGGGCTTCGAGCCCACAATGGGCTGAACCTAAACCTTCAACAGCAGGAAGCGTCTCCTTTACAGCTGTAAGTGCTCGGGGGCACCCAGCATGTGCTGGACCGCAGCACGCATGGTCACCGCTTTGCTGCGGTCGGGGAAATGCCAGCGCCTCCCAACAGCGCTGGCGTTTGCTCCCAGTGAAACCCGACTGCCTGCAGCAGCACCGGTGGGTGCTTTTGTTTGCACCAAGGAGCCCTTGCTCCACTAGGAAGTGGAAGTAAACTTTTGGGGAAGGTGGTGTGGAGAGTTTAAAGCTTCTTGCTGTTGTTGTTTGTTTGTTTTAAATTAGGACAGACTGGCACAGCACAGGGGGAGAGAAATACCAGCTGGCAGACAGGTGCCTTTCTTCAGTACCCAGCGACAGTTGTAGCAAAGATCATTTGCACGATTTCTTTATGATTTGGAGCATGCTCTTGGACAAAACATGATCTAATTGTGGCTGATTTACAGGTCAGGGTAAGCTGTCTCAGCCCGCTGGGAACCCACGGGCTTCCCTGCAGGGTGTGGGTTCCCTGGCTGCTGTGAAGTGCAGCTGGAAGGAGCCGGCACTGCCGGGTGGAGCGGGGAAGAAAAGGAGCAAAGAGGTGCCAGGGGATGAGCGGCGGTCAGCAGAATGGTGTTTGTCCTGGGCTTTGACAGAGTCAAACCCACCGGGCACCGGGTGTGGCCCCAGCACCCGCCAGGGCCCCACCGCCCGTCACAGCCCCACCGCCCGTCACGCTGCTGAGCCTGCCTGCGCCGTGTTTGCAGACCGTCGTTAATCACGAGACACAGTCCAGGGCTCCCGACTGGCACGTCCAGCTAAGTGGTAGCAAACACACGTTGTAAAACTCCCGTGCTGAGGCCACCTTCCTAATGAGTGCAGAGTGGAAGCAATCCATCAGACTCAAGAGCAGGCAGCGCTCAGCTCCCTGCATCTGCAGATGCAGATTGAATGAACAATAATGAGAGTCACCTAATTAGTCCACACAGCTGCAGTGTTACGGCCCCGTATAGGACATACCTTGTTAAATTTCACGGTATGGATAATAGAGCGTCTGAGTGGAAATGATTGAGATTCTCCATGTGCACGCCTGGCAAGCGGCGAGAGGGAGATTCCTGGTAACAGACGCGTTGCCCCCCGCAGATGGCCATCCCTACGCGGGGCTGAGGCCGTGCCCGGCAGAGGCCCCCAGCCTGTCCCGGTGCTCGCAGCGCTGGGCACCTCCCGACGTCTGCAGCCTGGAGGGGCTCCCGTGACCCTTTGATGCCCGCTACCCCGCATGCAGGCGGACACCAGCCCCCCCATGCCCCTCCCCCAGCAGCAAGAGGACCCCCGGGGCCGGATTTATCCCTGAGGCAGCTTTATCCAACTCCACGTCAGGAATTTGGCCACAGAAGGGCTGCAGGCAGTTCTTTTGACTTCATCACCTTCATGTTCAATATCTGCTCTTCCAGCTAAATCTGCGGTGACACCGCAGGGGGTGGTGTTTAAACATTAACATTTGGGCGGTTTACGTCTTTAATGGATTTTGAATTATGCACACATTCACTGGACTCGTGGGTACATCGCCAGCTCAGCCCTTGCAGCTCCACAGCAGGGTGCGCCGTAGCTGGCGCTGATTTCCCTCCACCTCTGCGCTCTCGTCTCTGGGTGCAGGGCGAGCACCCCCCGGGCTTCACTCGAGCGCTGCTGGGCAGTAGCCATAAGCGAGTGATGAACAGCTCGGAGCAGCCGGAGTCAGGGCTTCTAAACAATCGTTAGTTCCATCCCTTGCCATTTTAATAAACCTCCTGGTCGCAGGCCAGAGACCGTTGTGCTTGTGCTGGGGAAATTATGAAACAAGGAGAACAGCAGCCTGCTGCCCACGGGTGGGTGAGCGCTGTCACCGAGCGCATGCTGCAGTGCTTGTGCGTTGTCAGGCTGAGAACCTGGGGTTGCAGGCAACATTAAAAGCATCTGTGTTTATTTTATACGTGTATTATCTCCCGTCAGGTGCTAGCTTGGTGCCGGAGTGCATGCCCCGCCGTGGCAGCAGGGACAGGACGCTGCGGCTCCGGGTCCCTTGGGTGGCACTGCCACCTGCAGCTCGGCACTGCCAGGCAGCCGGGCGTCTCCTGGCGTTTGGTGAACGAGCTCTGTGCGGGTCAGTGGGAATTTCGCACAGCGCAGTGAGAAGGGACGATGCGTCTGCGCCAAGCACAACTCTCACCTTGGCTCTTCCCACCAGAAATTCATTAATAAAACATCCATTCGTTTTTCTCCAGGCAGCTCTTATGCCATCATGCACAAGATGTATTTTTGGACGAGGTGATAAGTTTGTAGGATGCAACATCAGTTTTACAGTAGAGCCGCTGGCATTAGTGAGAGCAGAATGGTAACATAAGCCATAAAAATAACAGATGGAAGACAGATACAATAAAATGGAAGCGCAGGCAAATTATAAAACCATTCAAACTGTTCATGCAGATAAAACAAGGAAACAAAACCAGCTGAAATCACGAGGACGGGGTGTCTGCTGGGGAAAAGACGTTTGGTTTTGTTGTTATTGTTGTTTGCAGTGGAGGCAGTCGGGTTCCTGAAGGAGAAGCGATGATTTGTGCTGCAGAGGGAGCCGTTGCTGTGCACCGCCACGTGTCGGGGAGGATCATTTGCTGTGTGGAGGCTTAAAGGTGGTGTTTTTTTCTCAACCCACGCTGCAAATGTTAATGTTCGACTGGTGCCAATGCAGCTACTTCCCTGCAGTACTAAAACTCCAGCCGGATGTAGGGACCTGAAGGCAGGAGGAGGCCTCGGCCCCGCACCGTGCCCAGGGAGGCTGCGGCTCGGGAGCTGCAGGGCTTGGGACGGCCCAAGCGAAGGCGGGGAGCTGCGCCGCCGAGTGAGCCCCCAGTAATGAGCAGGTCAGAGACTTCCCGAGCCAGGAGCTACACTGGGACCGAGGGGCTTAATAGCCACCGATAGGTTTCTCCGCCCCGAGTTAATTGAATTCCTTTCTGAGCCCTTTTATCCTTCTGGCTGTCATGCCCCTCGCAGTTTAATTACACAGGGCCTGATGATTTAACTGGGTGCCCCCTCCCATTGTACGGAGCATAAGGAGCAGCCGTTCATCGCCTCACCTTCTCACACCATTTATCCAAAATCTCACTGCAGGCTTCCACAACGTCTGGCGCTTACTAATGCCTCAATTTCTGCAGACTTCGGGCTGGAGTCTGGTTTCCTTTTCTTAATGGCTTCATTACTGCGTTAAGCAGGGGGAAATGAGATCAGAACATTTTCTGAAAACTCTATCCAGAGGGTAAACAAAGACCCTCAAGTGCATTTCTGTTCTGAGGCCTTGTGAGTCTTACGCTGATCTCCCACTTCTGGCAGAAGGCAGGAACTGGCTCACTGCAACGCCGTGCGCTGACGGGGAGGCGAAGCGGAGCGGGCAGCGGCGGAGCAGCGCGTGGGCAGGGCTGGCCGCGGCTCTCGCGTGTAAGGACCTCGGGGTGCCGCTTGCCCCAGGGGAGCTCTCTCTCTGGCGGGGGTGCTGCCAACAACGACGTGTCCTGCAGTTCACCGGCCCCCGTGGCGTGGCTGCAGAAGCCCACGGCAGCATGGTGGCAGCTGGGGACAGGCGTGCTGCGTGCCGTGGTCTGAGCCCGGCCGCTCCCGGAGCAGGGGGCTCCTCTGCCCGGCTGCAGCCCCTGGGAGCCCAGCCCAGCCCCTGGGCGCTGTGCCTGGCCGTGCCCCGGGCAGGTCTGGCCCCCGGCGCTGCACGCCCTGGCCTGCAGCAGCGTGCAGCAGTGGTGGGGCCGGCAGTGCCGGCAGGCTGCGAGCAGCGCTCTGAGCGCTGCCGGGGGATGAGGAACGCTGGGGGGGGAAGGTCCCAGCTCTGCCAGCCTGTGTCAGACACTTGAAAGCAACTTGACACCAGCTGTGCGGAGTAGGGGCAGGGGAGCAAACGGAACACACCCTGGCATCTTGATTTATTTTTAGGCATCCTTGGAAAACCCTTGAGCTGTGTAATTGACCGTTTTTGTTCTCAAAGATGGGCATTATTACTCCAAATTTCATAATTCTTCCTAAAACAGAGCTCGTTTCGGGATCCCAGCGTTTGGAATACTGCACTGAAACGTTTGGATCATTGCAGAGGAGCTGGGTGTCACAGCGAGCTGTTGCGTTTTACTCTGCAGTGAGTGCAGGTAGAGGTGCTGCTTGGGGTGAGATGGTGGGAATACGAGTACTGGGGGCTGAGGGGGAGAGAGAAAAGTTCCTGTCGCTTTGCTCTCATTCTGAGCTCAGTGCCTGCAGCAGGCCTGGCAGAAGCCTTCAGGGCGTGCTCCCTCCATGGAGCGCATCCCTGTCTGTGCAGGACGGAGGGAAAGAGGCGAGCATGGCCACAGGGGGACCTCGAGCCAGAAGGGGCAGTGCCCCGCTCCCTGCGCCCTGACGGGAAACACGGCCAACGCAGCCCGCTGCTGCCCCGTGCCCCTGCAGCCCTGCCGAGAGCGCAGGGTCTGGCTGTGGGGCATCCCGACCCCCAACCCCTCACCAGCAGGAGGCCTTTTCTGCATGTTGGTGTGCAGGAAAGCACCGAGGCGCTTCCCGAGCCCTCGTCCTGCAGGTGAGCAGAGTTTGTGACCTCGCTGCGGTGCAGGTTTCTGCACTGCACTCACAAAAGCTCAGCAGGGGAAGGCACTGGCCTCTCTCTGATGCCTGCGGGGGTTGTTTTCGTTTGTGTTCTCTTTTTTCTTTGGCTGGGATTACAAGGATAAGGCTTTATCAGAAATCCAGAGTTTTCTGTGCTTCTTAAAACACTTCAGTGTATTTTACATTTAAATAGGAACGAGGCCTCCTTGAAACAAATTTATTCCGGTTGGCTTTGCACATTGATGATTACAGAACGCGGTGCAGTTTTTCTCTCATTCGGAGCAGTGTCTCATTAGACTTGCTTTTTATTGCTTTTCATATCCATCATGATTTGTGTCAGCAGAACGGTTACACAGACGGACAGCTTATTATCAGCCTTAAGTGAAGAACCAGAGCACAAGAATGGCTGCTAAAAAAAAAGGGAAAGGTAATTAATGCCGGTGCCAGGATATAAATGAAGCCTGACATTTTCACTTTGCAAATCCAAATGAACCTGTCTCAGCGCTGCGGAGCGCACGGGGGAGCGCTGCGCCTCTGCTCGCCCCGCGGTGTCCCCGCGCGGTGCGGTGCCGCGGGACAGCCCGCGGGGAGCCCAGCGGTCGTGGTCTCAGCGCGCTCTGCAGCCCCCCTGCATTTTCTCACCCTGATGCGATACATCTGCGGAGCAATTAGGCTTGGTTATGTGAGGTACAAAGTGGGAGTGGGAGCCAGGGTCAGGGAGGACAGATTAAAGTGAATTGAGGCTCTCGGAGTGAAGAGGAAAGGGGACTAAAGGGAGCCATGATAACTCTTTACAAACACTGAGAGGGACATAATACAGGAGACAGGGACCAATTACTCTCATTAGTCAATGAGAACTGAACAAGAAGTAATGGCTCCCACGGCAGCAGGGAGCACAGAGCGATGGAGAGGTTCCAAGAAAAGCCCCAGAGCACACTGCAGAGGCTGTGGGGCAGAGCTGCCTGAGAGCTGTACCCTGCTGAGAGCTGCATGCCCTGCTCCTCCTGTTCCAGGTGCAGAGAAGCCCAAAGCTCCATCCGACCGCTGCTCACCTGCAGGCTGGGGGCTCCGGGCAGGTGGGGGCAGGAAGGGGCACCCCGCAGCGCCCATACGCAGCGGTGCAGGGGCAGTGCACTGCCGCAGGGCTGCGGGGTGCTGCTGGGGCCGTGCCACCCCGCGCCGTGTGCGGCACCGAGCTGCTGTGAGGCTGGAAGTGCCTCGGCACCCGTGAGAAGCAACGAGCAGAGTGTTTTGTTGTCTGATAACCGAGCGATTAACTTGTGTCACCACTGCATAGTGTTGCTTTTGCCATAATTTGGGGCTTTTAAGAAGAAAATTAAACTGCCAAGCATCATTACGTAATAAGCCTACCAAGCAAGCAGCTGTTCAGATTTCAGCGGCCTCGACTGAAGAACCTGGTAGGGCTCCGACACCTGAAAGCCACAAGCACCTGGCTGGGCTCCAGCTCATTTCCCAGTACATTAGAGGTATTTTTTTTTGCTGGCTTCATGTGTACCTGGTGATTCCTACTCAGCGATGGAAATTTTTCCTGTTCCTGTGTACATCCTCGTTGTTCACAGGTGACAGGCAGCGAGCTCAGCCTGTTGCTCCTGCTCCCTTACACGGCTTACTGGAATGGAAGTGAAAATGAGAACAGCTTTGGAAACGGAGTAGGAACCTTGTGGCGTGCATTAGCATTTGGTGAGCTGAACACAAGACTCACTCAGGAAATTAAAAAGGAGGATGATATTTTGAGGTGATAAAACATTAAAATATGAAACTTGCATTTGAGTCAGATCCAGATTTAATTTTTCCTTTCTAAGCTGCAGCCTATGGAAACCTTGGTTCCCTGCCAGCAGCAAGGAGGTCTCCAGGCTGCTGCAGAGGGGCAGGGGAGAGGGTGCTTGATGCTGCTGGAGCCGGGCTTCTCGGAGGCCTCCTGATGAAATGAAAAATGCTGGCACGGGTCGAAGGCCAGAGGAGGCAACGGAGAGCTGCGACACGGGGGTGAGTGAGCTGCCGCCACGACACGTCCCCTAGCGCAGCTGCAGCCGCCCTCGCTGCAGAGCTCTCCGAGCAGGGGCGGGCAGCGCAGCGGCCGTGGCCTCCGTGGCGATGACCCCATGCCACCAGCCTCCCGNNNCCCGTCCCGCCCTGTCTGCGTGACCGTGGACGCGCCCGCGCGGTGGCAGCGCTGTTCCGGGGCGGCCGTCCCTGCCCTGCTGCAGTTTCGCGCTCTCCTTCGTGGCTGTACTGGAGGCACAGATTTCATCATGGACATCCAGTAGAAAGAGATGGCAAAGACCAAAGGGGGAAGGCAGGAACACATAAGTTAAGAAATAAATGCAAAATTATGAAGCCTCAGCCTGCTTCAGAAAGAGGTTTTTACGCATTTTTTGGCATTTACAAATCCTTTGTGAAAAGGTCACCCTGTACTTGGAATCTTATTAATACTGAAGATGGCCCAGAAAATGTCATGTCTTTTTACCATGATATTTACACAAAAAGAACGAGGGCTCTGCAGCAGGAAGGCGCAGCGAGCGGGGCGCAGCCCGGCCAGCAGGGCCCGGCTCCTGGCAGCGTGCCGCCCCACACTGTCACCGCGCCTGGGGACAAGGCCGCAGCGGATGGGGACATGGGCACAGCCAGGCGGTGCCCAGCCGTGGGTTCCCCCGCGCAGCAGGGTCCTGTAGCTGGGGGGGGGCAGGCACACGGGGTCCGTCACAGCAGGAAGCCTCACAGTCATTCCTCCAAGCCTGACTTGGGTTCGTTAAACACTTGGGGTCGTCAGTGGCAAGGGGCAGGTACTGTGGGACGAGGCACTGCACCCTCCGTAGTTTACCTTCCTGTGTTTTAAACGATTGCCCCTGTGCCCTTCCGCCTACGTACAAGATCGGGGCTCCTTTGGAAACAATATCTTGCTAATTGCACTGGAGTCACTTTGCTACGTAAAACATCTTATTTCATAAAGATGTGAGTGGTGAGGTTTAATGAATGCCTGCCTGGGGAAATTAAGGTAATCAGCTGCCAAGGCCAACATATTTTAGAACAAGTACAGAAAAAAATGTAGATAAGGGCTTTTAAGCCATGGGGTGGAAAATACACACATTATTCTTCAGCCAGTTTTAAAATACGAACAAGTGCAATTTCGTCATCAGCTATGGAGACGGGAAGCAGGCTGCAGCCTGCAGAGACTCCCCCTGCTGCCGGAGACGGCCGTGCAGGGAGCCCCGGAGCCGCTGCCTGCAGCCCCGCACACCTGCTGCCTCCTGCTGCGGAGCGCCCGTTGCTTCTTTCTAAAATAGGTTCCTTTGTCGTGTGCTGGACAACTCAAGTACAGCACATGCTGAAGGCATGGGACAGCCACGAAAGACCATGCCACAGACAAAACAGGGACAACACCACGTTTATTACAGGGGGTTGTTTTGCCACAGATGCCTCAACTTCCAGTACAGGAAGAAAAAACGAAGAGCAAATCTACCCCAGAAGGAGAAAGTGGTGGTTTGGCCACCTCCACCTTGGGGCATCGTGGGGCAGGGCTTGGGTAGGGTGTGGTGCGGGGCATGGGGCTGTGTGTGGGGCAGGGCGTGGAGCCCCCTGCCACTTGGCAACCACGTCCCCTCCGGGGTCACCGCGTCCCCTCCCGGCCCGCAGCGCCCGCAGCCCCCGCTGTGCCAGGGCTGCCGCCTGCCGCCCGCAGCCTTCAGCTCCTGCGCCTTGCTGCTGACTCATTCCACATCTAATACACTTTGGCAGGGCTGAGGTATTTATTTTAGAAAACCAGAGAAAACAGTTTGGAGCACGTTGGCAATCCGCGCAGTTCCTGTCAAGTCGCTGCCTTTTAACGCAGTGGCTGGGATCGACCTGACTTAGCTCCGAGCACACACAATCCATCAAGATCGGGCTTCGCACTGCGCACGACTCTCCCGTTCCCAGTGCCCCGCGCAGCCAGATGTTCTGCTGCCCTGGCACGCCAGAGCCTCGCACCAGGCACGAGCTGCTCTCTCCCTCCGACCGCTGCAGCGCTTCCACCTCGCCCCTCCTGTGGCAGAGACCCATGACGGCTCGCAGAGATCCACGTGGGATCTTGTGGGAAAACGATTTGGTGCGTCCGTAACAGCCCCCGCGACCGGCCACCCCCGCGACCAGCACCTCGCCAATAAAGGAATTATTAACGGGACCCGATGGTGCCAGGGCTACAGCGCGCGCCAGGGCTGAGGGCAGCGCTTGGGTCCGTGCTGGGCGCAGCCTCCTTCCAGCACCACACAGCACGCTGCACCCCAAAGGCCTTGCGAGGCAGCGCTGCGTGCCCCGCCTGATGGCTGTGGATGCGGGGCATGCCCTTTGGGCAGCTCTTCAGTAGCAGCGTTACAAATGTGCCCATAAATAGCAATATTTTCTATCTCCATCGAACAACAGGAACAAATCACCAGCTTCTTCCAGAGACGGATTATTTCTCTGCAGACAATACATGGATCTGACGGATTCCCACCTGTTTTCTGGACTTTGAAAGAACAGCACTGCCAGTCAGTTACCACCCTTCACTGAACGAGGGAGCACCGCACCCCGCACGCAGGAGCTGCCAGGGCCGTGCCGCAGCGGAACGCCTGGAACACCGCCGCCTGCCCTGCCGGGGAGGTGCTGCTGTGGGTGGAAAACGGGTTCACACAGGGATGCCTGCTGCAGAGGAATGGCGGTTAACAAGCAGGAGATACAGCCGTGACAAAAAAAGGCAGAGCAGTCCGAAATGCCTCCTCCTAAGCATCAGCGAGCCACTGCCAAGCAGCGGCTGGGGGGCACGCAGCGAGCCCGACCCCCTCACTGACCGCCCTGGCGCGAGAGTGCAGCGCGGAGAGCACGCCACAGCCAGCACTGCTCTGCCCTGCCCGCGCGTGTGGTGTGCAAGAGGAATTACGTACCGTGTGCGACTCGGGCTAGTTAATTATCAAAGGGAAGAAAACAGAACAACAGAGAACATTTCCCAAGATCACCGCAGGCCTTCAGGACCAGGCTGCCCTCGGAGCACCGTTACTGGCCGTAATTAAGCCCAGCGCCCAGGGCCTGGAGCAGGACCCATGGGACGCTCTGCGGTGACCGTGCGCCAGGAGCGTGGCGCTGGCGGCCGCACGCGGCCCTGTGCCACGCCGCAGCTCCCGTGCAGGGTTCTGCAGCACACAAGAACAAGTGTTCTGTCCAACACAAGACCATCCGAGAGGACTGCTTGAAAAGAGCAACCTTCTTCCCGTGTTCAAAACCTATTCTGTGTCTTCTTGGTCAAAAGATGTTGCATTTAGCATTCTCACCAGAAAAGGAGCATTCTTTCCAGCTCTGCAGATGGTGAAGAGGAAAAAAACGCCATCGCTCAGTGGCACGTAGGAAGCCCAAGCGTGTGATTACACAACACAGAAACAGCGCGTTCTCTGCCTAATGCAAAATTAAACACTGCGAAATTCACCGAGGGATGCGTTTGGTCTCAGGAGAGATCAGCCTCAGCCGCACACGCAGAAGATGCTCATCCTCCACCGCCCACCAGGCTTCAGCAGCGGGGGACACAGCTTCTGTCCTCAAAGGAGGGGACGCTGAGAGCAGTGCTCCGCCTCCATCTCCCCTAGCAGCACTTCTCCTCCTTTTCCATGGGAATTTTCCATCCTGATTAGATTTCCTCTCTACTAGTACCTTCCTCTTACTGTGTCCCTCTGGCTCATCTGCTCCTGCTATTAACCTTTATTTTTCCTTTCCATTTTCTTCTTCTGCCAAGCACATGTGAACATGTGTCAGGAAAGGAGGGACGGGAAAGGAGGAGAAACAGGACAGAAAATACAGACAGAAAAAGTGGGAAAATCACTGTCAAGGAGCAACTGCTGGAAACTTGCTGGGTTAAAAAACTGAGAATTTAACACACCACTGAGGGCAGCCACACTGGCCAAAAAACCACTTTCATGGAAAAGAAAAAAATCCTGTTTTGCTGGGAATTTACAAATTCTGAATTCTGGGCCCGAGGGAGCTGCACTCGTGGGCAGCCCTGGCCCCAGCCCCACGCCTGTCCCCATGGGGCCTCCTGCAGCTGTGTGCTGGAGCGTGAGCTGCAGGGAGAGCCCGGCCCTCGGGTGCCACGTGTCGTTGCCGTATTTCAGTGGCTGCATTTGCATTTACAATCCAATGAAAAATTTATGAGTGCAAAACTCATGTGTATGTCATAATCAAACACAAACAATCATTTCCAAATAACTGTTTACCATACTGCATGTTCCATTTTGCAATTAATCTCAATGACTCCTTCTCCTTGTGAGCACCTCTGGGAGGCGGCACCTCCCGTCACCGCGCTGATGGAGCCGCTGCCAGGGAGCGCTCCCTGCCCCGCGTGTGGCTCGGAGCACCTGCCGCTGTCACTAATGCTGCTGTTGGTTCTGAGAAAAGCCTTGGAGACAGACTGATAGCACAGGCACCGTCCCAGCGCTGATCTTGCTGTAGGAAGCGGGCAGCAGCTGCTCTCGGGCACAGTGGGCATCAGGGACCTGCGCAGGGGCCACCCACCCGCGGCTCTGTGTGACAACCCATGGCATGCTCTGGGGACACAGGGCGAGTGCCAAATCCATCCATCCCTGCTGCGCCCGGGGCACCTTGCCCAGCGGCACTGCTTCCCTCAGGTGCGGGATGAAATGGTGATGTCCTGAGGGGTTCAGCTCGGTCGGTGGCTTCAAATCCAACAGCGCTCATCCAGGGAACGAGGTGAGCAAGGGGCTCGCAGGCAGGACATCGCTGCGTGTCCCAGGCCAGGGCCGGGCAGGCTGATGCTCGCGAGCTCCGTCACCACGCGTGCAGGGAAGGCAGTGCCCTCGGCAGCGTGAGGTGCGGGCAGCAGGCAGCGGGCAGCGGGCAGCGGGCAGCGGGCAGCGGGCAGCAGGCAGCGGGCCAGCTGCTCCTGTGGAGCCCCGGGTGCTGACCTCCTGCAGCAGAACTCAGTGCGGGCTGCCCGTGTGCCTGCTGCCGCCTGCACCAAATTCCCCAAAGAAACCAAACGCTTTAGAAGTGGTTAATTTTGCACGTTAATTTTTGGGCTAGCATGACCAGCCTCATATTCACAGTTGTTTATTTTTGGGGTGTTTACCCAGTCTTCGCTGTAAACACATTTTCACAGGTGAAAAGCATAGCATGACAATCACCAGAAATATTTGTACTGTGAAGATCTTCAGCTCAGTAAAATCAACGAGGGAAAAAAGAGGGGGTGGGGGTGAAGGAAGCAGGAGGATCTGAAGTGAGGGAGCACTGCTCCCGCGCCCTGCTGCCCGCACCCCTGCACCAGGAAGAGGCGCAGCTGCTTTCATGTCTGCAACCCCCCGGTGACACGTCTGAAGCAGCCCCTGTGAAGGGAACCAGGTGAGGAACGCGAGCCGATGACATGAGCGGAGGAAACAGGTTTCATTTCTACGGATCAGCTTCCATTAGCCTCAGAGGCAGGTCTCTATTACAGCCACCTCTTGCGCACGAGCAGGGCGCATTCGACAAATTGGAACTGAAATGTGTCTGCTGATGGGGCTGCCGCCGCCCCGGCGCACACATCCATCCCGCCGCGAGGCGCGGCGGCATCCGACAGGTGCCAGGCCCGCGGGCGCGGCGGCTGCAGCCGCGGGCAAGCAAAGCGAAGCGCTCAGCAGCGCTTGTTCGGCTGGCAAACAGCTGGCGGGCTGTGCCCTGGAGCAGCGCACGGTGCTGCGCCCCGACAGCCTTCCTACGCCCCGACACAGGCAGCACGCAGCACCCGCTGCCCCTCCATCCTTCACGGCCATCTGGGGGCCCGCTTGCTCCCTGGCACCGCTCTGTGAGAGGCTGCAGCATCATCACTGCAGCCGTGCCACCTGCCTGCCACCTGCCACCACCACCTGCCTGCCATCACCAGCACGGTGATGGTGACAGACAAAGTTCAGCCTGAGCATGGCAGGGAGGAGAAGTTGCCTGCTAATTGCTAATGAACAACAAGCTTCCTTGCTAGCATGTAAGAGGGGAAATTTGTCTTTCGCATTGCATAATGCAACCTGCAAAAAGCAACTGGTAGGGTGGGATTTGTGTCCAGGATAAGCCAATGTTCCAATTATCAGAGAAGTGCTGGCACTTGGGATGACTCCGCATATTAACTCAAAGCAAGAGAGTGCCATTGAATCACTCAGAACAGTAAATCGGCCTTTGTGGAGTGTGTAAACAATCCCACGGTATCTAGGAAATTAGGAAAAGAGATTTAAAAAAACTAATTTGCCAGGGTAGAGTAAAAGATTCAAAGGAAATCAGTAAAAGAAGGGTTCCCTATGCAATGGTTATTTTGATTGTTAGGAGCTTGGTCATGTACTTGTGTTCAGAAGAGCATTTCTGGAGCGATGCACGCACGCCTTCCAGCTTCACCAGCTCACGTCCACTCGCTCTGCAGGATCTGCCTGGCACCGACCCCTCCCGCGCTGCTGACGGAGGCACCCGGGGGCCCCTGCTGTGCCACGGGCACTGAACGCTTCTGCACCTGCTGCCAGCGAACAGCAGGGCCAGCAAATGCACAGCGCTTTGGGGCTTCCTTCCCCCTTTTATTTTTTTTGAATTCAGCTCTCATCACAGAGCTAATGCACTAATGGACACCTACCACCACCCAGCTCCCGGCCTAATGGGCACAGGAAATAAGTGAAAGGCTCATAAAGTCAAATTTACTGAGCACCATCCCTTGGCTGTCCATTAACTGAAGCTATTTATTAGGTTCAGCACACCTCGGGTACAGAGCTGCGTTCATCTCAAACTAACGCTGCCACGCTGACGTTTCGGCATCCAGGGACGTGCGGTCGCAGCCAACGCTGGCGCGGGGCTGGGGGCAGCTTCTGGAACTCATGGGGTTTGTCCCCTCCGCCTGAGAGCTGCTGCCCCTGGGCCTCTGCCGGAGCCGATTCCCGGCGCTGGGAGCACCCAAGCAGAGCCACCCTCAGCCCCGGCCCCGAGCAGCCCCTTTGCCCTCGGAGCAAGGGCAGGCGGCCCGGCCGCCCGCTGCCCGCACCGCTCTGCGCGAGGAGGAGCCCTCTCGCTCCGTGCTGCCTCTCTGTAGCGGGTCTGGGAAGAGCTGTGATGAAAAAGTGCTAAAAGCACAATTACATCTTCTGTTTCCTATCAAAAGACAGGAGATCTGTCTTTATTTTCTGGCATTTGGTACTTTGTAGAAATAGAAAACGCATTTCAATTTAATCAGCTTTCTGAATGGCGCAGAAGGACCCGCTGCCCCTAATGGGTAATATCCTCTGCCATCACGGCGGCCTTTAGGATTTCACTGCCTCCCATAAAGAGCGGTTTTACTGGACTGTCAGTGAAAAGAGGGGCTGTAAGAGCAGACAGCCTGATAGCAATTTTTTCCTTCAAGTCTGGCCCGTCTCCAGCAGTGAGGCGATCGCTGACATCAGGAGCTGCGCTGAGGGCCCGCAGCCACCCCGGCCCCTGGCCCCGGCCGTGCCGCTCGGCTCGGCCATCGGGCACCGTCCCGCACGGCCAGCAGTGCACGCAGGGACGGGGCACACGGCTCCTTCCACGTGCCCCCGCACGACGCCGGGTCTGGACGCAGCCCCCGCCTCGGGCAGGTGGTTTGAGGTGCTCAGCCCAGGGCTGGAGAGCCTCCAGCCGGTGTGCGCGGGCCGTAAAGCATCCCGACGGCTCTCCAGCAGGGCGAAGGGCCGAGCGCCACAAAAATGACGCAATGCTGCAGGAAGGCTGCGGGGAGGTTCGGGGTCGGGGTCCCGGAGCTGGCAGATGATCTGTTACCTTCAAACACCCAGGCAGCGTGGGAGCACCGAGTGCCTGGGGCTCCTCCTCCTCCTCATGGTGAAGGCCCCTGGCACCCCCTGGGCCTCAGTCACGGCACCTGGCTCGTGAACACCCAGCAGAGGGAGATCGGGTGGGCTCTGAGAGCCTTCATGTCTGATTTTAAGAGCTCCAGCTTGCTAAGCTGTTTTTTTCTTTCCCAACTCCCAGGGCCCCGGTAAAGTCAGTCACTAGACCACTCCAGTCCTCTGGGGGATGGTAAAGCTCCGCCAAACACCGTTTTCACCATGATTTATAGAAACCATTTGAACTACGCTAAGCCTTGAGGATAACTCTGAGACATATTTTGATTTCTCGATCATTTCTTGAGGATCTTTAAAAGAAATGAAAACTCCACACCACCGACAGACACAGGCAGAGGCAGCGTGCAGGGGATGTCCTGTTGGATCGGGGCAGGTTTCCAAACTGGGCCTCTGGGAACGGGAATTGTTCCAGTTGCCTTTGTACCAGAAGCCCACAGCTTTCAGCCGGAATTACTGCACTGAAGTCTGCGCACGGGCGGATCGCTGCCTGCCATGGCACTGCACGCTGCTGTCAGGCACCTGCTCTGCGCGGCCCTGCCCCACCTCGCCCGGGGCCGGGCAGCGCCTGCGGGCATG
>VXAV01001504.1:17305-42715 GCA_013399715.1 Alectura lathami | reverse complement strand
TGACCTGCTGGCAACACTCTTTTTAGTGCACCCTAGGATCCAATTGATTATGTGTGTTTGAGGGACGTAGATAAAGTTATTTAAATAACACTCTTTAAAATGCATTCCAATGGCATATATTTAAAATCTATTATTGCATAAGTTCACAGGTGAAACAGATCTGTTTAGTAACTGACAAGTGTTTCTGCAAGTTTCAGATTGATTCAGGTGTTCCAATTTCTTAATTCAAATGTTACAGACCCACTTACCCTGGCTTACGCAGACTGAATGATCTGGACTTGGAATACTCTAGGTAAATACAGAAATAATAAAGAATGATATGCTTTAAAGGATGAAAGCATATAGAAATATTTTTAAACACAGTCTTTTTTAACTGAACAACTTATGAAATTTATCAAGAAAACCTTCTAAAACTTACACTGTTAAGGGATTCATTTTACGTTAGCCTGCAACTGTCATCTCTGTCATCAAGGTGTGCTAGATTGTCTTCACTTCTTATCTTAGTTAAACCAGTATTATTTAATGAATATACATTTTCATGCAATTTTAAACCTGATTTCATCCAGACAGATTGAGGTTATTAACTAAATCACTATTAAGTCATACATCTATTTTATACTGCTGTAGTCTTGTGCAGAGATGAGGCCTTAATATTTTGGGTACTTTGTTCTTCCAATCCACAATAAGTTAGCTTTTTCTCTCCTATGTGACATCTATTTTGTACAGTCTCAGCTTCAGGAAAAAAAAGTTCTCTACTGGTTAGCCAATTATATTTACTTTACATAATAAGGCTCTAGAATGAAATCAAAAATGGCAGGAGACCTGCTTGGATGAGCAAAGTGCTCATGGAAAAACTCAAAGGGAGGAAGGCCTATAAAATGTGGAAAAATGGCCTAGCCACCTGGAAGGAACATATGAACTCTGTCAGGACCTGCAGGGATGTGACCAGGAAGGCTGAGGCCCGCTTAGAACTTATTCTGGCTAAGGAGGTCAAGGATAACAAAAAAGGCTTTCTCAGATATATAAATAGCAAGAGCAATACCAGGGATAATGTGGGCCCACTGTGGAATGAAGTGGATGCCTTGGTAACAGGGGATGCTGAGAAGGCGGAGGTACTGAATGCTTTCTTTGCTTTGGTCTTTATGGCTAGAACTGCCCCTTGGGCATCTCAGACACTGGAGGCAGAAGAGAGATTCTGTAGAGGGGATGACTTTCCCTTGGTTGAGAGGGAAAGGGTCAGAGAGAATCTAGACAAAATCAGCCCTCACAAATCCATGGGCCCCAATGGGATGCACCCATGGGTGCTGAGGGAGCTGGCAGAATTGTTAGCTATACCACTTGCTATCATCTTTGAAAGGTCTTGGAAAATGAGAGAGGTGCCTGAAGACTGGAGGAAAGCCAATGTCACCCCAGTCTTCAAACAGATCAAGAAGGTTGGTCCAGGCAAGTACAGGCCAGTCAGCCTCACCTCTGTCCCTGGAAAGGTGATGGAACAACTTCTTGAGAGCATCTCCAAGCAATTGGAAAAAGGTTATCAGGAGTAGTTGGCATGGGTTCACTAGGGGGAAATCGTGCTTGACCAGTCTGGTAGCCTTCTACAAGGCCATCACCAGATGGGTAGATGAGGGGAGAGCAGTGGATGCTGTCTACCTTGACTTCAGCAAGGCTCTTGACACTGTCTCTCACAATGTCCTTGCAGCAAAGCTTAGAAGGTATGGGATAGATGAGCGCACGGTGAGGTGGATTGAGAACTGGCTGACTGGCAGAGTCCAGAGGGTTGTGATCACTGGCATGGAGTGTAGCTGGAGGCCTGTCACTAGCGGTGTTCCTCAGGGGTCAGTGCTGGGTCCGGTCTTGTTCAACATCTTCATCAATGACCTTGACGTAGGGGTGGAGGCCATGCTCAGCAAGTTCACCCCTGATACAGAGCTGGAAGGAGTGGCTGACACCCCAGAAGGCTGTGCTGCCATTCAGCGAGACCTGGGCAGGCTGGAGAGCTGGGCAGAGAGGAACCTGATGAGGTTCAACAGGGGCAAGTTCTACTCTACGTCCTGCACCTGGGGAGGAACAACAGCATGCACCTGTACAGGCTAGGGGCTGACCTGCTGGGAGGGAGCTCTGAGGAGAAAGACCAGGGTGTCCTGGTGGACAACAGGTTGGACACGAGCCAGCAGTGTGCCCTTGTGGCTGAGAAGGCCAGTGGGATCCTAGAGTGCACTAAAAAGAGTGTTGCCAGCAGGTCAGGGGAGGTGATCCTCTGCCTCTACTCTGCCCTGGTGAGGCCACATCTGGAATACTGTGTGCAGTTCTGGGCTCCTCAGTACAAGAAAGACAGGGATGTTCTAGAGAAGGTCCAGCGCAGGGCCACAATGATGATCAGGGGCTTGGAACATCTCCCGTACAAGGAAAGGCTGAGAGAACTGGGGCTCTTCAGCCTGGAGAAGAGAAGACTAAGAGGGGATCTAATCAATGTATGCAAATATCTAAAATGCAGGAGCAGAACAGACGAGGCCGGGCTCTTTTTGGTGGTGCCCAGCGACAGGACAAGTGGTAATGGGCAAATCTCGAACACAGGAGACTGCCATACAAATCTGAGAAAAACTTCTTTACTGTGAGGGTGTCGGAGCACTGGAACAGGCTGCCCAGGGAGGTTGTGGAGTCTCCTTCTCTGGAGATACTCAAGACCTGTCTGGACGCCTTCCTGTGCGACCTGCTGTAGGGAACCTGCTTTTGCAGGGGGGTTGGATTAGAAGATCTCCTGAGGTCCCTTCCAACCCCTACAACTCTGCGATTCTGTGTGATTTTGTGATTCTGTTTAATTTTCTCTTAATACTGCTTTGTTAGGCTCATCTCAAAGTAAATTTATAACACAATGTCTATTACTTTATTTAGCAGTTTGGAATTCTGTCTGTGTTTTGCATCTCAAGTATTGATAAAAGTGAGTATTTGCTAGGAGAAAGGTTAAATTCTAGAAGCAATTTCATGCGTTTGATCTTTGCACACCAGTTCCGTTCATAGACATAACATCTGCAATGGGGAATCAGTGTATGCACCAGCTCAATCTTCATGCTGTGCAGCAAATTGAGAAAAAGGATTCTGAGATAATGAAGTAAAATATTTTTGTCTAGAGAGTATATAATGTGCAACACCTTATATTATGAGTAATATATCACTTACTCTGTTTTGTATGTTCCAGGGATGGCTCACTTGCAGTCCACACCAATCTGCTTCACCCACTAACAGAAAGAGTATGATTTCCTTAGGATACAGGCAGGGGAGCTCTTCGCACTTTGATATCATGGAATTAGGTTCTTTAGGAATACTTCAGACAGACAGACAAGACGATTTTATCCTTTTTCAGAAAATGTTTCTGATTTTTTTTTGAGTTGCTTTTCTAATATGAATTTTTGAAAAAATAAAGAAGTGCTATTTCAGATCTCCATAAAAGTAATATATGAGTTAAATCTGGTGGTTATTACTATTTCTAGACCGAATTTTGATCTTATTAGCATATTGCACTTGCTGTTTTGTAATTAGATGCCATTAAAAGAGGATGTCTATCAACAAGGATGGTGGTGGTCAGTCTCTGTCAGATTCATTGAAAGCGAATACATTCACAAGTTCCATCATGAATCTAGGTCAAGTAATGAGATTCACAACTTATTTTCCATAAAGCAGTTATTACATTATGCAGGCAAAATGGCACAGTACACAACAGTTCAATTTCATCAAATCTTCACACAGCAATGAAATCACAAACTAGTACTGTTTAAGTTTTGATTTATTTTATTGTCAGCTATTAGGCGAGAATACTTGCATACATGGAATAATTTGTCAGGATATATATGAAAAAAACCTGAGAATTCTCTTATTTAAGTCAAAATCCAAACAAAAAAAATGTTCATCTCCTCAAAATAAAGTATATGCATTTTTAATATTTCATTCTGAAATGTTGAAATTGGTATTTTAAAATGTATACTATAATCAGCATTCTCTTACACTGAGATCAATACAAGAAAATAATGTATGTACGCAAATGATATAGAACAGCTTCCAGAATCTGCTCACTATTAGTGAGCAGTCGTAGATATGAAAAAATTTCCTTAGGCTTACTAAATGTTCCTTAAAGGTTAAAATTTGTTTCCTCTGCATATCACAAAGTAATTAACTCTTTAATGTAACTTTGAGGTCAAGGTGGACTTTCTAATTGCCAGGATATAGAATTATATTTACCATGTATCTCAAAAATATTTAGTCATTTTTAAAGACCAGTTGTCACTTCATGGTCTGAGGAAGCCACATAATGCCAGCTAGTCTGTTTGGAAGCACAGTAGGTGCAGAGGTAGAAACTTATGTTTCCTCTTCCTGGGCTAATCAATGACAACAAGTTAAGCAATCACTTTGTGTTTAGTGAATTCATACATGTAGCGTGAGATGCAGTTTCTGATTACCTCAGCTAGAAAAGGGAACTAAAATTGTATTCTGTTCTTGAATGCATACTCTCCTTATAGAGCAAACAAAGAGCATCACATCCTACAAATAAATCTAACCCATTTTTCTGCTTATTTTTTTCTACCTCAATTTTTGGGGATAATTGGATTTAGTTGAGAAATAATTTGGGGAGGAAAGAATAGGTTCCTGCATTGTGGAAGAAATTCTTCCCCAACAGAAGACTATACCTCCCTTTCCTCCTTTGATAGATATTCGAATGTATACGAATTAATTTTGCAGATGGCATTAAATTAAGAGGAGCTGAAGGCAGTGGGGCCTTGCAGAGAGATCCTGACAAATTAGTGGGCTGGGCAGTCACCAGCTGCATGAAGTTTAACAAGAAAAAGTGACGGATTCTGCACCTGAGATGGGACAACCTTGGATCTATGTACAGACTTGTGGATGAGAGGCTGGAGAACAGCCCTGCAGAAAGGGATCTGGGGGTTTTGGTTGAACCTGAGTCAGGAGTGTGCCCTGGCAGCCAAAAGGGTCAACCATGCCTTGGGGTGCCTCAGGCCCAGCAATGCCAGCTGGGCAAGGGAAGGGATTGTCCTGCTCTGCTCTGCCTGGTGAGGCCTTGCCTCGAGCACTAGGTGCAGGATTGTGTGCCACAATATAAGAAAGGCATAAAACTATTAAGAGTGTGTCCAAAGATGGGCTACAAAGACAGGGAAGGGTCTGGAGGGCAAGATGTATGAGGAGTGGCTGAGGTCCCTTGGTTTGTTCAGCCCAGAGCAGAGGAGGCTGAGGGGAGGCCTCATGGCGGCCTACAGCTCCCTCACAGTGGAGCGGAGGGGCAGGCGCTGAGCTCTGCTCTCTGGGGACAGCGACAGGACCCAAGGGAACAGTATGGAGCTGTGTCAGGGGAGGGTCAAGAGTGTATTAGGAAAAGGTTCTGCCCAGAGGGTGTTGGCCATGGAACAGGCTCCTTAGGGCAGTGGTCATGGCCCCAAGGATCCGGAGTTGAAGGAGCATTTGGACACCGCTGCCAGACTCAGGGGCTGAATTTTGGGTGGTGCTGTGTGGAGCCAGGAGTTGCACTCTGTGATCCTTGTGGGTCCCTTCCACCTCCTTCCATATTCTATGATTCTATGACTATAGTTCATCTGTATGGCTCTGGTTACATCTATACTGAATGTTACGCTTAATCATAAATTTACCTTTAAGCCTAGAAACGCTGATCTTGTGTAATAAAACCATCTTAGATCAACCCCAAATAGCTGGTCATACCTGGAAATAAGAACTACGTGGAATGTCCAAATGCAAGGTAGTGACGCCTACTGGCCCTTTCCCACTGTGTATGGAATTTATCCGTGTACTAAAATATGTAAATGCAGTAAATCCAGCATGGATTCTGCAATTTCTTGGCCCATAATATCTAGCCTTCTACAGGCTTTTATTCCATTGTCTTTTGCTTTCGATTAGAGCAAGTTGGGAAGGAGAGAGAAGGTCCATACACAAAAACAAAACAAAACAACAACAACAATAACAATAACAAAACCTTTGAGGAGCTCAGTGTGGAAAACCTTAGGGTGGTCCCAAAGTAATAGATGGTAAGGGGTAGATTTCATGTCTTAAACTGGGTGAAGATGACCTTCAGATTAGGCCCTAGGGATAGCTGTGTGCTACTTCATTCCATGAAAGTTGTTACTGAAAGTTGTAACTGACTGCTTTGTTCTGCTTGAATGAGTAAGACGGCCAGACTGGGGTTGATGTTTATGCACTGTGTGTTCATTTCTGGCATGAATTCAGTTTAATGTTTCCAATCTATGTGTCTTTTCTGTTTTTTAGCATTCTGTATGCACAGGCACAATATTGCAAAACTGAAGAATTATAAATCAGTTGGCAGATTTTGATATAGTGTCTATCCAGAATATTTTTGAAATCTTGAATTAAATATCTGAAAATTAGTTGTATTTTTCCTAAGTATATCTATGTTTGAAGTGGTGAAGTCAAGCCACAATTTTCTGGATTCACAGTGTACCACCACAGACCAATATTACTCGTGCTTGAATATAATATCCTGACTGACTACACAACAGAGGTTGAAAGCTCTCCTACAACTACATTCAAGCAGAGATCCCCATTGATCACTCAAATAGATATATCATTTGAATTTAAATCATCATGATTTTTTTTTTTTTTTCCCCAGGAAAGAGGAATTTGGCGACTTGCTCAAAGTTTCAGGAAGCCCCAGAGAAATGACTGTTGCATTCCATGACCAGGTATAGTTTGTGCACACAGGATTTATGTATTGTAATAAACATGACCTGACTATCTAGACACACTGCCCTTTGCAGTTTTAATGGCTATTAGGCAAGGGTAGCGACAGGGCTCACAAAGTAAATAATGGTATTCTGTTAAGGACATTGTGTCCTTTCTGGACATTCCTCTTGGGTTTTGCTGTGAAGGGAATTAAAGGAGAAGAAAACATACTTCCTTGGCTAAAATTCTGCTAACTCATAGTGGAAAAAGTCCAAAATTATATCCCTTCCCTACTGGCAGAGCATTGTAACTCTACAGTGAGAAACTTTTGCCAAGCATTGTTTCTGTCCCAGGGGTTTATGAATAGTAGATCACAAGCTGATACTGGACACTTGGAAAATGATAAGTGGTGGCCACTCTAGATAACAATTATTACAAAACCAGAGAAATTTTGAAGGAAGCTAGAAGTTAGACTTGTTCTTTCAAAGCTCCATAGTAGAGGAGGAAAACAGAAAGTAGAGTCAGAAGGATCAGAGAAGTAATTAATCAGGAATGAAGTTTGAGTGAAATAAAATGATATCCAAGAAAGAAACACAGATGATGTAATGGTGCACTGTAACTCTCTCTCTGTAGCCCATGCTGAAAGTTTGTCCTCCACGGGTGGAGTTTTAGCTACTCATGTAAGGGGTCTGGCTTTGATATGGATCAGCTGCATAACCTTGACTCATTCTGCTGAGACAGGGCTGTGAGACTGTCTGTATGTAGATAAGAAGGCTAAAAATTACAGAGAATGGACAGCTGATCCATGTTTGTTAAGAGATCAAGGATTCAAGAGAGAAAACATCAAAATGAAAAGATAAAATCTTAAAGAAAAGGAGTGCAGGGGCTGCAGCTGGAGGCATGTCTAGTCAGCCTCAGACAGGAGCTCCTGAGCTTGATTTGAGCCCTCAGGGCTGTCAGCATTGATGAAGCACAAGGAAGGTGGCAAGTACGCACCCCTGAGTAGTGCCCACCAACTCTTCCCTCCTCACTGATGCCTGCCCAGATGATGAAGGCTGTTCAAATGCTGTAGAGGAGTGTGGTCACAATGGTGCTTAACCTCATAGCTTGCTACATAGTAGCTGTCTTTTATGTATATTGGATAATAAATAATTGCTTTATACTTATGAAATGCCCATATTCTGCTTGCAGAGTCTTTTTGTGCAAGGCTAAGGATGCCCAAACTGACTATAAAAATATTTTGTATAGGTTAAGATGTGATTTTATTATTATGCTGGGAAGCAAATATACATATATAAGAAAGTAGTAAAAAAAGGAAAATAAAAGGGATTTAATCTGGCAGGAAGTACAGTAAGTGTCTCTGGCATGGATGAAGAATTTTTTGCTGCAGCCATACATCTAAAAAGGCTGTGATGCTCAGAGCTATCTGACAATAAATCATGTCAAGCAGAAGAAAATATCAATTGAAGAAAAATCATTAATGTTTTTAATTAGGTTGTCTTGAATTCTCATCTGCATTCTGAAAGCAAAGGGCTTTTTCAGTAAAACTCAGGCCAGCTTCTGTAGCAAGGAAACTGGCTGTACTCTAACTGAATTGGGCCCTAAATTTGTTGCTTGGCAAGAAAGGGAAGTGTTTTTCTCTGGTGTCTGACTCCATTGGCAGTGGTGCTTGTTAATCACACAATCCATTACAATGCACTGTACAAGGAGGAATCTCAAAAACATCTTATTGCTGAGTCAAAGGGTATAACGTGCAGTCTTTTTTGCTAACCAGATTTGTTGTGTTTATTGGTAGTGGTGCCAATCCATGATTACTCACAAACAGTGACTAGGGATTGTGGCTGAGAACCCTCAGTGTGAGTACAAGAAGGGGAGGACCAAGAGCTCCTGTTTTAAAGCAATATTTAGGCTAGCTCAACACTAAGCAATAAAATGAAGACAATAGCATGGAAAATGAAAGCTAAAAATGTTTAATTACCTTACTCTGATCACTCTGCTCCTTTCCAAGTTGGCAAGTAGGAAATGGAAGTTGCCAAACATGTTTTATTTTAAAATCTTTTATTCATTGGCAAAGCTGTATATTGCATCAGATCTCATAAATGTGTTTTCCAGTTTTGTTTGGTTTTCCATCCTGCACACACCTATGTGTGTGTGCACACATACAGAACTGACTCTTGCATGCAGGGAGTGCTCTTACTTTGGGTTTTATGGGGGTACATCGCCTGCCAAATTTTGTAACTTAAAGTGAAATCTCTTGAAGTCATGCTTTTCACTGCAATAAGTGCAATAGCTATAGCAGTACTAGCACCAAGCCCAGCACCATAGCCCACTGGAGGACGTGCTCTGTGCCTGTGCAGTAACTCTCAGAGGAAAGGAATCTCCCCACCCAGCCTTCCATCCCCAAGCAAAAAAGCACAGGAACCGCCCAGATGTGCGGTATCAATGCTCCCAACATGCTCAATAAACTGCAGCGGAGCCTGCAAATGTCAATAACCCTGAAATACTGTCAGTAACAAATAAATATAGAAGTAGCTCAGTTTCATAAAAAACCGTCAAAGTCTGGTAGTGCAATCAGAGCCCAAGCACAGCAGTGCCTGATTCCTTTGTGGCTGGGAGGTGGGCATCATTGCAGCTCTGTACACTTTCAGTTGCAGTGTCCATTTCCTGTGATACTTTCCAGCACAAACAATCCAACTAGCAAGTAACTAATGTTTTGTGTTTGTTTGTTTGTTTTTGTATATTAAGATTCTAGTGAGTGTGACTGATTTAAAATTGGGTTATTGATTAATAAGCAATGTCTTGTACTGTCTGATAGCTCAGTGGAGTGTAGTCTCATGCATATAATTCAATTACTTTTCGTCACTTTCCCATTATTTTATTCAACAGGAAATAAGCAGAGACAATAGTCCTTTTTCCTAGACTAAGATATCTGGATCACTTTTTTGATGTGGTGCAAATGAGTGTTAGTTCACCACTGAAGAGATTCAGCTAATTTACCAGAAGGATTTGTGTGCGCTGTCAGTTTCACGCCTCCCTGAGTGCGCCCTTTCACACAGAGTAGCATCTTCTAAAGGTGACATTAATTCTTTGTATGACTGTTCTGACTGAAATGTGCTTTCATTATTACTGTGTACTAGCTGATCAGCAGAAAAAGCAAAAAGAGTTACAGACTGAAAAAAAAAAGACTTAAAAATGTACTTAGTATGATGGTTCATGTAGTTAAGCATTCTTGTTTTAATTTAAAAAAAAAACAAAAATTTCTTAACAATGTTTAGCTCAAAGTATAATCCTACCCAATTCATCCTTCCAAATTTTAAATATTTGCTAATATCAAAGCAAGATTAACAAATGCACTCTGGTGAAAGAAGCCCAGTCTTGTTTTGGAGGCACATGCTTTTCCTCTCAGATGAGAAAGAAAATCAGACATGCAGATATGAATTTGATTCTACCTTGAATTTCTGTTTAAAATATTTACATATGCATATATATATGTGGATACATATGAGTGTATGTGGATGCATATATATAAAATCTATCTTTACTTTTGACACTTCTTTTGTCCTAATTTTTAAAATAGTTTCTTTGCATAGTCCAACAAATGACCAACATATATTGCAATCAATTCAATTCTGTATCCAATTTATTTTTCAAATATTTGATGCGCTGAGTCCTTGTTATCTTAAAGACCACATTTCTCTTCATTACCTGTCAGACTGACTATGCTCTATAGGAGCACTGTTGCTGACAAAATCCAAGAAGAATGCATTCCCATATATTCCATATCATATTAACTGCTCTAAAACTATCTTTTCTTAGCTGCTTATCACTCACATTTCAGTCAGATTCTAGGGCTCTTCCTTTTCTGGTAGCCTTTGCACAGTGAAAATAAATATTGGATAGTAACATTTGTCATTAACAGATGAAATTAAATAGGAGAATGAGTGATCAAGAATAGAAAACAAAATATTTATATATCTTTAAATCTTTATTTATTTATTTATTTATTTTACACTTGTGCAACACAGGGTTTCCTAGATATAAGGAAAATGGTTTNGATTAAAATGCTTCAGCTTTTATGGATTTTGAATGAGATGCATTTGGATGTGAAAGAACACAAAATCTTGTCATGAATTTTGATGTATACAGAAGGAACACTTGGAATCCCTATCAAAAGTGAGATATCAATGAATTCTAATTCTAAAGTACACAGGTTGAAAAGCAGGGAATTTTGAAACTGCACGTGGTGTCAAAGACTAAATAAATTTTTACAGAATCTTAAGTTGTTCCAGGCTGACATCTTAGTGAAACAAATTTGATATGGAGGCTGTATTGAGACATAGTGAACAGAGAGTTTTCATTGCTCCTTCTATGAATATTAATACTTTTTATTATTTGGTAGTTTAGACCAAGTGTGATCTGGAGTCATGACACTGTGGAGAAAGCTTATGTACTTAAGATTTCTCTCATTCTTAAACGCTTAAGATAATTTTAAGAGTTTAAAGCAAAACACATAGTTTTGAGACAGTTTAAAAGGATAACATTCATTCACATTTCCTGACTTTTTATTCTATTCTGTGATTAGGAAAGAAAGTAGCATTACTTGACTAGTATCACCAATAAATTTCTAAATTAAACCCAAGGATTATCATTTTCTGCAATGCAAGGTGTTCTGTTTCAAAGTATTATTCTGGATAAATTTTCATCTCAGTAATACCCCTCACCCCACCCCACTTGCCTTTTCTGTCTTGGCAAAAATAAAATTCTTCCCCAAAAGGATAAAGACAAAGAAAAGCCCTCCCAGTTTTAATGAAAGTCTTCTATAATCTGAGTATTTCAAGCGAGAAATTTTATTTTTTAAAAGAACATTGAATGCTACTTCTGCTGTAGTAGCTAAGTCACTGACACAGTGAAAAGACAAGAGCTGTCTTCTAGACACTGTTGCTGCTGTGATTACTTCTGAGACATAATAGAGATGGCAAAATGTCCAGTCTATTATCACCCAGAAAAAATATGGGACTAAAAATTAAGAAAAAGCATTATTTGATTCTGAGCAATTTGTTCTGCACTATACTAGTCAACTGTTGACCTTAATCACAGAATGTTATAATTTTCAAGAAGGCTGACATATTTTTGCTATTTCTCACTGGTGCAGTTTAAGAGGTTATTGCCCTAGCTTTCTGCTAAACAGGTGGTATATCTGTTTCTCACTGTTACAGTTCATAACCTGGTATGTGTACTCAAACAATCACTGATTGCAATTACTTTGCTTGCCTAAGAAATGTGAAGCCTCCTAATAGACATATTGCCTATTCTGTGTTCCTGCAGTAGGGGAATAGAGTATTGTAACCTCGTAAAAAAAACTCAGCATAAATATAAAGCTAACGAGTTAAACCTCTGGCAGACATCTCACTGGGGGGAAAATCAACCAAAAATCCCAAGCCATAACAAAGCAATAAAGTGGCATACAACTGTAATTTTTTTTAACAGAAAGATCACAGAAATTGAATCATATTGTAGACTCACAAAGCAGATGATAATAAATGCCAGATTGTCTTTAGAGAGCTGGTGAGAAAGGTCATTGCCTAGTTCAAACAATTTAAAACTGTAAGTCATACAGTTTCATCATGTTTCTTAATAACCCTTAGGAAACTGGGAGTTTAGATTTGATGGATAACTTGGCAAATTCATGAGGAGTAGGCTTGCTTTAGCAAAAGAAAAAAAAAAATATATATATANAAAGCAATAAAGTGGCATACAACTGTAATTTTTTTTAACAGAAAGATCACAGAAATTGAATCATATTGTAGACTCACAAAGCAGATGATAATAAATGCCAGATTGTCTTTAGAGAGCTGGTGAGAAAGGTCATTGCCTAGTTCAAACAATTTAAAACTGTAAGTCATACAGTTTCATCATGTTTCTTAATAACCCTTAGGAAACTGGGAGTTTAGATTTGATGGATAACTTGGCAAATTCATGAGGAGTAGGCTTGCTTTAGCAAAAGAAAAAAAAAATATATATATATATATATAATATAAAAGTTTTGATTTACCCGGAGTAAAAGGAAGTTATTTTTTAAAAATATTGTGGAACAGAGAACTTAATTCAGGGTTAACTAAGCTATATATAAAACATAATTTCCCAAATTCTCACTATTGTTTTTAAAAAAACAAGATCTATGCTCAATTGTTACCAGTTTGTAAACCATCTAAGCTTTTAAAAGTCAGTCTCTGCTCCCCGGTCTTCATGTCTATCAATATCACAGCTTACAACTTATCCACATCAGTACATTTTTCAGGTGTAATATTAGTAAAGTAAAGCCTGAATGTCTTGACATCTTGGAGTTTTATGCAGTAACATTTTATTCATTAAAACCAAGAGAAATAAAGAGGTGACTTTATGAAAGATAGATGTGAGAAGGCAGATATGGGAAGCTTGGAAAGATTATTAGGATTTAAAAAGAATAAAACCTCCATCCTACATTTAATTATAGTTATTGTCTTTTTAAAAATAATTTCAGTTGAACAAAAGGACAAAACTACATTATTCACCTTTGGGTTTTACAAGGGTCTGTTGTGGTGGTTATTAATTATGGTTAGTATAATAAACATGCCTGGAAGAAGCACCTCAAATAAATGATCAGACACATTGAAAAAAAATTGACCTGTTTAAATGTCAAGAAATCGCACATTTAATTAGCGAGCTTGTTATTTCTCACAAGGAAGATCATCAGATGACAGCATTCATATTTTAATTAGGAGAGAATACCTTTGCACTCTTCCTCAGGCAGAGTAGGAAATCTGTCATGCAAGCTGATTTCCTCTGTGAAGTGCTCTGCTCTAACTGTAGGCTCAGACTCTCCAAGGTAAAACTGCACTGAAATTGATAACACAGATACCTGAATAACCTAGATAACCTTGGACACTTTCTTTGGCAGGAAAATGCACAGAATTCCATCAAAGGGTCTCTTCTAGTTGAGGGGAGTTTTACTGATGACTTAACAGAGTCATAATTTTGCCTATAAAACTAATTTGACTTCAGTTCTGTATATTTTAATATTTTTTTAATGCTTTATTTTTATTATTTCAACTACAAACTTATTCCAGATCAGAAAAGTAATTCAGCACCCATTTATGGTCACTTTTGCTCTTTATGGTTTTTGTTGTCTGACTCCAGCAGAATGAGTTGGCTGCACACTTGCCCCACTTCCGCTGCAACATTTCACATTCTTTTCCTTCAGCCTCAGCAGCTTGTATTCTCAACTCACTTCTGAGCTGTATGTCTGTGTTCTTCTATGCAAGCAGATTTGTGGCCATTTATTTCTTGTGACACTCTTTGATGGACTTTCAATGTGAAATTGAATGTTCCACTCAGTCTTTAATATACCAGGTATCTTTGATACCAGTGTTCATAATCTGTTATGTTCTTCAATCAATGTTTTGTTTAAAATACAAAGAACACACATATGGAAAAAACCTCCCCACATTATCCTGATGGCATTGGTCATAGTTTCTTAGCAACGGTCTCCTTTTATAATGAGTTATTTTAAAAAGGCCTAGTGTCCAGAATACTTCAAATTGACTTAATTCTCCATACAGTTTAACTTCATCATTCCTTTTTTATGCAAAATGTCCTTGATAAGGCTACTGTAATAAAAAAAAAGGCACATAGTCTAGTTAAAAAAAAAAAAAGTCTGTATTACTTACAGTAAAGTAATAACAGGGAAAAAGGGAAGATCTTCTCTGAAAAAATTCTTCATAGAAAACTGTTTATAGGAACCTATTGTAATCGATTTTTTTTTACAGAAATTATTTTCACAGAAAGTACATTTTTTCTGTATTTTTTTCATTATATATATATATAGAGAGAGAGAGATTTAAAGTCAAACACACGGTGCTCCAATTTTAACCTGAAAACCTCTTATCACTCATCATTGTCAAGTACAGAAATAGGTACGCCTATGGTATCCAAACAGAGAAACCATAGAATCAAAAAATTGTTGGGATTGGAAGGACCCTTAAAGATCATCTAGTACAACTCCTCTGCTGTGGGCAGGGACACCTCCCACTAGACCAGGTTGCCCAAAACCCCATCCAGCCTGGCCTTGAACGCTTTCAGGGACTGGGGTACCCACATCTTCTCTGGGAAATCTCTTCTGGTGCCTCACTACCCTCTGAGTAAAGAATTTCCTCCTTGTAACTAATCAAAATCTAAACTCTTTTAGTTTAAAGCCATTGCCCCTTGTCCAGTCCCTGATAAAGCTCATTCTACAGCTTTCCTGTAGGCCCCCTTTAGGTACTGGAAGACCACTCTAAGTTCTCCCTAGAGCCTTCTCTTCTCCAGGCTGAACAACCTCAACTCTCTCAGCCTTTCTTCTTTGGAGGAGTGCTCCAGCCCTCTGATCATCCTCGTGGCCCTCCTCTGGACCCACCGCAACAGTTCCATGTCCTTCTAATGCTTGGGGCCCCAAAGCTGAATGCAGCATTCCAGATGGGGTCTCACAAAAGCAGAGTAGAGGGGCAGAATCACCTCCCTTGACCTGCTGGTCACGCTTCTCTTGATGCAGCCCAGGATCAAGTTGGCCTTCTGGCCTGCAAGCGCACATTGACAGCTACTCTTGAGCATCTCATCAACCAACACCCCCAAGTCCCTCTCCTCAGAGCTGCTCTCAGACCATTTCTGCCCAGGCTATATATGTGCTTGGGATTGCCCTGACCCAGGTGCAGGACCTTGCACTTGGCCTTGTTGAATTCCATGAGGTTCTCTTGGGCCCACCTCTCAAGCCTGTCAAGGCCCTTTTGGATGGCATCCTTTGCCTCAAGCATGTCAACCACACCACACAATTTGGTGTTGTCAGCAAACTTGTTGAGGGTGTACTCAATCCCACTGTCCATATTGCCAATGAAGTTACTAAATAGTACCAGTCCCAATATGAACCCCTGAGAAATACCACTTGTTACTGGTCTCCACCTAGACTTCGAGCCCTTGAGCGCAACTCTTGGAGTGTGAGCTCCCAGCCAATTCCTTATCTACCGAGTGGTCCATCCATCAAATCTACCTCTCTCCAGTTTAGAGACAAGGATGTCATACAGGACAGTTTCAACTAATACAAAATATAAAAACAGCACTTGAGCAGACTAAAACATATCTATGTGCAGAATCATCATGCTTCATCCTTTATTTCACTCTTCACAACTACTGATGACTACAGCCATTGTTATCTGACAGGTAACTTTGATGTATATTATCTTGCTATAATTAATTTTCCTGTATTATTCTATTTTTTTTTTTTTTTCACCCAGGAACAGCAGGATACAGAATGTGAATAAAGAGCTCTTGCAACAAGGAGGAGAAGCCAGAGACCAGCATATTTCTCCTGCCATCCAGAGGTCCCTATGCCAGAGGAGAGCAGGGAGACCTCTTTCTGCTCCAGGGAGCTTTCACTCTGCACAGGGACACAGCACTGGGCATACACTGGATAAAAAGGCTATGTCCTATTTCACAGTCTGCCTCCTGTGGTGTTACATATGCTAGCATCTAACTGGCAAATTTCTAAATTGATAACTAGATCTAACCCCACCTCTGACAAGGTAAGGAGAGAGAGCCAGGGTAGCAGTGTGGAAGAGTGTCACCATCAATAGAGAAATGGTGAAAGGGAATATGTACGTGGAAAGTAAACAAACAAAAAAAAAAGCATTTGTTCTTGTTCTCTGGACATACGGAGAATGTTAACAGAAACAACTGTTTATGCTATATTAAGATCCTTATTGTAATTATATAGTCTCTGAATCACATGGATTCTCTTCTACCTTCTAGTTCTGCAAATGTGGCAGAAAATACCTGTGTCAAGACCTTAAGTAACTTGCAAGTGTTATGGTTTTCATGAGATGAAACTTTAAGTTTTAGTTTGCTAGGAGTATTGTCTTTATTCAAACTATTTGACTCCCAAAGAATGGTAGAAATCCAAACAGACTGTAGACTTTGAGTCTTATTTAAAGATTTCATAGATAAAATGGGAATTTATATAAAATAATAGCAATTTTACAGTTAGGTCTTTGCCCTTTTTTTCTGTATTGTTAGTTTTTGAAGACTCTTTTGTAAATTTATAATACGAAGATTTTTTATCTGTTGCTCCTCTAACACTTTTTTTTTTTTTGGCAATAACTAGTTTGAATTTGGTTATTTATCTGTTGAATATGTTAACAATCTCATAGAGAGAACTTCAGAGATGAGCACAGAGAGAAACCCATTGCATTTATTATTGAGGAGGTAGAAAGGCAGAGAACTTCTAGTGATGCCCCAATAACTCCATGCAGCAGATCACAGAAATAGTAGCTTTCCAACAAAGTAAAAGAAAAAAGTGACAAGAAGGCCAGTGCAGTGGAGTCTTTTAAATACTTCATACATCTTAACTCATTTTCACACTCTTCATAAGGTTTCCAACATTTTCCTCAGATTTTGCCCTCCTTTGATCATTAGACTATGATGCTCCTCAGGATGATCACAATATTATAACACTCCCTATGCTGTGGAGGATATCCTGGGAAAATGAAGAGAGCTGCTGGGAGATGTTAAGGAACAGTTTCAAAGCTTCATAGATTTTATGGTCAAAAGAGACTAGTGTGATCATTTACTCTGACCTTTCCCATAAAACAGCCCTGGAGGCTTTAAGCCTTTTTTCATCTGCCTGAAACCCCTGGGAGAGGATGCTGTGAGTACCAGACACCTGCTGCAACTAGACTTGCAGTCAAGAGAATTACTAAGAGTTAAGAGAATTGCAGATTATATTAATTATGCTTCGTAGGAAGATGTGGGCATGACTGAGGTTCAGTAGTTCTGGCTATACTAGAGAAAAGTACACCTTTTATGTTCCAGCTACCTCAATTTCCTTCAGACTTTATTCCCTGGGCTTCATATATTTGTTTTAACAGTCTCTACATCCTGGAAAGAAATAAGAAAAAGCCAGACAACTTCATCTATACACAAATATATGTGTCTTCTTCAGTGGATGATCATAAAAGGATAGACTATGATATCTTATTCAGAACATTTTGTATTTTATTTCTGGCTGGATGTGATAGCATTTTAAGAGAAACGAAGAGCAAATAATCCTAAACAAAGCCACAGATCCTCTCTTAATTGTGTTAGGAAGGAAGGCAAGTGAGTCTAAAGAGGAATGAGGGCTTATGAATTTTGCAAAGGATCTGTAAATCTCTTTCTATGGCGCTTCAGAAATAATAGTTATGGTTTCTAACACTGGTCCATATCTCACAGTCCCTTATTCAAAGACCCCACATGTTGGGTACACACACATAAAGCACAATCAGTGGCAGAGTTAAATTATATACCACTGCAGATTCCCAGGTTCTCTTTGGTGGAATTTTATTGTAGCTGGCAGTATTAGTGAAACAGAGAATACGACTGCCAGCATACATGCTTGCAACACCTGCTTTCTCGAGATTTGTCCCTAAATGTGTCAATAACCATTCTATTTGTCTGGAGTAGAAAGACAACAAAACGTTACCTGCATAGCTGTGAGACCAATGAAAGCATAACAGTTTTTTTTTCTGCTGAATCAAAGGTGGTCTCAGGTCAAATACAAAAAGTTTTTTTCTTCTTGAGTTCTGATGATGAGGAATGGCAAACTTTTGCAGGTCTTGAAACACAGTTCAGCTGGAAAACAGGTATTAAATTAAGAATTTAAAAATCACAGTTTTCTTGATACAGGAACCATGCTCACCTTCATGTTTTCTCTGATAACAGTACTCGGGGGATTAAGAAAGAACAATACTCTCCTGAGGTCATGAGTAACAAGAGACAAATGCCTGGGGAAAAAAAAAAAAAAAAAAGATAATAGTAACAGGGAAATAATTAAAACTGCAGCGGAGGTATAAAATGTATGCTGCTTCTTTATGGTAAAAATAAACAAAGAACAAACTTGTTAACATTTACATGAAATTCTCAGTAAAAAGTAAGTTAAAGAAAATACTGTCTGCCTAAAAATATCTCTCATTTTGCAGATGGTTACCTTCCTATTCCCTGCCTTTCAGCTATGTGGGAATAGAAAGTAAATGAAAAGCAATATAATGAAAGGCGTTTTTTTTTTGTTTTTTTTTTTTTTCAAAGCATAACTCTAGTTCATGTCTTGTTTTTATATTCTTCAAACTCTTAAAATTTTTAATGTGGAAACAAAATGACACATTTAAGTTATTATGCCAGCAGTTGTTCTCCAAAATTAAAACCTACACAATGTTGAGCCATTCATGATCTGTTTTGAAAATCTCCAAAAAGGCATGATTTAGTTACTTCTATAATTTCTACTGCTTTTCCGAGCAGCCAATTCATCCTGCTGTAGCTGATGCGAAATCTAGATGTTCTGTTCCTAGGGGTGAGATACTGCAGGAAACGTAACACTGCTAACTCAGATATGTGCAGTGTGAACCAGTCATTCTGTGTTGTTGATGCTCTCTCAGGGGACAAAGGGTCAGACTGTGCAAGTCACACTTAGACTGCGATAAAGTCTTCCAAAACGTTCTGACTCTAATGAGTTTGGTCCTAAAATCTCTAGGCTGAAGCATCAGTAATGACTGGTAAAACTGCCATACTAAAGATAAGGTTCGAATACAATGACCATAAACTTCCATTGTGTAGGAGGAAAATAAATACTTCAGAATAACAGCTGAGTGTTCATGCTGATACACTATTACTACTGGCAGAAGTAGGGAATGTTTCACCACACAGCACATGATGGCAGCATTAAAAATTGTTCCTGTGGCAGACAAATGCCCCACAAATGCTACATCTTTCACAAATGTTTCAAAAAATTGAACATACTGTTGCATTCATGCTTAAAGCATGGTGAATTTAACAACTGAACTCTACTGGCAATCCACTCTTTTATGTAACATTAATGTTGTTGTGCAAAGTTACAATAGGGCACAAATACAATGCTAACCAGCAGAAATGTAGTAAGTGTTTTGGTTACACACAGAAAGAGCAAAGTTAAGCATAAAGAAGAAAATAAATCTCAAGTGAGTATTTTCAAATTTAATCAGGTCAACCGTCTCAGTATGTCTCAGTTTCGGTACATCAAAATGAAAGAATGAGTTTAGTGGCTACAATACAGAATGAAAAATCAATATTCAAAGGCTTAATTTTCTGTAACTTGCTGTGTGACTTTGGACAAATAATTTGAGAGAGATTTGCACCTAAAATTTTTCATTTTTCAAATGAGGTATTTATATGATTTATGAGGATGTTGTAGTGATCAACTCACAGACTAAGGTACTAGAAATGTTGGATGTAATTACAATAATCTGTTCCATGGCCAAGTGCATTTCTTTGTCTTAGTAATGGGCTCAGTTTGTGACTGTCAAGTAAGTCTTTATAATTCCAAGGGTGGAAAATTATGTCATGTTTTTTTTTCCAGTATAAAACTATCTTCCTATGATGCAGTATAAAGCAGGAATTCCATGTAATCTCAGATGCCACGTGGAACTACACATACTACCTTTTCACTATGTTCAGGAAAAACCCTACAGAATGAACTAGCACCCAGGAGGAGTATCAAGGAATTGAAAAGAAAAAAAGACAAATCTATGTTGCAAGTCATTATAGGAAAAATCACTCTGCTTTAAATAATGAAAAGAAGAATATAGTTCCTTTAATTAAGGTGATTTATCATGAAGCTATAGTTTGAGTAAATGAAAGGAATAGCCTTAAAGGCAGAAAATCCATTGTTTAGCTAAAAGGAAATGGCTGTGCCACCATTAAAAGCAACCTCACTTGTTGATTGATAGGGTAAGGAGGAACTGGCTGGAAGAGCTCAGATGAGCCACTGGATCACTGTGTACTTGGGAGGACATGCATATTTGTCCTGCTGAAAGCACCTTTTATAGGCAAAAGTGTTATCCCATTGCCAGGACCTGGCTGCTCAGAAAGTAGAATATATTCTACTTTAACTTACAAGGTAACAGATGTCTAGTCACTTAGAAATTGTCTGTGGAAAAGCACCTCCAAAGAGTCATTTGAAAAGCCACTAGTGATTCTACCGGCTGTCATGGTCTGGGTTCATAGCTCCTGTCTGTGAGGTGGAAGACAGGAACCTTATGTAAATAGCATAAATGAGGAAGGAATGAATAATGACCCATACTATGGGAATTCCCATAAAGGAAAGGCACAAGTGGAGTGCCTAATTAACCCCATTTTCAAGTCTTTCTGTTCTTTGTGTATTTCCAGGGCAAAAACACAGAACAACATTACTGGGTGTGAGGAAAGGTGCAGTTTCAAAAATGCATAGGAGGAGGATCCCATGAACTATAAGCTGCAGGATCCCACAAAGGATCGCTCACAGGAATACCATTATTGGGTGGTTTTGTGTCAGAAATCACAAGCTGTATTAAAAAAAATCTATCTTCCAAAAAGCAGAAAAAAAAAATCCCCCCCACCGTAAAGAAGGACCTCACTGATTATGACAATATCTTTGGAATTAGTAGAGTTTTGTCTTTGTCTTTTTTGAACTGGAGGGAAAGCACTTTTTGCCAAGAAAGTAATTTTCAAATATAAGAATACTTATGACCTGAGAGACTACTTAATATAAAGTTATTGATGTACCGTGCTTAAGTAAGTCACATTTCTCCAGGAATACCTTTAACATGCTTGTTCATCAAAGCTGCCTGTATTTTTTCTTCTGAGAGCTCATTACAGAGATGGATAGTTACACCATCAGTAGCAGAAAAGGGTAACCATGTGCTGCTACGTTTATTGGAACTGGTATTTAGTGGGGATGTGAAGAGCTGATTAATTAAGAATGTTAGTGAAACCATTTGAAGTGTTCCTTTACTTGCTGGCTAAAATATGTGACTGAATTCTTTGAACACCATGCAATCTTTTCAAAATTTATATTTGAAGCCTTTAAACTGGCTTTCAGATAGAAGCTAGAAGACCCAAAGAATTGACAATCTGTGTGCCACAAGTTATGGCACTTATTAGTCTCTTTGTTAAACTCCACTAATATAAAAAGTGACAAAAGTTAGGTGATATAGGCTGACTGATCTGCCTATATCTGATTCTGAAGATCCTAAAGGCAAAGGATACCAGAGGCAGAGGTATGCTGAAGATGGACCATCACAGAGTGCATTATGACCATGTACACACCACAGAAATTGTGTATTTATGAGAACTTGGTTTTGACACAGGTGAACTTTCAACTTTTAATACATTCAAAGTGCATAGTAATAATAATGTAGCTTGAAAGAATGGATGGAAAACAAACCTAATGCCAAAACGCAGACTGAGGTGTATTAGGTGCCCATGTAGAGAAAGAAGACATTAAAAAAGAGAAGATAGCAACACAGAAGGAAGAACATTTTGAACTGTGAAGAAAATTATATAAATAAAGCCTATGTTAAAGGCATAAAACAAAGAACTGCAACTGAAATTCTAATACAATTGATGAAAAGCAAAGCATGTAGTTTATACCATCCAAAGAAAAGAGACTAGAATTTGAAGGTAAACGTGTCAGATCCTGAAGGGCTAATGCAGGTACAAAAAATACTTTGCCTGCTAGTTTGATAACAGCTTCCTTTTATGCTGACAACTTTTCCTTTAGAATACATATGCCCTGTTGTCTCTCCGCATCCTTGCCTCTGGCTTTGGGCTGAGTGTACTGTAGCATGCTGAAAATACTCTTGATAAATAGTAATTTTAAGTTAAAAATAAAATGTATGTTATGTAAAGCTTTTCATGAGAGTCACAGATATAATAATCCTATAAGTGGTGTAAAATCTTTATGGCTAAAGCCTTTTTTATTAAAATAGTTGAAAATCTTTTCTGCAAAGTGAAGATATTTGAAATTGTGTTTAAAGTTTTAGTGTTCCTTATAGAAAAACCTCAAGGAGAAGTGATTACTTTCCTTCCATGTTCTACAATCATTGTACTAACATATTGCTAAATGTCAGATAAAATGTTTTCATAAATAATATATACAACTACCTCTCTGCCTTGGATATTGCCTTTTAAAATTCCTGTAGTTATTCCCCACTTACTTAACAAAATGATATCTCTTTGAATAGTTGTTTGAAGCAGTCAGGCAGGGGGTTTCATTGGTTTCAGTTAAACACGAAGTATAGTCAAGATATGCTTCCATATGCATACTTATCCTTAGTTTTGGTGTATGATACTAGAGCATAATTTTTAAGCTTAAATGAGAGAATATCAGNGTTAAAAAAAATTATTACTTATTACTCATGGAGGTAATGTTAACCCTTTATAAAATGAGGACATCCCACATACACAAAACTTAACCTAAAGATAAAACACACTACATTGCTAAGCTTTTGAAAGACATAATGGTCAACTATTCCTGACTGCTTAAATTTACAAAGCTAGAAAAACTATCATTATGAGTAAAATGTAGATTTTTAAGCCAGGTATTCAGTAAAGCCAATAAGTGACTCTGCCTCTTTCATAAAATAAAGTCATTATTTCTTCATTTTATTGCTAGTACATTTACAATTTCAAAATTTCTTTCACACTTGTATTACATAATGAAATACAATGGAAGCCAATGTGACTTCTAATTGGCACTGATTAAGATCAGGAATGTGGTCAGCTGTCTCAGTTGCTAGGCAGTATCTTGTTAAGCCACAAAAATACATCTGCATTTGATCGTATGATCATACCCCTAATATTTATCAAAAAGTATGCAGCAAAAATTCTACAATTAGTAGAATAAACACCACACTTGTATGTATTTAACCCTTTTAAAATCAATCTAACAATTATTAACATTTTTAATGTTAATGTTTATACTTTATTTTTTATTTTCTCATTTTGGCATGTGGTGAAATCATATAATACTGCTTATTACAGCTTCTCCATCACAGAGAAGCATTTGAAGTTTTTAAACTGAGCCGCTTCCCCTCTTCATTCAGCTTGAAACAGGTAGGTGTCCTTTCATTAAAAAGTCTGTTTAATCGAACCTGCTTAAGCCTGTTTCCCTGATTTTCCACTCTTTTGTGTGAAAGTTGATTACAGATAACTGGCTAACAGTGAAAAGTGTCACAGTAGACATCTTAAACATGCTTGCTATTCAGAAAAAAAACCCTGATATTCCTAAAATATTTCCCAGCACTATTGTCCTTCTTGTTAAGGGGGGAGGACAAAGGAATTCAAGGCAAGTTACCAACTGATAGCCTTATGGAAAGGCTTCTCCATTTCAGAAATAAAATGGAAATAAAATGAACCTTAGCACCAGCTGTTCCAAATGATTAGTTGAATATAACTTACATCAGTAGGTACAGAGCTACTGAAGACTGATTAGGGATAGTATGGATAGATTAAGTTAGAGCATTTTTCTAGGTTCAGACTTCATGAAAACATTTTTAGTGTATGAAATTGAAATACCTCCCTCTGCAACTATATTCCATTTAAGTGTTACAGATGACGTGGATAATTTTTATACGGCTAGATGAGTATACCTACACTGATAACAACATTAATCAAGGAACAAACTCAAGCACTGAAGCCTTGGCCATCCACAGTGCTTCTTTCCTGGCTGTTATCCAGATCAATACAACTAGCTTCCTGCCAGACAAGGGCTACTCATGTTTCATCATTTTCTCTGTCTCCAGAGAGAATTAAAGTTAAAACTTAAATTAAATTAAATAAAATGTATTGCACAAGTATCTGCACTACTTTTGGTCCTAAAAAACAAAGTTGTAGAAACTCAAGAGAGCTCTTGTAACTGGAAAAACAGCACATTGTGTTGGTTAAGTACGTGGCATTCCTTGGGTGGTATTATAGAAACAACAATTTTGTTAGTATGGGAGAAATGAAGGTTTTTTTTTTTTTTTGTAGAATTTATATTAATACTATGTGTTCCTCAGGTCATCTGTGTGAGATCTTGTTTGAACACTTTGAATGAAATGAAAATACGCTGTAAGGAAGACAGCAAAAGGAAACAAAAGAGAAAAAAAAAGCTGTGCTAAATCACACCAGAAGTCCTTGAGGAAACAGAGGTAAAATCACCTTTCCTTACTATTGAGGAAAGTGTTGCGGCACAGTCCCAGATGACCTGGTCAGGTACAATGTTGTCTTACCAAGATCTGAGGTCAAAGAGAATATTTAGACATTCATGATAGGTGCCTGAAGAGTGAAAAAAAAAAAAAAAAAAAGTAGATTTCATTAGAATGAGGCTGAGACGCAGACAATGGAAGACAGCAATGAGGAAGCATGCTGAAAGCAGGAAGTACAAATTCTCCCTGCAAGAGGCAGGGGCCAACATGGCTGAGGCAAGCCAATCTTCTCCAGACTTTGGGTGGTTCCCTGTGCTGCTATGAAAGGGCTGTTCGGCTACTTATAGCCTTTTGAATCCATCTCAGTCAGAGGCAGACAGCAGGATCAAACTTCTGAAAAGAAAATATACAAGTACATGTGAAAGGAACATTAAAGGCAGAGTGTGTAGAATCAGACTGAAATGCAGAAAATGTTCTATATAAGTTGATAATTGAAGATACCAAATAATCTGAGATGATTAAATTGAAATAAGCAAAACATGAGAGGAAGCATTCAGGTGTGTAAACACTATATCCTGCCTGACCACTGCTGCCAGCCCAGCAAAGGAGGTATCTTCCTGCAGATCTTCTGTCACACCTTCTAACCCACTGGGGGACTACGCACCTGAATGTTTCAGATGCCTCAGTACATGCTAAG
>VXAV01001504.1:0-17062 GCA_013399715.1 Alectura lathami | reverse complement strand
TGCATGTCGTGCATTTACACAGCTGAATCTCTGCCCAGCAGATATAATAGAGAGAGTAAGCCTATCCTGGCAGTTAAATAAGGAGTTTCAGGTGCCATTTCCACCTGCAGATCTCATGTTTCCCTCTANAATTTCAACCAGAGTCATAATGTGCAACATAATAGTAGAATATGATGTACCGTATTGCATATTCCCATCAGTCCACCTACATGAATACAGTTCAGCTCCTATATATATATATATATACATATATATATATATTTTTTTTTTCCCAAAAGTGATCAAGAAGTTGTCCATATAAGTTGACACTCCACCCCTTACCATACAGAGAATCTTATTTGTGTTAAGTATTATTGTACCCTTGGTAACATCTTTCTTATTGTCACCAACCAATTAAGGCTGCACTGACTTCAATTAATTATTCAACATATATACAGACAGCAATGGTCATTTGTTGATCATTCTAATTGTCAGTAGTCTCTCAGAATTTAGCAGCTGAAAAGACTGATTCAGTTGCCTGGGTTCAAGTGTATTGTGCCACAAAATACATTCTTGTTTAGTCTTTAGTTGCAAAAGGTAGCATGTATTTTGTAACATCTGCTAGTTTTGGAAGAATATTTTGAATACCTTGGCACATATTATCATGACAGTCACTAGCTCTGAGTTTTTAGGGAGAGACAGTCAAGAAGTGTCCCACTTTTTCTTCATGTATCTGAAGGAAAGCAAATACCTCTCATTTCCATACTAATTTGACTCCTCTCCCCAAAATCCCCACAACAACGACTTAGTAAAAATAATCAAAAAAAATAGTGATGCATTCCTTCCTCCTTTGTTCCTTTTCCCCTCCAATATTTCCTACTGCCACCTCTCCCTCTCTCCCCCTTTATTTTTTGGTACTGTCCTGTAATTTTTGTGCATGTGTGTGTAAATGTTTAAGAATTAGAACCTCCAACTCTTCCTTGGTGATCTGCATGCAGAAGGAGCCCATGGCCGTATGTTTGGCACTGTGGCACTGGCGCACAGATTAGAAGATCTTCATAGGGCAAGCTAATGATCAGGTTTCCTGAAACTTTTGTGAGATTTCAGAAATACAAATATATTGCCAGCTGAATACAGGTTGTATAATTTCTGTACGTTTTCACACCCCCTCTTCAAAAATTGTCTTCCAAGAGTAAAGACTCAGATTGACTAATAAAGACTAGTAAGTAGTGTGGTAGTGTTATTACTTCATGACTTCTTTCAGAGTAGAATTTGCATGAAACACCTTGCAGAAATGGTTATTCATTTGTCTTTTCTGTAATGTTCCAGTGTAGAGTTCTTTTGCCTGATTATAGCTATGGGTGGGAGAAGTAGGTATACATTTATTTCAGGAAAAAAAAAAAAAAAAAAAGTTGATGCCAAAGTAAACATTCTGCTTGTATCATAGAACAAATGATGCAAACATCATGTTTTTATGGTTGGCTTACATTTTACTTGTATAGCAAATTTATTTGGTCAGTTTTATAGTCAAAAATGCCTTCAATATTAGGCTTAATGGTAAGTTCTCATAGCAACATTGTGGTGTTTCATTTCTAAACTGCTGATCATATTTCCTCACCAAAACCTGACAGCTGGCAGGAAACCCTGTTGAAGGCTGTTATCTTTAAGGTACCCAGATATCTGAAGATTTTGCAAGTAATATTTTAAATAAAGAAAATAAAATATTGAATTTTTTTTTCACTAAAAATGGAACAGTAGAATGTTCTTGAATGTTATCAAGAAGTAAATTAGCAATTCACAGAAACCAAGAAACATTATTTCTGACCTCATTACAATAACAAAGCTATTTAATTCTACAAGTCTATGTGCCGGAATCTAATTTGGCTATCTTTAATCTTCCAAGATAAAAAGGTTTAATATTTTAGTAAACAGCTTATAAATAATATCAGACAAAGAATCTGTAAGGAATTTCACAATATGCTCTGTTGATCTGTCTTCCACTCTTTGTGTCTCAGGATAAATCACATTCCTTGCCACAATGTTTTCACATTTCAGGAAATGATATATACATGCACTTGTACAATACTGGTGAGAAATATTTCTTTTGAATAAGATTACCCTACCTGATTTTTTTTTTTTTTTAACACAGTTATGATTGAAGGTTGTAGGTCAGAAGTAAGAGATTTTCTGATCGTACTAATTTTACATAGGCTTTTTTTTTTTTTTCTTTTTTTTTTATGCTTATGGATGGACAATCAGGAAATACCTGCCTCAGAGATAACCTTTGAAAACTGTAATTTTTGAGAATATTGCAGCATCCTTTTGGAATATGTTTGAGACATTCTTTTATACAGTTCTTCACATTCCATTAAATAGATGTGTTACAAATGAACTAACAATATTCAGATGTTTGCCTGAGTGGCTATGTTGAACAGCATCACTGAATCACAGAATCACAAAATGACTGCAGTTGGAAGGGATCTCTGGAGGTCATCTGGTCCAACTTCCCTTCTGAAGCAGAGATACCTTCAGCTAGCTGCACAGGTCCATGGCTAGACAGCTTGGGAGTATCTCCAATGGATGTACTGGGTTTTAACCCATATCTCCAACAGGCTTATTCCTCCCCAGGCACAGAATTTTGAACTTGACCTTGTTGAATTTCATTTCAGCAAGCAATTATGTAATACTGGTCAGTTTCTAGTAATGTCTAAAATATGATGATGTGCTTCCAAGAAAATTAGCAACTTGAGGAAATACTAGACAACAGCATTACTGTTATACTTTGAATGGTCCTGATAATTTACACCTATCTTCCACGGACATCTGTGTGTTAAGATTAGTTCTTAATACTTCTCTAAACATGTAATAAAATACACTTAAAATACTGTAAATTTTGAATGTTTGAATAAGCATAGAGAAAGAACAAGCCACATGTGTGGCCACCTGGCCACATCATGCCCAGGCAGCCAAGAAGGCCAACGGCATCCTGGCTTGCATTAGGAATAGTGTGGCCAGCAGGACTAGGATGGTGATCATCCCCTTGTACTTGGCAGTGGTGAGGCCGCACCTCGAGTGCTGTGTTCAGTTTTGGGCCCCTCACTACAAGAAGGGCATCAAGGCCCTGAAGCGTGTCCAAAGAATGGCAACAAAGTTGGTGAAGGGCCTGGAGCACAAGTCTTATGGGGAGCAGCTGAGGGAACTGGGGCTGTTCAGTCTGGAGAAGAGGAGGCTCAGGGGAGACCTTATTGCTCTCTACAACTACTTGAAAGGAGGCTGTAGCGAGGTAGGGGTCAGCCTCTTCTCCCAGGTAACAGTGATATGACAAGAGGTAACAGCCTCAAGCTGTGCCAGGGGAAGTTCAAGTTGGATGTTAGGAGAAACTTCTCTGAGAGAGTGGTCAGGGAGGTAGTGGAGTCTCCTTCCCTGGAGATGTTCAAGAAATGTCTAGGCATGGCACTTAGGGACATGGTTTAGTGGGCATAGTGGTGTTAGGTTGACGTTGGTCCAGAAGTTTGAAACTTCTTCTCTGAGAGATGGTCAGAGAGGTAGTGGAGTCTCCTTCCCTGGAGGTGTTCAAGAAATGTCTAGGTATGACACTTAGTGACATGGTTTAGTGGGCATCTACATAATGATAGTGGGCAATTGGATGCAGTTAGGCATTAACTATGTGAAGTTTAATAGCCAATAATAAACTCGAGATAATAGTCCCTTCTGGTATTAAACATATTCAAACTACGAGAAGCAATGGTCTAATCTCAATAGCTTGCCTATCTACGATAAAATGTTTTGAAGAAAACATTACTAAGTTAAATATTTTAATTACAATCATGAGTAGAAACCTCTTATTTACACACTTAAAAGCACTGACTCACAAATAAGTAAAAAAAAGATTTGAAATTATATTTAAAATCGCTAAATAAATTCTTAAAAAATAGACTTTCTTTGACTAAATCACAGATTAGCAACTGAATTAGGAGAGTGTGATCGTCTGTGTGTCCATAACAAGAAGTACTACTTTAATGTCAGGTTTTAAAATGATTTTTTTCTAAAGAAATTGATTCACAGATTAACTTGTCATGTGTGTTCTTCTTCAGACACAAAGGCTCAGAGTGCAATCCAACACCAATTCAAGGATACTAGAATCCTTCTATTAGAAGAATAGGCTTTATATCAAACACAGAAATTAGATAAAATGACAAATAATAGGGTTGAAGGAAGTAGTAGAGGGGAAAATTCAGAATAAATATACGACGGGTTACTGATACAGTACAATTACCACATACACAAAGATTTCAGTATTAGAACAAAAAAGTTGTGAAAGCCATATTGTGAATATCAAACAAATTTCTAACTTTTTATTATTATAGATCTCTGAAATGAGTTAATAACATTGTATAACCTTTTGTGAATGAAATATATATGGAACATGCTAATTCAGAAGACAGACAGGTATCCAAACATAAAATTCTAGCAATTTTTCAATGTAACATCAATAATTATTGAAAGTAGTTATGAAATAGCTGCTTATCCCAACATAATTATCCCAATATAACTATCCCAATATAGCTACTTATCCCAATATCTACTTATCCCAAACACAAATACAGGTTGGGTGGAGAATGGCTGGAGAGCAGCTCTGAGGAGAAGGATTTGGGGGTGTCAGCTGATAAAAAACTCAACATGAGCTGACAATGTGCACTTGCAGCCCAGAAGGCCAACCGCATCCTGGGCTGCATCAAGAGAAGCGTGGCCAGCAGAGCCAGGGAGGTGATTCTGCCCCTCTGCTCCACTCTCATGAGACCTCACCTGGAGTGCTGCATCCAGTTCTGGGGCCTGTAACACAAGAAGGACATCAAGCTGTTGTAGGGGGTCCCGAGGAGGGCCACAAAGATGATCAGAGGGCTGGAGCACCTCCCCTATGAAGGCAGGCTGAGAGAGTTGGGGTTGTTCAGCCCGGAAAAGAGAAGGCTTAGGGGGACCTGATAGCAGCCTTCCAGTACCTGAAGGAGGCCTACAGGAGAGCTGGGGAGGGACTCTTTAGAAGGGCATGTAGCGATAGGAAAAGGGGTAATAGCCATGAAGTGGAAGAAGGGAGTTTTAGGCTGGATACTAGGAATAAATTCTTTCCTGTGGGGATGGTGAGACACTGGAACAGGCTGCTCAGAGAGGCTGTGGATGCCCCCTCCCTGGCAGTGTTCAAGGCCAGGCTGGATGGGGTTCTGAGCAACCTGGTCTAGTGGGAGGTGTCCCTGCCATGGCAGGGGGGTTGGAACTAGATGATCTTTAAGGTCCCTTTCAACCCAAACCATTCTATTATTCTATGAAATACATGTCAAAAATTATTGGTTAAACAATACAAATATTTAGAATTGAAGTTAACATGTACAGGAGTATCTGACAAATATTCATTCTTTTCATCAATGGAAACATGATCCCTAGTGCTATAGGATTTGTTAATTAACCAATGTAGACTGATGAGTTTCTTGGAGCAACTAAGACTTAAAGCAGAAAAGCTGTATAAATGAGTTCTACTCATCTCCTATTTGGAAAGACAATGTTTTATTTTTTGTTTGTTTGTTTTCTTCTTTTATATTACTCTCTAGAACAAGCAGGAGGAAAAATAGAACAGTCTATTTTATAATGATTTAACAAGCTCTAGGCAACTGGGATTGCAATTTCCATCATCATCAGCTTGTATGAATGTTTGAGAGCAGAAAGCCAAAATCTACTGATCTACTGTCTCATTTTCTGAAAGCCCACTGTCTTTCAGCATCTTAGTTCTTGTGGTCTTTCCACTTATAATTAAGAAGAGATCTATCATCCTTCAGACATGTCTCTCCTTCTTCTCTGCATTATCTCCATGTAGCAGTTTGGTTCATTGTAGGAACTAGAGTTGTCTATTAGAGAACAATGAAACCACCTTTCTCCAACATGCCCTGTCAAGGTTGGAAGACACCATGGGCTCAAATTATATGAAAGTTTAAAAGTATGAGCAAAACATAAGAGGAACAAAGCGTTGCTTCAGAAGAATGTCTTCTACTTTTCTCTGGACTTGCAGCAGTTAGAAGCCTGGGTTCCTGCACGTAGTTCTATGAGCATGCACATCAATGGACATATACATATATGTATTCAAATGCAATTTTATAATGCCAGACCTACATTACATGCCAATAATACAGGCAACATTTGGTAAGAAAACCATGGAAAGACAATACAAATAGAGGAAGGCCAAAAAAACAGCAGAGTAAACATAATTATATTATAAAGAATGAAATTAAAATGACTGACATAAGGAATAATAGCAACCCCAAATGTCCCACTAGTTAAGTCCAGCAGAGACAGCAATTTCTTTTATTCATCTAGAGTCACTAGCATCATTCTCAGCAACATATTCCTTTAGACATTTAAGTGTTGCTTAGTTACAAGTTACTTTGCTAGCTGAATAAAATGTTGAGTATTAAAACTGGCACTGGTTCAACCATCACAGTTCATTAAATTACTCAGGAGATCAGGACTGCACTAGGAATGCCCATGTGGTAAAATTAAATGTTCTATTTATCAAATCATACCCTGCTGTGCTATTCGTTTGGTAATAAAAACTTTATTTTCTCCACTTGTGTCTTCTCTTATTAATGAGATAAAAGGCCTTTTCAGTTTCTTGGTTTGTATAAATACTTGAACAATCAATCAAAGGTCAACAAAATATAGGTAAAGCTTCCCTGGAACAAAGAATTTAGTGTTTATTTTTGGCAAACTATGTATGTTTCTTTTTCAAATTTCTTAGGTTTTGTGGCCAAATGACTCTTCACATACACAAAAGTCATAAAAATCCATAATATAACAAGGATAATTTTAATGGTACAAAGACAAATGTTTCACTTGTGCAGTTCTCTTGTGTTTGTTTTACCTCCTTTTATATGATCTTGCCTTTGTGAAACAGTGTGAAAAATACCTTTTTTTCTGATTTGGACAAAGAGCAGTCATGAGAAAGTTAATCACGACATGGGCCACAGGTTCTGGTCATGAGACAATAGATAAGCTGTTCCAGTTCAGATTGGTGTCTCTGTGAAACTACCCGCATTAACACCCTGAAACAGATGTAGTCCTAGAAATTGCCTGTCTAGCCAAGACATCTCTTGTTTGAGCAAATCAGTTATAAAGCAGAACTAGTTATGCCCATTCTACAGCCACGTATGTGAAAGTGACTAAGGAAGGGTATGTATGGAATGAAAACCTGTCACGTTTGCTCATTTAGTAAAAAGAACATTAGATTACTTAAAAGCTCAATAAATACTAATGCCATAAGAATCTTAGAAAATGCTGTTGTTTTTTTGTTTTTATTTTTTTGTTCGAAGTTTTATCATGAAAGCTCTCTGGAGTGTAGCCCTTCAGACAATCCATAGGCTTTGTACTGAGTTTTCAAAGCTCTAGAACTAAGGCTTGTTAAGCTTACTCTAAAATTGTCTTGACCTGCCTGGAGCCTTCTTTTGACTTGGTTTAGCTTTAATAGCAACTTTACATATGAGCAGGTGGCTATGGCTAAGATGCTTCACATTTTCTTGTCTTTGTATACTGCCACCATAGTCTTTATATAGATAACAATAACAAGCAGTTACTCTGTAAAATGAAATTTTTATGACTGTAAATTAATAATGTAGAGTGGAGAAATAAAAATCTGGTATAATAGCAGAAGCATTGACAAGTGGGAATACAGGATGCAGTGCAGAGATGTGGAGGCATGGGATGATATGTTATGGAGCACAGGCTTTGAACTTGTGATCCCATGTTAGCAACAACTGACCAGTGGTCACTTAAGGAAATGAAGACCTGCAGCTTGACAAAAAGACTTTCAACAGCAACAAAGCGAAAGAGCTAATCTATGTAAAATGTACCATATCTAGCAAATTTGCATATAACATGAACTTGTAGACCAATGAAGAAAGACCAAGGTGTAAAAGCATGTTAGCAAATGTTAAAATGACCTCAAACAGACCCTAGAGGGAGGAGTAAGAAACCATCAGCATTGTACTCGGTGGAGGACAAAAGATACTGATGACTGACCGCCCCCACTCCAAAAGATGGAAGCCATCAATGTTAGGACCCCAGTGTACAGTGAAGACTATTTAAAACACTAGGATAGGTAAAACCCAGGATGCGTGTGTAAAACAAATTTAAATATGTTGCTATTATTATCTACATATTTTGTGTACAACATTATTATTTCAATTTCTTTTTCTTTTGGTAGGTTGAGCTTGGCCAGTTGTCTGATGCTCAGTCAGTTACAGTCTCACTCCCACTCCTCAACAGAACAGGAGGAGAAATAAGATAAAAAGCCTGGGGGCTGAAATAAAGACGGGGAGATAACTTACCAATTACCATCACAGGTGAAACAGACTCAGCTTGGGGAAAACTAATTTAAGGTATAAGCAATTAAAACAGAGTTGGATGGAAAGGCACGAAGACAAAACTAAAATATCTTCCTCTCAGCCTCCCTTATTCACAGGCTCAACTTCACTCCTACATTCCTGACTTTTCCACCACCTCCTCACGCTATGAACAGTGCAGAGGGATGGCAAAGGGGGGCTGTGGTCAGTCCATAACAGCTTCTCTCTGCTGCTACTCCCTCCTCATACTTTTCCCTGGATCCTGCAAGAGCTCTCCATGGGTTGCAGTTCCTTTGGGAAATATCCACTTTTTCCTGCATGAGGTCTCCTTCAGACTGCCATGTGGATATCTCCTCCACCACAGGCTGCAGAGAAATACCTGCTTCACTGTGGTCCTCTCCAGAATATCTGTCCTAATGCCTGCAGCACCTCCTCCTCACCTTCTCTGACCTTGGTACCTGCAGGGTTGTTTCTCATGCCTTTTTTTCCTCATTTGTGTCCAGAATTTTCTTCTCTTTTTCAGAAGATCTGCCACCTTGGCTGCTGGGCCCAGCCCTGCCCTGCAGTGGGGCCCTTGGAGATGGCTGGAACCAGTTGTGTCTGGCATGGGGCAGCCCCAGCCTCTCCTCACAGAGACTGTGCGGCAGCACCCTGCTGCCAGCACTTTGGCACTTGTACCCAATACATTTCTTCTTATGTAATGCATAAACCTAGGTTAATTAGAATTCTTTGATTAGACTGTTAAGATTTTGATTATACTACAAATAAATTATTGGGATTATATATACCATTTTCTTTCTGCAATAGCACAATTTAGAGCATAAAAAGAGAAGCAAGAAAAGATGTAAAAAAGTTGACTATATATCCGGTTTTACTTCAGTTTGCCTGCAGTTTATCATGGCAATAGCATTTGTGATGACAATCAGATAAGGAGTTAATAGAGATCTGTCTCCTTCTGAAGCTTTCTATTTCATCAACAGGGTCAAGCTTTGAGGCACAGAAAAAAGCAAATAGCTATGAAGGAAAATATTCTACAAAGGTCATAAAAAAAAGCCCAGTAGGCATTAGAGATCTTCCTGTTTTCTCAGAAAGTCCACTGTGTTCCAGGTAAGAACAGTATCTCTCAGGTCAAGACGAACAATTGCTAACTCTCATGTTCTAGGAAAAAAGATCAAGAAATGTAAGTACAAAAATAATAGTCAAATAAACTAAGTGTATGCAAACAAAATGCCAGCAGATCTCAGGAACTCCAAAACTTTAAAAATGTTTTCATTCCACTTATATAACAGCCTTCAACTTCAGATAGCTGCCCCATATCTCTCCAAATCTGAGACAATCAGAACAAATAATCATACAAATATTGCACAGCACCTTGAACTACTAACAAGGACACATCAGGAAATTTATAATCTAAAATTGACCCATTCAAAGAACAAACTCTTCTACAATTTTTGGGGAAGAATTGCAAAATGAATTTTTGCCCAGTAAAGGCAACTTTTGCCCTTATCAGAGGGATGCCCTGGCTGTGTGCTGACCCAGCAGCGCAGGGGCTCAGCCCGGCCTTGGCCTGAGCTAGATTTCACTGGTTTAAGCTCTGCGTCAGGACCCAGTGACTGCTGATGCCCTGCTGTGGCTCCGGCTTTGGCAATGGCCCTGCTAGGGAGGGGGTGACACCTGACAAATGATAGCCCTTTTTCTGTCATCGTCTCAGAAGGAGGAGATATGCACCATGGGTATGATACTCCCCTTGGTGTATCCTTGAGGAGGCTGGTGACTTCTTATAAATATCCCTTCCAACTCTCCTTTTCATTACGATGACTGCAGCTGAGGATGCTGGGGTCCAGAAGGAAGATGGATGGGTGAGCATAACTTCAAAGAAAAGGGAGAGTTATTTGTATGTTTTCTTGTATAATAAATTTAAGGGTGTTTTGAAAATTTTCCTTATTGATTTAGGTTAGGACTGCTAGTATTATCCAGATTGGACTACTAGTAGCTGCTTTTTGGTATTTTGATGAGACAGTTGTGATTTTAATTAGTCTAATCAATTAGGATTCTTTGCTGTACAGATATATTTTGTGTTTCCTGTTATAAATAAGAGCATTTTCAGTGTAGACATTGTAGGGCAGATGGGCATTGTTGGGCTTACAAGGTGAGGATGCTGAAGTTGAACGCTGCTCTGCCTCTATGGAAAGATGACAGTGCTCATTGTCCCACTGTAAAGACATTTTTCTATGGAAGGAAACTGTAGTTTTTTATATCAGGTAACAATGGTTTGCAGAAAAAAAAAAAAAAAAAAGGGAGCNGAAAAAAAAAAAAAAAAAAAAAAGGGAGCATACTTGGGCATACTTGGACAAAGGACATGCACCAAGGGACCATCATGGAGAACATCTGCCTCTCAGTGTTAAACACAACAACAGGTCTGGTGGCAGGCACACTGCAGAATGGTGTAATACCTTTTATTTTATTTTATTTTATTTTGCTTTCCATTGGTTTGGCTTTTTTTTTTGCTCCATCTGCCTACACAGATAACTTGAATTCAGTGATTTATTGGAGATACATTATGTGGAGATTCCCTAAAATAAATGAAGCAGCAATAGAAAAAAATTGGGTTGCAATGAAAAAATTTTCATTATCGATAATGTTATGAAGCATAGAACAAAGGGATGTGATCTTTACATTGAAATTACAGTAGTACTTACAAGTCCTAGACCAAGTAAGGCTTTATTGTTTCTTAAGTGGTACTTAGGTAAAGCTGAAAGCAATATTTGTTCTAGAAAGTTCACAAATTTGTAGGAATTACAGGAAGTACAGTTGTAAGGAAGTAAAGTAACTCCTTTAACTATGGATATCTACAGCTAAGAATAGCTAGTTTATCATTTTATAAATGAATAGCAGTGACAGAAAGATCACTAAATAACTGACTGGAAATCGCAAAAGTATTAAAGCCAAAAATTAAATCCAACACTTCAGACTTCTAGCCCAGTGGCATAAACAAAACATACTCTGCCACTTTGCTAGTGTGCATGTACAGGATCAGTTATTGATGCATTGCTCCCATAGGATTATACAGCACTCAGTGGATAACACAAAAAACCTATCTGTCTTTCAGTAAGAACTAGGTTGCTTAGCCTGGAGCTTTAGCTTAGGTACTATTGATACACCAATGAATCATGTTATGTAGACTTACCCCATGTTTTGGTATACTGAGCTGCTCTAGGATCAAGCAGAGCCTGATTACTTTTGAGAGATAACTGTCCTATATTTCCAAACAATTTGGTATTTTGTAGCATTATAGCCATTATAGCTTTAAACATTTTAGATGTAAGAAGATTGGGATGTCAACAAATCTTTATTATCTCTGACACGTGTTCTATAAATGGCAAACTTAAGATTCCATTACTTTCCTGAACACTGCTAATTGTTCTGCCACCTACTTCTCTTCCTTCCTACATCGTTTATTTTATCAACTTTACTGTTCTGTCTAACATCAAACTGACTAATATTAAGTTACAGCCTCTTCTAAGTTTTAACTATTACTGCAAAATGTGATAGTAGTTCTTGGGAGCAGAGAGGTACAGTCACAGAGGATATTCCGAAGGCAGTAGGTAAGAATTTGGATGAGCATGGATCAAATTATTTGATGCCTATGTAGAAACATATTGCAAAGAAGGAGTTTCAGATGCTTAAATGTAGAGTTTTGGAATAATTTTTTTTCACAGTGATTATAAAATACCATCTAGCCTCCCATTGCTGTTCAGAAGATGTCTCCTACAAGTCACACTTCATATGCAGAAGTTCCTTGTAGATCTCTCCCTTAGGGATACCCTAAGGTTTTTGAAGGGACATTAGAGACTGAAGCTTGTATGGGTGTGAATTGTATCTCAGGTGCTTTAACAATGTTCCATCCAGTTTCTTTCACTTATGAGCTGTGGTAAGGTAACAGGGCTCTTCAGGAAGAAGGAATTACTGTTTGTTCTGAGCTGTTTCTGGGGAGCTTCTAACAGGTAAACTCCACCAGCTAGTGGGGAGAAGGGAAGGGGAGAAAGCACGAAATGACTTTGGGACTGAGGTTTTTCAATGGGTGAAGAAAGCAGAGACAAAGAGAGTTCGGTTTGCAAATTATAGCCTAAGAACTATGATTTTTCTCATGTCAGCAGGCTTTGTGCTGACCCAGCAGTGCAGGGGCTCAGCGTGGCCTTGGCCTGAGCTGGATTTTGCTGATTTAACTCCTATGTCCAGTGACTGTTACTCAGCTTCAGCTCTAGAAATAGCCCTGCTAGGGAAGGGGTGACCCCTCCTCTCCCAGGTCCCTGCCTGATGAACAACATCCCTTTGTGTTGGGGATGAGCTGGGGCCTCTGCCAATCAAGGAGAAGAAAACAGAGTGCATTAAGAATGTAAAAATAAATTTTACAAGCAAACCCCAGGACTGGGGTACAGGTATGTGTACAGACTGGGAGAAAAATTCATTGAGAGCAGCCCTGCGGAGAAGGACTTGGGCGTTGTGATCGACGAAAAGCTGGACATGAGCCGGCAGTGCGCTCTTGCAGCCAGGAAGGCCAATGGCATCCTGGGCTGCATCAAGAGAGGGGTGGCCAGCAGGGAGAGGGAGGTGATCGTCCCCCTCTACTCTGCCCTTGGAAGGCCTCACCTGGAGTGCTGTGTCCAGGCCTGGGGCCCCCAGTACAGAAAGGATGTGGAGTTGTTGGAGCGGGTCCAGAGGAGGGCCACCAAAATGATCAGAGGGCTGGAGCACCTCTCCTGTGAGGAAAGGTTGAGGGTGTTGGGACTGTTCAGCTTGGAAAAGAGAAGGCTCAGGGGAGACCTCATTGCGGCCTTCCAATACTTGAAAGGAGCTTACAGGCAGGAGGGGGACCAATTTTTTACACAGGTGGATAATGTTAGGACAAGGGGGAATGGGCTAAAACTGAAAGAGGGGAGGTTTAGGTTGGACATCAGGAAGAAATTCTTCCCTGAGAGAGTGGTGAGGTGCTGGCACTGGCTGCCCAGAGAAGTTGTGGCTGCCCCATCCCTGGCTGTGTTCAAGGCCAGGCTGGATGGGTTCCTGGGCAGTTTGATCTAGTGAGCTAGTGGCTGGCAGCCCTGTCCACGGCAGGGGGATTGGAACTAGATGATCTTTGAAGTCCCTTCCAACTCAAGCCATTCTATGATTCTATGATGATTCTATGACTGAGAAAGAAGGACTAACCACCAGGATTCCTCTGGATAAAGATCTTGTGGATGCTGGTGATTTCTTGTAAATATCCGTTCCTACTCCCCTTCATTATGATGACTGCAACTGTTTGTACTGGGGTCCAGAAGGATGGTCTAAGGGTGAGCATAACCAGAGTTTTTTTACAAGCCGTTTGGATAAAGCCCTGAGCTACTTGGCCTGATCTTGTAGTCTACCCTGATTTCAGTAGAAGCCTCCTTAGTCCCCTTGCAAGTGGAATTGCTCTGTGATTCTGTGGATAAAAGCTCACACATTTCCTTGTACAATAATTTTAAGTGTATTGTCAAGGCTTTTGTGTCTTGATGTGAATTGTGATTATCGGTATTCTTGTAAATTGAGTAATAATAGGTACTTGTTTTATTTCAACGAGAATATTAAGATTTTTATTAGGCTGATAATTGTTTCTTGACTCCATATACAATGGCGTGCTTCCTTCTGTCCATAAATAGATTTTGATTGTAACAATATGTAAGATGTGGTAGAAGGCAAATTATGTGTGGAAATGGAGAAGTGGTGCTTCTAGATGATGAAAGAGTAGGCAAGAAGTTAAGGGGAGAAAGAGCATGGTTGTCCGGGTATTAGTGTGGTGGAGGAAGGACTTAGACGAGAGAGGAAAGATCATTGTGGAAGGTATGGGAAGTGGATGATGACTTGCCTTAGCAGAGAAAGATAGTAAGATGTGACTTTTATAGGCTGGGGATATACAAATTGAAGTTTCTCTTTGTCAGGAAAACAGTCCTCTGGAAATGTTTGCTTTATGTCTTGGCTCTATCAGCCAGTGAGATTTGTTCAAACCATGCTTAAGCATCCATTTATAAAAGTTAAGACATTCCCAAATGTATGGTGTTTTAAAATACCCATAATCACTATCAAGTGTCCTTGATTCAAGCGGGGGTGTCACCAAACTTCAAAATAACCATTCATTAGATGTATTTGGGAGGTACTCTTTCTATGAAGATGCATTAAATATTCCAAATGTATTTAAGAATGTGGGAGAGACAAATTTAGGCAGTGACTAAATCAGACTAAACTCATATGGATTCACATTAATAAGAAGAATAGCAATCAACTAAAGTGGGTCATCACAGTAAAGCTAACTAATTCCTGATTTTCCAGGCCTATTAGAAGACATCCAGACTCCAATATTGTCTAGTTGTTGTTCACTTTGAGATCAGAGATTTCTCTTACTGCTGTAGATTACTGGCACATTCTTTCAGTAGACAAAGAAACAACATAAACAATAAAGAGAAAGGACAGTGAAGGTGTTTCATGGGAAGGTGAAGAACTGGTTGAAGATTCTTAGAAAAAAAAACACCAAACACAAGCAGTGAAAGGGAAAGGTTAAGACTCATTGTAGCAAAAGTCAGGAGATGGAATATCAAGTGGGATATCTAGCACATAGCTTGATGAAAAGTGCCATTGGCCTTCCTGGCTTCAAAAGCGCACTGTCGGCTCATGTCCAGCTTTTCATCAATCACAACGCCCAAGTCCTTCTCCGCAGGGCTGCTCTCAATGAGTTCTTCTCCCAGTCTGTATACACACCTGGGATTAATTTTTAATTTAAAAAAAAAGAAAAACAGTGGTGATATTCTGAGCTTTTTCCACAGTAAAGAATTACAAAATTAAAGAAAGGAATGCTTTAAATTTTTGTACTGTGCTGAAAATTATTTTCCCCCATGTATATATAACATTATAATTTTATAATTTTTTTTTATTTTTATTTTTAATTCAATAAGTTATCTAGGACTAGCATCTGTTTTGCTAGCCCCGGCATTGCTCTGTACATTAGCTTCAAAGTTTCCCTTTTTTATTCATTTTATATTTTGTAATGTTTTTCTCAATATTTAATAGTTTTTCCATGTTAAGATTTTTTTTTCTTCGGTGAAGCACAGTTCTAGATTGTAGTTCCCAGATCCTTTTTAAAACATTTGGAACCCCAGCAGGGTTATTAACTGCCTTTTGAGCAGCTTCTTTAGCTTGGTGCGCTTGTAATCCAGCTACAGCTTCATCAACCTTTGAACGAAGGGACTCTGGAGACTCGAGCATGTGCAGGAGTTCAGAGTTGTCAATCTCCAACAACATGCCAGTGATCTTACCCGCCAGAGTAGGGTGCATGCTTTGAATAAGAGGAAATAGATGTTCACCTAACATCTGCTTTTGTTCTTGTGGAGGGGCAGAAGCCAACATGGAAGCAGTCAAGGGTTCCTGACCTTGCACAAGGACAGCAGGCTGCTGCACAGCAACCTGTGGCTGTATATTCAGACGCTGCTGAGGGTTACGAACACCTGCAGCATATTTGTATTGCGGTACTGTGCGTACAGCAGGAGTAGCCGCAGTAGCTGCTGCTGCAGGACGTGGACCCATTGTTTGTGTTGATGTATTAGCAACATGTTGCGTTGGCATGACTTGTGGAACCTGTGAAGAAGTCGGTCTCATGGTACTGAATGGCGGCCTGGGAGCTGCTGGGCGGATAGCACCAGGCATGTTTTGGAATGGATGAGGTCTGGCACACTGTGCAGTCCAGCAAGGACTAGGTATAGCAAGTTGGGTGAGTTGGTTAGTAGGGTAGTATGCAGCACAGTTCTGAGTCTGTGGGATAGCTGCCATGAAGTACCTGAAGTACATGAAGTAACCTGAAGGAGTTGCTGGTTGGTAAGGGTTGATTACAGGATTAGATACTGCTCTTACGCTTGCCATTCTCTGCATATATTGGTTGGTGAGATGAGCCTGGCGCTCTTCCTTACGCTGGGCTACAGATATATACAGTGGTTTACTAGCCACAATTCTACCATTCATCTCTGTGACAGCTTTGGTGGCTTCTTCTGGTGACGAAAAGCACACAAACCCACATCCTTTGCTGCGCCCACCTTCCATCACGACCTTTGCACTAGTGATTGTACCAAACGGGGAGAATTCTTTTCGGAGATGTTCATCATCAATTCCATCATCTAGATTTTTCATGTAAAGGTTTACACTCTGGTATCTGGTGATCCTGTCCTGCTTCATTTGCTCAAACTTACACTTCAGCTCTGTCTGTCTTTCCACTTTTTTCTGAGCCCGGCCAACATAGATTTGCTTCCCATTGAGCTCTTTTCCATTCATTTCATCTACAGCTTTTTGGGCATCTTCAGGTCTTTCAAAACTAACAAAGCCGAAGCCTGTCGATTTTCCACTTTCATCAGTCATAACTTTCACACTTAAGGCAGGACCAAACTTGCCAAAGAGTTCCTTAAGTCTCTCATCATCCATGTCTTCTCCAAAATTCTTGATGTATACATTGGTGAATTCCTTTGCCCCAGCTCCAAGCTCTGCCTCATGTTCCTTGCGGGATTTAAACCTTCCAACAAATACTTTGCAGTCATTTAGCACCATACCATTCATTTTTTCAATAGCTCTTTCTGCAGCTTCTTGCGTCTCAAAATGTACAAATCCATAACCCTTGGATCCATTTTCATCACATACCACCT
>VXAV01001500.1:25291-42225 GCA_013399715.1 Alectura lathami | reverse complement strand
TCTTCAGACAAAGATTTGTAGTCTCATAGTATCCCTCGCAGTAGATTACAGTTTATTATATAACTTTAATGCTATAGCATTACAAACACATTATGCATGTGACTATACTTACCTTGTAAAATGTCTTATCTCCCAAGATGTGGTATTTAGAAATCTCACCCCAAGCTGGACTCTCTGACCTGAGAGCATTATGAGCCTGATAAGGAGATAAATGGCAGTCAAAAATCAAAAGCTGAGATTTTAAAGCAGATCGGGTTCTGCTGTTTATAAATCAAACTTACCAAAATTCATGTTTACATTTTTTCCCTTTGTGTGAAACATACAGCCACTGAAATCTTCACTTATTCTGAAAATTATCCCACAGAAGAAGTAATGTTTTAAGTTTAAGGTGAGTAATTGAAATGGAGATCCAGTATTTTGGCAGTACAAACAGTGCTGACTTCATAGGTATGATGAAAAGAAAGGATGTTTATTGACTGGGGCAGACAGCAGGACTTCTACAAAACTTTAAGCAGCTACCACTTGAGAAGTAGGCTATAGTGAACTATAGTAATGTAAAGAGGATAAGTTAGAAAAAAAAAAAAGATCTTAATCAGAAATGTGGAGGGGATTAAGAATATCGTTAAGCAATTTTAAGCATGTTTCAAACAATTTTAAGCTTAAATCTTTTTCAGTAAAAATCCTTACATGAATTTTTTGTGTGTGTGTGTGTGGTGTGTGTAAAAAAGTAACTGCTAGAAAGATGAAGTTTCAATGAATATCCAAGTTTGGTCAGGAGTTCTAAAAGCCTTTGGATAAAAATGTGACATTTTCAAAATCAGGGTATACAGAATTACAGTAAGTTGGAGCCATCAAGATAAGATGCTTAATTAGCACACAATCTGCTTATTCCTTCCCTCTCTCTCTATAAGGATGCTAATGTATAGGTACAAATCCCTCTACTTTTGTCCAGCAGAGAGTAGCTATACTGTTCACTGCTTCTGGTGCTGTTTATATGCACCTCTTGGTTAAATAAATGAAAGCATACTTATAAATCTTTGCAGAATGTAGAAAAGCTCCTGTTACTTAAACAGTCTATAAATGTGCCTAACTGTGGAGGAGGTGAGGCTATGATGATTTAGTCTTTTGTAGGAAATGTATATGGAAATGAAGATGCTAAGACAGAACTTTGAGATCTCCTGAATGCGAGGACAGTTATTTTGTTATCTTTTGTGTTATCTTTGGAAGAATAATAAAAAAAATATAAAAGGAAGAGAAGCTTTTATCTCTGCCCCATTTTCCCTACCCCAAGCTATGGATTCTACAGAGCACTTGGGGATATATTTATCCCTGTTAAAAACTGAAGGACCCCATATACAGCACATGACAGATTTGGCAGACAGTGTGCTACTTCTCTCTTGAGTATTCAGTAAAGATGTTTACCATAGACAATGTCTAGATATCATTAATCCCATTTATGCAAATAACTTTGTTCCTGTTTTAGGAACTGATGACCTGAGATCTCAGGAGCTGAAGATGTTTGCTGGGGAGCAATGAGCTCTAACATAGAACAATGGCTCATTTCATATCAGTAAATTGGTAGAAACAGGCATGAGAATTGAGCCTTTTACACTGAATTAAATCTTTTGTACTGTCAGGTTGACCCAAGACAAACAGAACTGTCTCTGATGTACAATTTTGAAAATAAGCCTAATAAATCAGAAGTCACTCCCCTGTTTTGAAGGTGGAGAGTGTCTTTTCTGACTCTAGCCCAGTGGTAGCTGGGGTCAGGTTCTGAGAAAAATCCAAGACTATAGTTAGGTGAGATTTCAGTAATCCTGACATTGGCTTGCCTTTTGGTTTTGGTTACTTTCATTATCCCATTCACCTGCGAAGCCAGATTAACCTTTGGTATTCTGATCCTATATGGTGTCCACATGTGTTCAAAGTAAGTTTATTTCTCATTCATCAGGAGTACAGAGTTACTTATTTTAACTACATTTTTTAAAATACCATTTCTGGTGTTTTATTTTATTTTTTTTCTTTCTTTCTTTCTTTTTTGAAAACACCGATGTTTGCTCAGGAGCAGATTTTCCAGGTAAGATTATATCTGACTCCTTTGTGCATTCTTGAGCTGCCAAGCATGGCTGTCAATGTGAGTACACGCCTTCCACTCCTCCTCCCTATAACCAAGACTTCATCCTCCATTTCACAACTTTAATACACTTTAATGAGCATAACATCATCTTTGTTCATTGTCTACCAGTAGACAGTTTCACACATATATGGCATATGCTTTATATTCTAGTCCCCGCTATTCAAAATCACAAATGTTCAAGTGAAAGACAGCACGTGCAAAGCTACACCTAGAGAACTGGAGATGTGGAGAGGAGATTAATCTCTGAAAAGTATCCTGTGGCACACATCAGTCCAGAAAGAGATTTTACTGTATATTTTGAAGCTGGCCTCATTGAAATGCTTTTGCGATAGAACATTGTGCACTTGGCTGCTACTGCGAGTGATTTCTGCAATGCACCAGAGCAGTACGTTAATTCTGTACAGTTAGTTAAATTCTGGGAAGGAAATCAAATTCTGTAAATGTTATGGAGGATTTTCTCCCCTGAACACCAAAAATCTGTGCTCCATCTGCAATATGTACTTACTGACATTTAGGGATACTATCATCTTTCTGTCAAGTTCCTTGCCTAGGCTGTCTTTTCTTTTTGCTACCCTCAGAAATGACCCATTATCTGTTTCCTGCTATATGGCACTTACAGAACCTGAATAGAAAATCAAAAGCAAGAGATGTGTTACCGTCAACGTACTGCTGTTTTTCAACTTTTCTCTTGTTTTTCTTCTGTAGACAACAAGGTGCTGAAAAGCATAATTTGCTAGACAGTAAAACATGAAGCGCAGACATCTCATCTACATTTTTACAACGAGTAAACAAGTGGGACATTGATGTAAAATGGGTATTAAACTTCCCACTCCTTTCCCCGCCTCCACACACTTTCTTTGTTGTTTTATAAGTAGTTAACTCTTTGGAAGCCTGAGTTTCTATAATTTTCTTCTACTTCAGTGGAAAAACTTCTTAGCTGTCTTTCTGTACAAAGTATACTGCAGGTGCTATGGAAGAAGAGATGTAGCTTCTCATATCTTAGTGCTGCCTGGAAGCTTGCTGGGGTTGGGCCTCGAGCACAAAACAAGTGCAGACTTTTTAGAGTGTTTTACAGTGGCCTTACCCTGTAGCAAGTTCTTTGCATTACAGCCATGAATGCCTTAAGCCATCACCCACACCTTCTGCTCTTTAGCTCTGCATTTGGAAGTTCAACAAGTGTTGAATCCGTGTAGCCAGCCCTTCTCTGACCCACCTCTGTAGGATGTGCTTCCCTATTCTTAGCAGCATATTCACCGATATTCAGAGGCTAGGGCAGAGAAAAATCCTTCTGCAGAATATTATATAAGTTCATCCATTTTTGCAACAATTCCATTTGGTGCATGCTTGAGAGAGTCTGAGCCAGGAAACTGAATAAGCTGCCGCAGCCATGGCACATATACTTGGTGCAATGGAGGTGGCATGACAGGGCTCTATTGCAGTAAGTAATACAATTCCAGAAATAACCTATGCGGAACATATTGTTTCTGCTGCACATGTCAGGAAACGGACTTTGATCGATGTTGTTGCAACACAAAACCACATACTAAAACTTTTTAATTATGATGACAGTGTAAAAGTGTAGAGGGTGCTCACTGGCAGTGTTCATTGCCTTTGTAATTAACAAATGGACAGTGCAGATTAATCTTGCATGCTGTTCGTGTTTAGCTATTCTTTCTAGTTGCTGCCATCAGCACACATACAAGCAGTAAGGCATGACAGGGGGCCTGGTTATCATCACCTCTGGGGTGTTAAGAGACATCCTCCAGGGGAGTGATTATTTCCTGATAACCACACCACCTGGAGTTACCATGTTGCTGCTATAAAAATTTATTAGTGTAAGAGAAAAACGTGTACATTTGTGATAGAGGATGAAGTTAGGAGTTCAGAATGCTAAAGAGCATGATTGGGTTTTTATATCTGCAACTCTGCATGAGAATATTCACCTGGCTATTGTAATGCTTTCTAAATTTTGTAAACTAGAACACCACTTTGGCAATATTTTTGTGGCTGCTCTGTGTGATATTCAAGAATGAAACAGGGATGGCACAGCCACCAGAGGACAGAAAGTGAGTTAGTTACATACCTCAAATTTCCTTCTTAAAGGGAATATCTCCGTTGGCAGAAGATATCGTACCACACAGTTTTTCAAAGTAAAAAGCAGAAGGGAATCACAAATCAAATTAGATAAGTGTCTCTAATTTTAAGTTTTAAATAGACTAATTTCTACTCAGCAATGCATTTAGAGTATATTTAATTTGAATTTATCAGAAAACTATGGGATGAAGTACATGGGAACACAATAACTCATTGTCTGCTCTTCAGTAAGATAATGTAACCGTTATCTCGTATTCTAATGACTTTTATTTTAATGGAGTCTTATGCTCTTCCTGACCTCTTCAGCACTGGATGGATGTACATCGGTATTCACCGTCCTTCTGTTTTTCTGCTTCACTCTCAGCTTTCCTAGTAACATTATTATCTTTACTTCTGTTTAATTTCCACTTTAGAAGGAGTGAAGAATTTAAATGAAGAGTTTTAGTACTACACTTGTAAGGATATACATATATTTTTAATCAGTAAATTCTGAAGAAACTGGGCCATTACTAATGTTGTGACCATGTATACCCAAGAGTATTTCCTGCTTCTTCATAGTGTGGTTATCCACTTAATGAAACTTGACTGGCCCGTCACCCAGAAACATCAGCAGTCATATGAAAAGCTTCCTTAGTACTCTCCTTTTTCTTACTAATCTCTCTGTTGTCTGTCTGTTACCATCTGTAACTTGTGGTGAATGCAAAGATGGACTTTCCTCAAGCTCTGTAGATGGTGGGAACCATGTATACATTCAAAGGAATGAAGTGAGTGCACAAACAGCTAAGGTGAGCTCAGCCTTGGGGGAAGGCAGGGCATGAAAACTATTTGCCTGTGCAATACCTATTGTATGCTTGGAGTCCAGCTTCAGTGCGTAAAAGAACAGGAGGCAATTTATGTTTGTTTTTCATGAGTCTATATAGCGCTGTGAAATGTTACCTTCCCAGACTAAATCCAAAATATCTGAGCTCTGTGTGTGCTGTGAGATGACATCAGCTCCTGCCAGGGGTCAGCAGATGGCACAAAACATAAGCTATTATCTATGTTATTTAGACGATAGTTATGGGGTAGCAGAACAGTATATTGTTGGTGACATACTAGCAGAGGGTTCTTAAATGATTATAACTGTGTACCCTTGAAATAAATGTAAATTATGCTGTTAAATATGTTTAATAGCTATTTTTGATGTTGAATAAAGGATCATTTTATTTTTGCAAATGCATAGAAAATTTGCCACCAGTTCTTCTCCATAATGAGAAACTGCACTATTAGGACAGTAAGTTCTACTGGTTCTGTGGATTTCCCTTTGAACTTGCTCGTCTAGGAGACTGAATGATTTGTCTGACTGTGTTGGCCCAGATGGCCCATATGGATTCCTTTCTCAGTCACCAGGAATGATTGAAACAGAAAGCCCTTCTGATAAGGACACAAACTTACTTTTTGTTAATGGAAGTGTGACTTTATGAAAATTTCTGTGGCTGAAGAAATTGCATAGTACTGAAATGCTCTAACATATTCTGTGAGTTCAGGAGACCATGGTACAAAGGGGGGTCAAAAAGGCAAACATGTTCTGCAGCATTACATTTGGTTCCTCAGGAAGTTTAAGGAGAAACTCATGAAGATGCATTGTGCAGATTTTAGGTACTGTGGGAATTTCCTGGGAAATTTCTGTGACTGTTAACAGCTAATAGAAAAGAGAATAACTGTGACTATTTTAGCTTGCACTGGAGAGCATGGCTGTCATTTATACCACTTGCAATTTCTACTGCTGTGTTCAGGATTGGAAGAAGGACTGAACTAAAGATGTGAGAATGGTAAGATTGTTGCTGACAGGGATTAAATGGGCCTGTAGCAGTCTATAGGGGACAAGGCATCCACAGGAATGTGTCCACCTATTCAGTTTTAAAAGATTGCTGTAGAGCAGATGTACGTTATCCCTTATGTCCAAAGGAATAATTTCTTTTAAGTACTGGATGTTAATATGCAGCAGACTTGTCTTTTCTTCTTTCTTCCTGGATACTTACAGGAAAACTCTTTTAGACTGTCACAGAGTCACTTCATGTTATTCCTTGTTTTCTATAATTCCAACTTCTAACTGCACAAGGATNTGTTAATTTTTTTTTTTTTTTTTTCACTGTTCTATTGCTTCACTGTTGTGTTTTCATTTTTTTTTTTTTTTGAGTGTATGTAAAAGATCATCTGCAAACTGTGTTGCTGTTAAATGCCACTGCAGAGACAAAAGAAAGATAATTTACTGCATGACATATTTGCCTTTCCCAAATTTTTAGCTTGGCTGATACTATTAGTTTCTGCGATTTTTTTTTTTTTCTCCTATTTTAAGATGTGTTCAAATGCAGACTTGCCCTGTGAAATGCCATTTTGTTCAAAATCTGGCACTTTTAGTTTTCGCATGCTAGATTATATGGTTCATGAGTTCTGCCGAGTGAGTTTTCTTCACTGTCTACTACAGCTTATGGTGAGCTTCACAGATCTTGAACAGCTTTACCTTTGATGGATGTTAGTACATTTTCTCAGTGGCTGACTATTATTAGTTTCTAAAGATAACAGTCTATGTAGTCACATGCTCAACTGTGTATGTGTGTGAAGGGCACCATGAAGAAAAATTGGAAATCTCATGTTCTTCTTGGTCAGATTATGTCCTTCAGAATATAATTTCTGCTTACTGACATGATATGAATTGCAATAGCGAAGCTGTAGGAAGCCAGAACTGCCTTTGACTTAAAGAAATTAACTGATGATGTTGAGTTTATTCAAATTCCATGAATCTCTTTGCCCCACTCTGTACAAAGAGAATAATACTATTTAACCCCAAATTTTCATAGTTTTTTTTTTTTTTTTTTAACTTACTACCGGTAAGTTTTCTCCAATAGAATGTTTGAATTACTATGTTACACCTGAGCACAGGCAGCTAGGAGGCAGGAGGAATCATTTCACACAGCATATGCTGCATATGTCTGTTCCTGGATTAGTCTTGTATCAAAATAGCATCAGGGTATGGTTCTGATGGAGACTAAAGGCTCTGCACAAAACTGCAGGATAGGAGCCATTTAATGTGTACAAGAAAATTGCTGCATATTCTTGAGCACCATCTGCTGGCATTTTCTCATTTAACCAGTATTCACATAAATAGAGCCATCTCTACAGAATGTTTCTGAAAGAAATGGGAGTTGGAGTCCTCAAGAAAACAAAGTCTAGGTATGTTCCTTAGGAATGCTTGGAAAAAGATTTTTGGAAGGGCATGCATGGAAATATACAAAAGGTCTGGAAAGAGATTTCAAAGAACTTACTGAGTTACTGTATGAAAAAGCAGACTTAGTTAAAGCCCTAAATGCAGCACAGCAGTTTGTACTGAGATGTGTAATGCCTAGAACAGAGATTTTGGCATCAGCTCCTTTTGTTCTGCAGCAGGTGAGATCTGTCAACATCTCTAGCCAAAATGCCCCAAGGCCAAGGAAAGGGATAGTGAAGGGTTTTGCTATATATAGGGTAGGGGTGCAAGATTTATTTAAGACCCTCCTAAGCAAATGTTCAGAAAAACCTGTAAAGGGTACAGCAAGAGAGATAAAAGACTGAAGAAGATACTAATACTTAACCTGTCTTGGCTCTTTAAATAATGGATGCCTAATATCCACTTATGTTCTATTTCAAAGCCTAGAAATCCAGCATAGTTTCTGAAACAAGTCTGAGGAGATAATCTGTGGCAAATCCAATAAAAAAACATATAAATACGCTTGAATTCTCTCTAAATTCAAGAGAGCCCAGGTACATACACCCATGTAAATCTATGAAGGCTTCAAAAGACTTCCAAGATTTTGACTGCTAGGCCTTACGAGATTCCAGTGCTCCTACATGCTCCAGTGATGGCAGTAGTGTAGTCTGATTTTGTGAATATGGTAGCCCTACACACATTCCCGACACAACAGCTCACGAAGTCATCTCAAAGCAGGGTCTCTATGCACTGTTCTAGGAAACCTCACCTGGCTCCTTCCTGTACTTTGTGTAGTGGGGTGGGTGTGTGTGTCAAGGAATTTGTTCTATGGTTGTGGATTCATATGTTCTCTGATCTTTCATGTGACGAGCTTTTGAAAACTGCTTTGGACTTATTTGTTTTCTTGGCTGAAAAACGAAGCAGCAATAGGTAGACAGGGAGGCCCAGACAAAGAGTATCTCTAGATTTCAGAAAACGAAGCTGCCGATACACACTTGTGTATATTTTTTTTATCATTTTCATACCTTTAAAGTCCCTGTAAGTTGTGAATGTTATTATGAGCTGTGTGGTGGTATAAGAACTGCTGAATAAAAACTGAGGTATTCTGTCCTTAGGATTTGTAAAAATGAGAGGAAAAAGCAAGGAACACAACACAGTGGATGCTGTGTCCAAAGAGACCATTATTTTTACTGAAGCACTCTAGAGATCAGTGAAGTGGAAGACGTTGCTTTGCCCTGCCCTCTCTCTTGGAAGCTTTTCACACAGAAAGTGAAAATGTTAGAATTTGTCAAAGATACCAAAGACTACAAGATATGAAGAAATCATAGCTCAAAAATATTTTTCAGATGTCTTTGGAGAAGTTAGCTTCTAATAGAATGAATGTACGTTAGGAAATAAAATGTTAATGCAAAATACTGTATTCACCCTCTTTAAAACAAAACAAAACAAAAAAAACAAAACAATAAAAGAATAGCCAGATCTGTGTACCATATTCTTATTTGTCCAGATATGGCATTTGCCAGTTTAGATGCCCCTTACAAGATGTGTGCTTGAATATTTTTATCAGTCTGATGCAGCTAGCCACCTCAATACATTTTCCATTGACAAGGAGAATACAATAATACATTGTCTAAGCTTTATAATTTCTTTTAACTTCAGAAAAAAAAAAAGGCTTCTAAAACATTACAAGTACATTCAGACTAGTGTATTGTCTATCAGAAAGAAAATTATAGCTGGAATTTAGCCTAATTTCCACCCCCAAATTCTCCTTTTTTATTTTTTTTTTATTTTTGTATCATTCAATTCTTTTACTTCCATGTGTATCACATCACTGTGGAGACTGTGGTGGTCCAACTGCTGATTAAGTTTAAGCTAAATCTTTAATTTGAATTCAAATCCTTCACACAGCTCTTGAGTTTTTTGTACCTTTTTCAGTGAGTAATCCTTTCCTCAGCTCTGAGAGGTGAGAAAAGTACTTATACATTACAATTTCTATGTATATGGAGAGATATGGAATGCAACATACAGGCTGCATCACAATTGTTTATAATCTTTATTATTAGTAAGTAAGGAATATTAAACTCTGATGCCTTTAGCCTTGAGATGATATTGCCTTCAAAATACACTTTATAATATCTTGTCCTGGGAGATTAATGTAGAGATGTTAATGTAATAAAATAAAAAGGAAAGTAGATTAATGGTCTCGTTACTCCTGAACTTCTTAGTTGTACTGTGCACTTACAGTTTTCTTTACTAATTTTTGCCTAACTAATGCAGAACTGCAGATCTACTGTGTGTGTGTGTGCCAATTTTCTTGCTGCTGAAGGAAAACCAACAAATTGTTGCAAACGTGTTTTTTCTGTGATGAAAAGGAAGACTTTGCTAAATGGTATTGATGAATAATAACCGCTTAAGTGGGTATCATTAACCACTTGGTGTGCATTATAAAGTTTGCATTCAATACATACAAAATTGCAGTAAATTAATGAACCTGAAATTAAACAAAGCAAACAAAAAACAGAGGTAAAAGAGCAATCAGATTTCTATTAAAAGGTTCAAATTAGCAAGGCTATGAGACAAAACTAATGTAAACCAATCTAGAAGTGTAATTTTCAAGTGCCTAAGTGAGGACTGTGCCACTTTCATTCCTTTTAAGCAGGTAAAACAGGTTAAGCTGGACTAAGGCAGACCAGGCCCTCTGCTGACCCAAACTGCATAAAAGTGCCCCACAAGACTGCTTAGAGTAGCACTTTTTCACAGGTGAACCAATGGTTCCAGAATCTGCTTTTCTTCTTATCTGAATGGTGTGGCTTGTAACCTTATGTCCACTTCAAAGATATTTTGCAAGTGTAGGACAGCTTCTCTACTGCCATTCAAGGTTAGGCAGAAATATCTTTTCCTGACTTGACAGTTTTAAGGACTTCCAATTTTCAGTTTCTACTCATTTGAGAGCAGCTCTAGAAAAGTTGAACAGTTTAAAAGCAGTTTAAAAGCTTTCTCTCTTTTTATAAACAACAGATGAACAGTGAAAACTGAACATTTTACTGCTAGACAAAAAACAAAACAAAAAAAAAGGAGACATTAAAAACTGCCAAATGATGGGAACTCAAACTGCTGAGTATTGCCAGCACTATAAAACAAGTCTTAAAGCAGTTAAAAGTTACATTACAGGGCCCAAACTGTTGTGGCCTGATTGAAAGTGATCGGAATTAATGAGAAGCCTCATGATATGTGCCTGCTTTATGTGAGGCAAAGACCAGACTGATGCTCAAGATTACATCCTTTCAGTTTGGCACACTCCTTTCTGTCTGCTTGCATAGCTGACTAATCTTCTCTCTCAGTTTCCAAAACCTCATCCAAACTACTGAATACAGCCTTTAAGACTTGTGCCATATACTAGTTCTGTCCACATTATCCAGAATTCACTCTCAGGTCCCTGCTGGCTGCTCCCCTCTGCAACCCCAAAACATAGCTCTTCGTTGTGTGAATACTTGTGAGGGTTTTTGGTTAATTGTTTTTCAGTTAGAAGCGTCCCAAATGCTCAAGATCAGCTGTGTCTTCATGCTGTGGAAGTGAGTAGTGGCCAATCATTAAGCAGGTGACCGACTGGTGCACCTGTGAAGAAGTGCCAGTCTGAGCAGTGTTGTGTGACACGGATATTAGCTGTTGGAGGGAGTCCAGAGGATGGCCACGAAGATGATCAGAGGACTGGAGCACCTCCTCTATGAAGGCAGGCTGAGAGGGTTGGGGTTGCTCAGCCTGGAGAAGGCTCCGGGGGGACCTGATGGTGGCCTTCCAGTACCTGAAGGAGGCCTACAGGAGAGCTGGGGAGGGGCTCTTTAGAAGGGTGTGTAGCGACAGGACAAGGAGTAGTGACCACAAACTGGAAGAGGGGAGATTTAGGCTAGATATTAGGAAGAAATTCTTACCTGTGAGGGTGGTGAGCCACCGGAACAGGTTGCCCAGAGAGGTGGTGGATGCCTCCTCCCTGGAAGTGTTCAAGGCCAGGCTAGATGGGGCTCTGAGCAACATGGTCTGGTGGGAGGTGTCCCTGCCCATGGCAGGGGGGTTGGAACTAGACGATCTTTAAGGTCCCTTCCAACCCAAACTATTCTATGATTCCATGATTCTACGATTCCATGATTCTATGATGTGCCAGCAGAGTAAGTCAACACAGGGCCTAGTCCACCTAAGTCCCTCTTAAACTGTGTATGAAACACTTAACAGGAGCTGAAGTGGCACACAGACCTGACTTTGGTACTTGTTGAAAGTAATTTTTCTAGATTGACTTATAATATTTTGGTAGGAGTGGCTGGTGTGGGAGGTAGTATAGGGAGTGGAGACACTGTAGGGAACCAAATGAGGGTGGCTGCTCTGGGGTGGAAGGTGAACCCTGGTTCCTGGATTAGGTAAGAGTTGGAGTGGAGATCCACACGTTGGGCTGATAACAATCCCAAGAAACTTGTAAGCTGGGACAGTTCCAGAGCACGACGTCAGCCTGATTAGTGAGGTAAAAGGCCAGAAACAGGGAAAGAAAGACTTCTGCTCACATCCACAGTACCCAAATCCTTCTGTCACCTCTCAGAGTACTTTTTGGTTGTTCCTGGTCCCCACCTCTAGTCCCAAGGCTGCTGCTCAGTCACATCTCCACCTGTCATCTCCTCCAATGTGATACTTCCATTGCCATTGCAAAATCAAATGTTGCAAGTGTCTGTGATCTGCTCCAGGAAATCAAAGGTTTGTTGTGGAGGAAAGCTAACTTTTCTAGCTTCTATGTCAAAGCCTGGTATATGCAGTCACAGTCCTCCTCTCCCATAGCCCTGATGATTACTGGGGACTGGAAGACTTTATGAAGTTCCTCTTCCCCCTTTTTGGAGGCAATGAGAAGGCACAGAGCTCCCTAGGCCGCTTCAGGTGCAGGGAGGCAATTTTTCCTTATACCATCGAGGTTGAGTGCTGTAATTTCAAAGTCATTGTGGATTGATCAGGAAGCATATTCTCATAGCGTAATTGGAAGCATATTTGCATCTGAATTGAACAGGCCTTGAAAGCCACCAGTGCACTTTGGGTTCAAATAGGAAGTTACTGGTATAGTTTTTCCTTGGATTCCTCAAGTAGGAATGCTCCCTTCTCCCCAGCAGTAATTTACAAAATGAGAGGAAAGGGAACTGGTTTTATGCTACCAGTTTAATGTTGCCTTTGTAGCAAAGATGCATTGCTGTGGAAACCTGGGATTTAGTGGGTCATTGGAAGGCAAGGTAGCCATCAGAAAATTCTGCAGTTTAGCATCACAAAAGTAGCCTCAATCCATGAGGGTAATCTTGCGTGCAGTGATTCATGGGCAGACCATAAAAGAAAGCCAGCTCTGCTATGGTGAGGTAAGTTCAAGGCTACCTCAAAGAGGGAAAGAATAATCTTGTTGGATGAGAGAAGAGCAATGAACTTATATCAAGGAACATTCAGGCTGGATGTTGGAAAAACCTTTCTAGTGACAGAATTGTTGAAGCACTGTAAAAGATTTTCTGGGTAGGATATGGAAGTTGCAGAGCTGGAAATCTTTGAGAACTGATGAGAAAAAATCTATGAGACGTAGCATAAATGAAGCTTATCCTGCCGTGGCATGGGATAAACTGGATGACCTGCTGAATTTCCTGTAGACTATTTTTATACAAACTGTGGAATTTATTGCGGGAGATTTAGGATTTTATGCTTTGCTTGTAGTGCTTTGCTTGTAGTATCACGCTTTGGAAGCAAGGACTGTAACTATCACTTAACAAGAAAAGAAAGTTTATAACTACAGTGATTGTGAAGATGAATTTCAAATTATGGCCAAAATAAATTAAAATAAGTCAAAAATGAGAGAGAGAGATTTTATGCCAGGCCTGTGGTGTGTGAATGCTTTGTACTGGCAAAACTAGACATGTCCAAAAGACAGGGCAGAGGGACCTCGCACTGGTGAGCATTATTGCATCCTGTCATGAATCTTGAATTCCAGCAAGAATTAAATTTTACTGGGGGCTGAGATTTGTAATGCTTCCCACTGCCTGGAAAACATGGAAGTGGTTTTCTATGCATGTTTATTTATCCCTTTTCACCAGGAAAACACTTTTACTGTCATTTCAGAAGTGCTTTAGAGAGTTTAATATAATTGAAATGCTGTAGGCAGGGGAAAAAATCATGTTTTGGAGGTGGAGTTCCCAAAGGAAACTGAGTTCTGGCTCCAGCTACATTCTCTTGCTAGAATCTTGCTTTTTAGATAAATGTCAGGCAGGAGTTTTGTAGCTGAAAATAGAAGCAGATGATGAAAATAATTCTAACCACTAAAGGAAGATACAGAAAGAGCAGAATAGGAAAGTGGTCCTAGGTGAAGATAATAAATCCATGTCTGACAGATAGATACGTTGGAGTGTACAAATTATATGCTTTTATCCAGGGAGAATTTTTGAGCAAGATTAGGGTTTTAATGTGATTGCCTTCTTGTGACAATTGGAAGGAACTGCATTATTCGTTGCAGTGAGAAGGCACTGTGCTAAGGTCACTGAGTGTTCACTCTTCCACTCTGCACTTGAATCACCTTAGTTAGCAAATTGCATGCTCTACTTTAAACAAGAAAATAGAGGCAAATCGCAGTAGGTAGGAAAGAATGGAGGTGTGTGCAGGCTTTTCTGACTTCAGATGAACACCGAATGTCATGCTAAGGGAAAGAATAGCTAAAAGACAAAAAGGAATAAAAACGACATGTCTTCTTTACGTTTGTTTGTGTATTTTAAAATGCAGTTGCTTTATTCTCAGGTTATTGCTGAAGCGCACGTATTTGTAAGTCACCAAAACATAACAACCTAGGAAACGCAACCCCTCCCTCCCTCCCCCGTACCCTCCATTTCAGCGATTAAAGTACTTCGGGTACTTTGAAGTTTTAAATTCTAATTCCTTTGTTGTGATTTTTATGGTGGCTTTGAAGGTTACTTTGCAGCTTTTTGTATTTTATTTCCTAATAGTTTTATCAGGGCATGCTTTTATTACAGCTAAGGCACTTAAAAGAAATACATTATTTAAAAGTGAAATGGAAAGAGAGAAAATGCAAGTCTACACTGCATTTTTCTTTGTCATTCTGTGACATAATACAACAACTCAGAAGATGTAAAAATAAAATTAATATGAGAAACCATATACTCTCTTGGCTTATCTGCTAGCCGCATCCAGATGTGGATCTTCCACCTTTAATTAGCACCAACTTTGTTTTCAGAATACAAACTAGGACGTAGCTTACACCTATATATTCAGAAGAGCAAAAAACAAGGCACTGATGTTAAAGAAATGGCCGAACAAACCTTCTGCTTCTGTAAGTGGAAAAGGGTCTTCCTTTTTAACTGCCTCCATTCTGTGCATTTATACTATGCCAACCATTCTCGTCCCAATTCACTTTATTATGATAATAGTTGTTCTTTATTGCGGCAACATCTAAGGATTTCAGATAGGGTTCAGGACCCTATAATTTTAGGCACCACGCATGTGAATAATGAAACCAGCTCTTCTGTAAAGAGCTTATGATCTTGACATATGACAAGGCACAACAATAAACAAGAACAAACAATTGCAGGAAAAGGATGGAGGGGAAGAAACCCAATGCAATGGGTGTGTAAAGTAGCAGTGTCTGAACACTAACTGATTAGCTGTTGTCAAGAGCTTTGTATAATCTGTAGAAAGAGTTTTCACTGTGTGTTCTCTATCACTTAGTTTTTAAAATGCAAATATGTTTGTTACAGGTCTTGAATAAACTGCTTGTGAGGAAGAAAAGGAATATAGCATCTATAAGAAAAAGAAAATATAGAGTAGGTGAGTTTGGCTCAAACTTTGATACCTATACTTGAGTACATTTAGAGAAATTCCAGCATTTCATTCTTAAAAAGATCTAAAGGAAAATAGAATTACTTTTGCTGCTAATACCTTTACCATACATTTGCTACAGGTTAAACAGGTCTCAGAAAATAATGCATACATGCACAGTTTGAGCTGTTTGTGAGTGACTACTGTTACTTTTTACCTAGTGTAAGTTTTTTAACTAGTGAATATGGTAATTTGGATGCATACTAAAAAAGGAGTGGAATTAGTTTATTTGCCTTAATTGCAGAGGTTTCAGGTTTCACATTCTGTTCTTGACTTACATGATTGTAACATCTTTTCTCAGAAAGGACTTTGTATAATTGTTTCTATAATTCACGTGAGTGCTAGTATCCTGCAAATTTTCTTCTAGCAAATCACTATGTGAACATATCAGTGAGAAGGTATGACCACAGAAGATGTGAAAGCAGAAATAAAGGTGGCTGAAACTGTGGAGAAACTGCATAGGTGTTGGCAGTTCCTCAGTTCCAGCAACTAAATGTGAAGTTTTGGAAGCATTATTATTTGCTTCTTTGAAGGAGGAAACATAAGTGGTGGAAAAAAATATGTGGTACACCAAGCTCATTAATATTCTAAAAATAGTTGACATTTAACAGTATTTCTCCAGTTATTATTTGCATTTATACACAAAATCAGCATAAGATTAGTATGTTCAGATTGGCCAGGAGTATCTGCACTCACTGCAGCAGTTTTGGTGATGCTTTGCAAATTACTTGCATGCTGTGCTATTTCCATGTTGGGTCAGAAATGTCCTTAAACTTCGCTGTGCCCAGACAGCACTACCTCATCCTCACCAGCACACACGCATTTTGTCATCAGGTCCCCTGCGAGTGATGATGCTGACAGTCTTTATGTAACATAGCTGTATGGGAAGGTAGAGGAGCTTGGGGTGCCTAACACCCCTGTCAGAGATTTATCTCAGGTGCCTAATGTTGAACGGGGCTGTGTTGGTTGCAGAGAGGGAGCACAAGTTCCTGTGTCCGTGCCAGAAGATGGGTGTCACTAGGAATTTCTTGTCAAAGGGCTTGGTCCAGGTGCCCTTTATATGGGTAAAATAATCCGTGATGAATCCCATGTCAGTGCTGCCTCCTTTCAAAGGATGTGGTGAGCACTGAGCAGAAACACAGTGGCGAGTTTTGCACAAGGAGGTTTGATGTGATACCTGGTCTCTGCTTCTGTATTTGACAGCCATAGCAGTTTCTCTGCTCTCCTCTCTTACTCTCAAGATGTAATCTTACTTCATTGTTAAATTATATTGGCAAGAGTTTGTGCACTTGTGGGCAAAAAGCTAGGGCACTATGCAAGCCTTCTGAGAACTGGCTAAAGGAAGCCTAGCGAGGGATAGGTATATGCCTTCTGCATTTTGAAAGGGTCACTCCATTAGAATAACCCTTCATAAAAAGATTTTTCTGGAAAACTGAGAAGCCTGGTGTCTTCATTTCTCTGGCTTAACATGCTTAAAGGCACTAAGTACATAAAGCTTAACTTTTGCCCTTTTCCTATAATTTCCTTCTGGCTAGCTCAGGTGGTGCCTTCTTTGACTTGACGGCTTCAATGAACAGTTAGAGTTTTTAT
>VXAV01001500.1:0-22278 GCA_013399715.1 Alectura lathami | reverse complement strand
ATTTGGACATAGATGAAATGTCTTTGAGCTTTCTAGGCAACCAGATTTCATCAGCTAGCTCCCTGGAATTCTTACTGTTCAAAGCTTTTGAAGTTGAAAAATTTNAGTTCTTCAGGGCTATCCCAAGATGACATAGCATTTTTGACTCCAAAGATTGTGGCTGACGAATCTTGTCAGGTATGATATACAAAAAAATCTGTGTTTTTTCTTATCTTGACTTAAATTCAGATATCTTTTATTCTCAACAATAATAAAATGAAATCTTCATCTGTATACAAATAAGATTCATGGGTTTTAGAAAAATCTGCCTGGTACCAATCTTTCCTTAAAATAATTTTTGATGCAAACCAGTTNTTTTTTTTTTTTTTTTTTTTTCCTTTAGTCTGTTACATTGTTAATGTACAGAGCAACTACATTGCCTTTACATTTATTTATGGCTTTCTGGCTGCTTACTTCCCGTCAGGATTGTTATTCCTCCATTTTTCTTTTATGGCTATTACAGCAGTTTAATGTCTGGTACTAGTAGATGCATTTTCTCTGTTTTGTCATCTAGGCTTTTTGCATTAATCAGGAACTTTTAAATTGTTTCTCTCAGACCTCATCCAATTTCTTCTGTGAATTAAGTGCAGTAAATTTCATTAGCTGTATTGACTTCTACTCTCATCTATTTTTGTGCCATGGTTCCTTTTTTTGTTGTTGTTTTGCTTTGTTATTCGTCTGTTTGTTTTAATGGGGGCATGGGGAGGAGAGGATTTTTTCTTTTGTTCTTCATTTTTCTGCCCTTTGTACACTTTTATCCATTAGTGTAGTCTTGTTTTTCTGACTCTGTGTGTGGAAAACTGATGCAGAGCTATTCATATTCTCTCCCAACAATATTCTTCATTTCAATTTTGTTTCATAAGACCTGTCTACACTGCTTTTATAATCTGAGAACTCCAATGATTTAACAAAAGTCAATCTGAAGAGAAGGTGAAAAGACACCTTTTCCACTGCAAAATCCTTAGTAGACATTCAGGGCTTGAGCTCTTCAGGGCCCTGTTCATATCACATGCTCAAAACCCTCTGGCTACTCATTGTGTTTCCACTTCCAAAGCTGGTTTGTGAATGTTTCTGCAAGAGCTTCCCTATCTCTGAAACATCTTTAGCATTGCCTTGGTGGATTATGCAGTAATCTAGTTTTAATATTAATCAGATGTGTGAAATGTCTTGCTTGCCAGTCCCCCCCAGTTACCCCCATAGGCAACGAAAGTCAAGACAGAAGAAGGAATATATTTATAAAATCCAAATATTAACATGATCTCAGCTACTATGTTTAGAGAAAGGAGCACATACATAAAAGAAAATCTGTACGTTAGGTCATCTCTGAAAGGTTTCTTTCTTTCTTTGATCAAATGATCTCTCATGATGCTTAGATAGACTTGCACACACAAGGTTTTATTACACAAAAACTTTCTTCAACAGTATTGCTTACCCTGGAGATTGTCCTTATTTTAGAGATACATATTACCTTATATGCTATCAATTCTCTACAAGTTTCTCTTCAGAATCAGATCTTCAGAATTCAGATTCCAGACCTGAAAAATTCCTGTAGACTTGAATACTTGTCTGATTTACTGCTGAATATTATTTACCATGATACTTAACTTTCAGAAACACTGATGTTCTTTAGGCATGATTTTAAAACCACTTTTCGTCTAGGTATTAGGGTGAGCAGCTAGTAACAAATCACAGATATACAAGTCACTAGGAAGTGCTTCTTTCACTTAGATGAGTGTGACTCATCAGGTATATCATCATTATCATCATCTCCAAACTTTCTTTCTAATGCTAGCCACAATATTCATTATCCTTTTTCGCTTATTTCTTTCCACAATTGGAAAGTAAAGATTCTTCTAAAAGTTGCTTCAAACTTCACCTCTTTGAATATCCACCTTAAACACAATATTATGGAATTATTTTGTTCAGAATGAATCTCTGGATGTATTTAGCCTTGCTCAAAGCAAGTTCAGTTTCAAAATCACAACAACACTGAACCAAGTTTGAATATCTCTAGGGAGAGAGATCCCAAAACTTCCCTGGGAACCTCATTCAGTGCTTAATCACGCTCACAATGAAAATATTTTTCCTTTGGCCCAAGCAACTTTCTTTTGCTGCACTTTGTGACAATCCCCTCTCATGTTTTTCTTGTCAGCTCAAAGACAAGTCTGACTCTGTCTTTTCTGGACCTCGTTATGATGTTGTTGAAGGCAGCATTCCGATGACAGCTTAGCTGCCTTGTCTCAAGGCTGAACAAACCAATTTCTCTTGGTCTCTCTTTGTATGTCCTATGCTGCAGACCCCAAGACATGTTGATCACCAGTGGCTACTCGGGGCCAACGAAAACTAAATGCTATTTTGCATGTGGCTTTGGATGGGCAAAGCAAAAGGATATAATGACTTTTCACTCTCTCCTGGCTACACTTTTGCTAAGGTGTGCTGTTATTCATCCCTGACACAAAGGTATACTGCTGTGTCTTGTTCCACCCTGTCCTTATCTGAAGAGGAGCCTGCTTGCCCGTCATTGCCAGTCTTGCTACTACATGGGGTGAAGATCATTCTAAAGCAAGACTTTGCCTCTGCTTTTGCTTTTCTCAACCTACCAGCTGCTCTCCTCCCCAACTTAGTGTTGTTTGTGAGCTAGATGATCCTATCCCAAACATGTTCAGTAGTATCTCTGAGGAGAGCCACTTGTAACTGGATGTCAGTTAGACCCTAACCTGTCAAACTCAGTCCATTGAGGGCAGTGATGCAGCTGACTTTTAACTCACCTTGAAGTTTGTGTCCTTTCAGTATGCCTACAAGCATGAATGGGACATTGTGTCCAAAGCCCTGTTAAAGACAAGGCATATAGTACACACTGCTTTCCCTTTATCTGCAAAGCCAGTTATTTCATCATGGAGGGCAATCAAGATTAATCAGGATAATTAAGGATAATTATAGATAAAGGCTAATTATAGAATTTTCCATGCCTTCCATCAAGTTCAGAACGACGTTTTACATCCTTACTTGGGTGGTTAACTTGCTGTTCCAGTTTCCAGATCTGCACTGGTGACACACATTAATTTCCCTTCATAATTAGTCCCAAGCTGCATAGATTTGATTCTTCTCATGTATCTCAGGTACTCTCTTTTCTGTTTTATCACCTCTTTTCCCTTGAAAACTCTATATCATTCATATTTCTCTTTGGGCTTCAGTCTCTATCTGTCTTCTGTATTTGAGACACCAGTTCCTTATTTCATTACTTGCACTGTGACTTCTGCTTGGCTCTTTTTATTATGTTTTGGAGCTGCAAAGCCCTTTATATAGAAATACATTCATAACTTAGTTGTATTTACCTTTGAGTAGATTGCCGGCATAAATATTACCATATGTGAACTTGGCATGGAGCTATACACTAGCTTAATCATAGGTATTATTTCAAAAGTATATTTTGGTTTACACAGGCTAAAAACATGGTTCATATAGCTTGTTGGTAGGTAGGATAACTCGTAAAATTGGTACACAAATTTCATATACAAAAGATGGAACAGCACATTTAAGCTGAAATGCTCCAGAGTTTTGTAGTAGCAGAAAAATGCATATCTACATTTGCTATTTCAGTTGCTGGATGCCATTTTATATACTTATGTTGTAAATGTGAGTTTTAAAAAAAAACAGTAGCTACTATATATCTTAGTTATTTTCAGGCTTTGATTTTTACCTAGGTGATTGTCTTATACCTCAAACCTGAGGGATAATTTATAAAGGTTTGAGATAGTAAAAGAGATTATTGTAGTAAATGAATCTTTTCTAAAACCTAACAGAAGAAAATTTGTTTGGTGTTCAGTTAAAAGCAAAATGATTTTGTCATTTATCTTGACTCAGAGTTTTGGCTATAACTCTTCTGGCTTACACTGTTGCAAAAGGAAGAAAGATGCATGCCTCTCCTCCTGTCTATTTCTTATCCGGAACCAAGCAATTATGCTTAGAAGAAACAATTTAAAGGACAACAAATTTCACTGCAAGCATCTAGGCCTCCAGCAGTTTAGCATGACTCTTCCTGCAGTGAAATCTGTAAGCGTGTATAGTTGCTGCAGTGTGCCTCCTAGTGTTTTCTATAATTCTGTGGCAGAAACCATATTACCTTCTGCTTGCTGTGTTCAATACTGTTTTCCAGTAGTTACTGCCATAATGGACATATTATGCTCACCAAAACAGTATGCCTGGGAAACTAGGTAGATGCTTCTCTGTCTATATGTGTGTAAATGCAAACTGCTCAGATTTATGTGGTTTTATCTACATGAGAATATGTAATAGAGAGAAGTGGACAGATTCTTACTGATATAAGCATATACAGAACGTATTTCCTGAGAAACAAACACCGCATGGCATGTACAGCATTCTGATTGTCCAGTGTATCACTTTTCACATAGACACCTTCTTTTCTCCTGACTGAAGAATTCCTTCAGTAAGATGGACTTTGTCCATGAAGTAGGTTATGATAAATGGATAGAAAATTCTGCATTTAATTCATGGGTTGCTGTTCAAGCAGCTTGGCACTCCCATCAAGAATTTCTGTCTTTAGAGATGATAGCATCTGAAAAGTGGGTGGCAAACATCCTACTGTGGGTATCTGACATCCTATTCTCTGTATCTAAGATAGTATATACAGGTCTAAACTGTTTGTGCCTGGACTGGGAGGAAGGCATTCTAAACTGTACTTTCTGTATTTGTCTAGCAGAGCTGTTGCATTACAGCTGGCTTCTAAAAGATCTATATTCAGGTCCAGAACCAAAGTCCGGTGACCTGATTGACTGCTCAAAAATCTTGCAATAAATGACAACAAACAAGAACTGAATACAGCTAAAAGGCAAATTAAGTCATAGCTTTCCTCATATAACAAAATAAGTTGTTGTCTCTAAGACCAGATTTGCTGTTTTATTTTTATTTCCATTGCTTGTTTTTGCTGGAGTTTTTATATCAGAATTTTTATATCAGTTGTCTAGTGAGCACAACATTTTTATGACTTAGNGAAATATATAATCTATATAAATCAGAAAGCAGAAAGGAATATTAAAATCAAAGAATTCTAGCAGACCATATGCATATTGGACAGTTTTAGCTCATCTATCTTGTCCATACTTATGACCACATGTTCTTTCATGCCACAATCAAATATATTTATTTTTCCCTGCAGAGATCAGTCACTTTTCTTAACCTTGAACTCTTACATTCCTAATTGAATTCTGTTATCTCACCTCATTTTCTACTCTTTTCTGTCCTTTCCCTCTCAAGAAAAACTGAATGAGAAAAATTTTCATTCATGAAAAATGAATTTTTTTTTTTTTTTTCAGGAGAAAAAGTCAGTCAGACTCAGAAAAAAAAAAAAAAAGTCAGTCAGACTCTGCTCAGTCAGACCTCGTCTCAACTAAATGTCAGTCTGAACAGATTGATTTGGTCAAAGGTCTGAGCATGTTAAAACAGGGTTGTATAATGGGAAATATTGAGCAGCTTCATCAGTAGGCTATGATTCCAGCACTACTTACAGTGTATCTAGTCAAAACTGGGAAAGGAAGTGCAGCAATTTAGAAAGCAAGCAAATCATACTTAGATAGTGTGAGTCTTGAGAAACACATGAAACAAAATATCCCTTCTGACTACTGTGTAAAATGTATTTGAAAAAGAAAGAGGGAGGAACAAAAATGCACATGTTTATGGTTATCCTCAAACTAGCCAAATCTGTATTTACACTACGACATAAGTCATGGATCTAATCAAAAGTGAAAAAAAGGAGTCTAAGAAGAAAACAATGGAAAATACTGGGATGCTGGATATGTAGTTGAATATATGAATAGAAAATATGCAATTGATAGAATCAGACACAGGGAAAGTCTGTTTTTCAGGAGAGTAGGTTCCTGCAGAGGCTCACAAATGTCTTGTGTCCGTGCTGGAGACCATCTGACATAAGTAAGGAATAATTTAGAGATGTCTCAAATTTAGAACAAAAACTCACGTCAGGTAACAAAATGCAATAACATGCATTTTCCTTCTGGATTTTAGCTTTACTAAATAAGTTCACAAACCAAAAATAATTTTACAGGAATATGAACTAAGCTTAACTTTACAAATCAGTTGAAAGTTGTACCTCTGAAACATGGCCAAAAAAGCTAGTTCCTAGCAACTGGAAAGACTTGTTTTTTCAAAATGTAAGCTCAAATATATCTAGTAAGGGCAGGACTCATACCAAGAACTTTGATCTTACATTCTGATTCAAGACCATTTCTGCTTCAAAGACATTGTAGTGCTGTGATGGATTGCTGCAGTCTGCTTCATAGGACTCTTGGTTTACTGCTTGTGTTCCCAATGCTGAAGAGCTAGACATAAAGCATACTGCCATCATTGCTAGTAGTGCTCCTATTGATGCTCGGAAATGTTTATTTATGCTTGTTAAGACATAGTTGAAGTATGACAGCAAGGGTTATGTTTTATTCATATTTGGTGTTGTACAATGTTGAAAACCTGAAGGAGGGGTGACACAGGAATCTTTATATGAGCTTATTACTTTCAGACCGTCTTCCTAAACAAGAGAGTGATCTTCACAGAGGGGGTTACTCTGCTGTTTGGACTTCTATAAAGTGAGGGGGGAACACAGCAAAATAATTCCTGTTCTAGTAGGTTGTGATCAAATAGGTACTACCTAGATACTTTGCAGTCTTTTGGGCTTTTCTAGTTAATGGAAATAATAGAATAATTTATGCTCCCTTTGTGGCTGAATTTGTGCTAAGAGATATCATATTTCATTACTGTGAGATCTAGAATGATGTCTTCCTGCAGCAATGAATCTATGCAGTTGACTATGAGGAGAGAACCATAAAGCAGAGGAAACTAATTAATTTTGAAACCTTTATAAGATTTTACATATAAACTTGAATCTACCAATTAAACGGTAGCATTTGCTTTTACCACTTTGTATACATGCATCACTCCATTGGCATTCAGAGTGATTGAAATGACAACAGCCACATATGCATACTTTTGAATTCCAGGCTCCCCGTGGCTTCTTTTAATGCATGTTTGTTTTTTATAGCTTTGATTCTTTTTCTTACAATGCTTAAGAGCTGAGACCAACAAAAAGGAAAACAGTCTAGTCTGAATGTTCTTGAGAGTTAGTATGAAATATAGCCAGAGACACATTCTTTCTACCTGGTTAATCTGCAACAAGATAAGACAAATCATAAATGACAACATTCCAGCAGGCAGAATGCATGTAAGATCGATAAAAGAGGGTCTTCCGGTTAATTTGATCAGTCCAGGAATGATGATGTAAAAAGTCTGAGCAAGTGCCAATGATACATGTATTAAAAATGCTTAGGAGCATGACTTTGGGGTTCAGCCTTTTCTGTTGAATGCATTTTAAGGGTTCAAATTCTGCAGTGGTACACTTTTCAAGCAAGTTTAAAATAGCACTGAAGTTTTAAAATGTACTTCTTCATAGTGTTGTTCTTGAGAAGGAGGTTTAATTTTCCAAGATAAAAAAAAGTCACAAAAGTTGATGCATCATTATCTGGAGTGTACTGCACACTTAGTACTTATGCGGAAGAATGGCATTAAAGAACAAATTTGAAGAGTTGGATGAAACCTTGCCAGTAATAAATACGGATTGTTTGCAGTTGGAATTGGTTTCAAATTGTCTCTTTCAGTTTTTTTTATTTTTAATGAAAATGTTGTCTATTTGTGGCAGTTTCATACCTATGGCCAAATAAACTCTACTGCACTGCTCTCACACTCACCCTCCTCAAAGGATGAGGGGTGAGAAAATACTATGGAAAATGGCTCAAGGGGTGAGATAAGGACAGGGAGATCACTCACCAATCACAGGAAAAACAGACTAATCCTTGGAGAATCAGTATTACTTATTGCCTATTACTAACAGTACGGAGCAGTGAGAACTAAAAGCAAACTAAAAGCACCTTCCCCTCTCTTTTACCTGTCCCTTATCAGCACAGGGGAATGGGGACTGGGGGCTGCGGTGAGGCCCTATGTCTCTGTTTTTCCCCCACTGCCACTCTCTGCCTCTTCTCCACATGGAGTCCCTGCAATAGGTGCCGTCCTTCCCCAACTGATCCTGCATGGGCTTCCTACCGGCTGCAGCTCTCCAAGCCCTGCTCCAACACGGCTCTGTACCACGGGGCCCACCCTTCAGGATCTGCTCCAGCACAGGGCCCCACGGGCGGCAGCTCCCCCATGCCTCTTGCCCCACCGCGGGCTTCTCTCCATGGGCAGCAGCTCCAGCCCAAGGCCTGCTCCCGTGGGGGCTCTCTGTGGGCTGCGGCCTCCTTCAGGCCACATCCACCTGCTCCACCATGGATCTCTCCTGGGCTGCAGGGAGCTTCTGCTCTGCACATGGAGCATCTCCTGCCCTCCTTCTGCACTGACCTTGGTGCATGCAGGGCTGTTCCTCTCACATTTCTACTCCTCTTCCCCAGCTGCTGTCACACAGTGTCTTTTCCCTTTCTTAACTCTGCTCTCCCAGAGCACACCCAGCCTTGTTCTTGGCTCAGCTCTGGCCAGCAACGGGTCTCTTATGGAGCAGGTGGAGCTGGCTCTGATCTGACATGGAGAGCTTTGGGGCTCTGCTCATAGAGGCCACCCCTGCAGCGTACCTGCTAGCAAAGCCTTTCCACATAAATCCAATACATTATTTTAAGGAACAAGTGCCATGTGGTATTGCTAATGCAAATATAGAAGACAAAGAAATCCTTTAAAAATTATCTTATGGATTGCTCCCTCATTATATGTCTAAAATTTCTTTTTCTCTTTTTTTTTTTTTTTTATTTTTATTTTTAATTTAGAGCATAAATGTCACTAAGTTAATAAAATCTCCTAAACTATTCATCCGATCTGATATTTCAGTGCCACTAATTCACTTCTCAAGAGCTTGAGGTTAAGGAGTTTGTATTCAGTTTTCCTTGAAAACTGTTGGTCAGAGTCCTGTCCAGCCTGACTTTGAATGTCTCCAGAGCTTCACCACCCTAATTGTAAAAACGTTTTCCTTATATCTAGTCCAAACTTCCCCTCTCTCAGTTTAAAATCATTTAAGACCCTAGTCTTATTACAACAGGCCCTGCTAAAGAGCCTGCCGCTATCAGGTCACCCCGGAGCCTTCTCTTCTCCAGGCTGAATAGCCCCAACTCTCTCAGTCTGTCCTCACAGGGGAGGTGTTCCATTCCTTAGATCGTTTTTGTGCCCCTCCTCTGGATACACTCCAACAGGTCTATGTCCTTCCTGTACTGAGGTGTCCACATCTGGACACAGCACTCCAGGTGGGGTCCCACCAGTGCTGAGCAGAGGGGCAGGATCACCTGCCTCGCCCTGCTGGCCACGCTGCTTTGGATGCAGCCCAGGATGTGGTTGGCTTTCTGGGCTGTGAGGGCACACTGCTGGCTCATGTCCACCTTGTCACCCAACAGTACCCTCAAGTCCTTTTCGGCAGGGCTCTTGAATCTCATGAGGTTCTCCTGGGCCCACGTCTTGAGCCTGTATATGTCCTTCTGCATGGCATCCCAACCCTCAGACATGTTGACTGCACCCCACAGATTGGTATTGTCTGCAAATCTGCTGAGGGTGCACTCGATCCCACTATTGATATAATTGATGAAGATATTAGTGAGTACTGGACCCAGAACAGACCCCTGAGGGACACCAGTCATCACTGATCTTCATCCTGACATTGAGCCATTGACCCCTACATGTAAATTACAATACTATGCTAATTATTAATTCCTTCTGGAACAAATTCTTATTCTGGACTCACAGCCCTTCCAAAATTTCATAGCAGTATTCCCCTTTTTCTTTGACGTCCCAGATCCTAGTGATAAAGATTAATAAATTATATCCATTTCAGATCAAAATGAAAACCATCCCTCATTTTATGTTATCATCCAGTGTTAATGTAATTATTTTCAGCTGCTGCATTTCTCAACCATATTTGTAATAGCAAACCTAGGTCAAGGTAAGTAGCTCAGAGACTTCTCTGCAGATTCCAAAACAGAAAAACAGAAGCCACAGATCTGCTTTTCTCCCTTTATGCACAGTCTCTCAACCTAAACTAATACTGCTTTGCAGTTCTGCCATTAGTGGTTTCTTTAGACAAGCTCTTATTCAAGACTTATCTGTTGATAAATCAGAAGAGAACTAGGTCCCTGGGCAGCAGGAAATAAAGGTTTTGTCTTCTGGAACCAGGCTTCCTCCATCTAGTGTTGGGCCTTGTAAAAGGAGGTTTCAGTAGCAAACCTACTTTCTCTGTCCCTATCCTCTGAAATCCTTATAAATTTATCTAGAAGATCCTCTGTGGACTAGATTAAAGTACAAACTGTTCTCCCTGTTCAGCAACTGCTCTTTTCCTCATCAAGAATCCTTTTGAATACTTAAACTTTATGTTTTGTGTTCAACTTCACACAACCAGAGGTCTGAGCCCTAATTCGCCTTCAGAACAGGAAAATTTAAAAGGCACTTTTTCCTTTCTGAAACTGTCATTCTACATTGGTATCATCCACAGGAATAAATACTGAAACTGACTTTTCAAAAGCTGCTCTTTCTATTAAGAATTCCCAACTCACTGAAGAATAAACCTCTATCCATAGTTATGGGACCTGAGATAAGTCTAACTCCTTGCCTTATCCAGTCCATAAACTTAGCCAAACTTGTAACCCCATTTTTTGATTCTAAGATATAATAGATTAAGCTATTTCTTTTTGCCATATGAACTACAACTGTACTTGTATGCTAATAGCTTTGACTTGCTTATAAGGATAAAACAAAACAATAACAACAATACTTCCAATGTGAGAAGCAGCTTTATTCAGGGTTGATTTGTTCCCCATGACCTACTGCCATGTGGTGGGCTGTAAACCACAGAAATGTCAAGTTTGTGTGTCACAAATATATTCATGCTGCCCAAATATGTGCAGACCCTTATTTGTTGAAAAGGAACACATAAGATGTAATTTATGATTCAGGCACTGGAGGACCCCTCAGTAAAATCCACTCTCCATTCTTCGTTCTCAGAAACTTAAGCAGAACAGTAGTACAGTAGGGCTTGTCTCTACCTACTCTGACAAAAGAAAATAGAAAATATTTCTCAAAAAGTTTATAGGACTAGAGTACAATATGTCAGTGAAGGACCATTCACTCCCCCTTTTACCTTACCAGTGCTAGAGTTTAAAAATATCCAAAAGACCTGAGCAGTTCTTTACACCTGATATGACATCTCATCCTAGGTCTCATAAGCCTTATAAACAGTGCAGTTGTAGCAATAGCCTGCCGGATAATAACAGGACATTAGAGAAACTGATGTCCTTGGTTTCCATATCTGTTGTCCTAAAAAGAACCATAACACTATATCTGCCAACATGTAAGAAGCTTCTCATTGGACTGAAAAAATAATAAGCCATTCTTTCAGGAATTCTGCCAGGAATCTGCACTTCATCTCTTCCTCAGTTTTGCTATGCTTAAAAACATACAGCATAGCCTCCAAGACAGTTTAAGCCAAAATATAAATTAAACTGCATGTGGTTTTAGTCCCAGGAGTCTGGCAGGAACCAAGATAAACATAATTTCTCAATTGCTACTGTAATGTGATGCTAATTCATGATACGGGTACTGTTAAGCTTAACCTTACTCCACAGGCTTCTGTTCTTTTTTTCTTCTATATTAAAGCAAGACACAATTACAGGGGAAAAATAATCTCAGAAGGCACTATCTTCTTGAATAATTCCTTATGACATCTGTGGAAGTCCTGCAGAATCAGCAAGTTCCTGGTCACCCTGACGCTGAGTCTACATGATCCTTAAACCAGGGCTTAATATTAAAACAGAGAACTCAGAATAAACTGCCACTCTCTGTCTTGATTGAGTGGCTTTAGTCAGCAGTAACCGTAGCTGCTAACACACTGTTTTTCTTAACCAAAACTGAAAGTTCTGAAACTTGTTCTCCAATGGTCATTTTTGGCTTTAACCATTCTAATATCTGATATAAGGGAGCTTTGAATGATTCAGTGATGAATGTCTTTCTGTAATTCTGACCCAGTCCCCATTCNAAAAAAAAAAAAAACTATTATCCCTTCTAGAATCATCACTCATTGATTACCTGATTAACCTTATTTTTAACAGTAATGCTTAGTCACTGTTATTAGATCAGAAAAAAAAAAAGAAACTATTATCCCTTCTAGAATCATCACTCATTGATTACCTGATTAACCTTATGGGATTCAGAACTTCACAAAACCTCCTCTGTAATCTTAATTGAGGCTTAATGAAAGATCATCTGTCACAGCATACAAATTATTCCTCATTTATATAAACAGCATTGTATAACAGTTCTTGCAGGATAAGGCAGGAGAAATAAACTCTTACGTGTCCATTGTCTGTGAGCTACAGGACTCTGAATTAACATTAGTGGAGGAACAGAGATAAATTATGTCTTTCTTCTTTCACCAAGACTCATTCTACCTCAGAACAAGCTCCTAGACAGCTTTGGCAAAGAGCAGCCTTTGAATACTGCCTTCCACAACTTGCATAGACCTAAGAAAAACTCCGAGAACCCTTTACAGGCAGGGACAAAACATGAATCGTTCCTTCTTTCATACCAAAATTTCTCCAAAGCAGAAGACTTTTTTTTTTCTAAAGTTTATGACATAACTCAGACTATAATAATGTAAGAGTAAGAGTAAGAAAAGTCATCCTGTCACTAAGCCTCATTTTACCACAGCAAACTCCTTGGTCTGCAACAGCAGACTTAACAGTGCAATCCTGCTGTCACAGCCCTGAGTGCACCACATGCCCTGATCAGCCTCACCTGGTCCCTTACCACGCCCTCTGCCCACACCATTTCAGCCTGCATCCTGGCCCTTGCTTCTAAGCTGAGTCCTCTTTCTGGCTTTTGCTATCCTGCCTTGTTAGTTCTACTCCTGGATGGACCAGACTTGTTACTTCAGGTGGGCTGATGATTGCTGTCTGTTACTGCCATTAATCCTGCCCAGCTTGGATACTAGTCTTGAAAATAGAGCTCCTGGGAGCTATCTGTACTCCTTACTGTAAGTACAAATTTAATCTTTGCTTGGATAGTATCCCAATAAATGTGTCTTGAGTGGAGCAAGTGGCCTTTTTCTCCTTCTGAAGCTGGTGCTTGTGCTGGCTTAGTGAGCCTGGTGATGTTCTTTAGACTGGTTTATTTGGGTATCTTTTGCTGGATGTAAAAGGAAAGTAGGATTTCAGAATTTGAGTATATAGAAACTTTTACATTGTTAATGTGATGATTGGGTGGTATAGGCTAGGCACAGATATGTCTGTCATGACCAAAGGAGCCATATAATGAATTTCTTATAGTTTGGCTGCTGTCTGTCATGTGAGAAGTTTTTAGTCTCTGCTGCTGCTTGAAGCAGTCTGATTCTTTACCAGATGGCTTAGTTGCCACCCTCCTGCTCTATCCTGTGGACAAAGAGTTTAGCCATTTTTCCACTGCGCTGCTTTGGTCTAGAGAGCCTCACAGAATTCAGTAATGAGAGAGCTCTTCAGGCACAAATTGGCAAAACTTGTCTTTGTGTGACCCAAATCCAGTTTTGAGAAATACAGGTTGCTCAATTTCAATGAAAAAAGAAAACCATAGCAAAACTTACAGTTAGTGTATCAATTTTGTAAGATAAGAAAAGTAAAAGCCAAGTAAGAAGTGAAATCACTTAAGTAAATAATAGCAGTAGCTAAGGAGGAAAATACTGGCCTGAGGAAGAGAGAAAATTTCTGAGAGAAAATACAGAGGAGGAGAATGGCCATCTAACAAAGGTCAAGGATCATCCTGCCCCAGGCAGATACTTCCACAACTGGCTGGTGACTTCTGGCCAGCAGAGAGACATTAGGTGCCTGCACCAGGACAGAGAACCTTACTGTTAGTTATTTTCCACGTATAGGAGATAATTGCTTTGTACTTGTCAGGTTTTTGTAATCCTGTTTGCAAATCCCATTTCTTTTTTACACAGTTTAAGGTGCCTGAAAAGGAGAGATTCTCAAAGAAAGATTCATGCTGGTCTAAGTAGTAAGAAAAATCCATAACAGAATATGCCCTAAGTTATTTTTGCAACCAGGACCTGTCTTATGTCCTTGGTGCTTGCAAGAACCCCACGTATCGCTTTTCTGTCTATAAGCCTTGTGCTAGTGACTGCTTCCAGTTAAACTGAGAGATCTAGTGATCCTTACTTGGATGAGAACAAGATAATCATTCTCCATTTCTGACATTTCAGGCTTGTCTTTGACTCAGATACATTGTACAGACAAGTAAGGTTCTACAGACTCTGCTTCCCTGCTACTAATCTTACCCCTAGTTGCAATCAAACTTAAAGTATTCTCTGCTACTAGCAGCTCCTTGATCTTCAGGACATTTCAAGATTCAGCACTATGTATTGTAATTCTAAGGCTACTGATGGAGAGTGATTCACTTCTGTGGGGCTTACAGCATGCCAGAAGATAATGCCACAGGGCTTCTAAAATGGCACTAAGTGACTGTGTTTATTCACTTGTAAGAAAGGAGAGCTGTAGTCCTAATCTAATCTCCAGTTTACCTGAAGTTCACTTTTGACACTCAGCTTCCCACAGCACAGCAGCAAGTGAGTCCCCTGGGTATGTGTGAAGCTCTTTAGATACATAGAAATAGCCATGGCTGTGGAAAGGGACCTGCTGCCTGTGAAGACATCGATGCTTGCTGATGAAAGCTGGCAAATTCAAAACTAGGGTGCAAATTGTAGCCAAACTGTTGGCCTGCTATTGGTAGAAGTAAAGAGGAAAAGTACTTGATCAATTTTGAATTTCCTGCCTTATGAAATTCTTTCAAAATTTCTTTTGTAGCTCTATTAGTTTTATCAAACAGTGACATAAAAGCCTTACTGCACCAGTCAACCTTGTACAACTCAAAGCTGTAAAATCTCTCACCTCTCTTTATGGGATAGTAACACATTGTGGGCTAACAGAGAATTATCCTTGCACTTTATTTTGATTTCAACAATGTTATTGTTTTAAAAAAAAAAATCTATTTTCTATAGAGTGCAACTCAGTCTGTTTTTTTTTAAACATTCTTGACAATAACAAAATCTATTTCCCATTTATACGTTATGCAAGTTGAGCTCAGAACAATCAGCCTAAAGAAGGAAATGCAATGACATAGTGCAGAATGCCAATGGAGTTTTTGTGTAATTCCAGTGCTTTCCCTGGGCTGTGAACATTATTACATTGCTTAAAGTATTTTTATCTCAGGAGGAGTTTGGAATAAGAGATGTCCAGGATGGAAAATGATGAGATTCTGAACATTCAAATTGCAAAGGTTGAGGAGGATATAGACACACAATATTCTTGTACAGTTGTTGTTGTTGTTTTCTTTGTTAATATGTCTATTTCTGTTATGACTTAACTCACAGCAGGTAGCTAGCCCCCAACAGCCTTTTGCTCATCCTGCCTCCCCCAGTGGGATGGAGGAGACAAGTGAAGGGGAAAAAAAGTAGAACTTGCAGGTTGAGATAAAGAAACTCTTTTACTAAAATGGCTAAGGAGTAAGGGACAACAAAATATAAAATAGTAATAATACCGATTACTGGGACTAGCAATATACAAGGTATACCCGCATGAGACATTTTACACAGGTGGATAATGGTAGGACAAGGGGGAATGGGCTAAAACTGAAAGAGGGGAGGTTTAGGTTGGACATCAGGAAGAAATTCTTCCCTGAGAGAGTGGTGAGGCACTGGAACAGGCTGCCCAGAGAAGCTGTGGCTGCCCCATCCCTGGCTGTGTTCAAGGCCAGGCTGGATGGGTTCCTGGGCAGTTTGATCTAGTGAGCTAGTGGCTGGCAGCCCTGTCCACGGCAGGGGGGTTGGAACTAGATGATCTCTGAGGTCCCTTCCAACCCAAGCCATTCTATGAGATGGCTGAAATGGCTGAATGTAGTGAACACTTCCCCCTCCACCCCTCCCCAAGGAAAACAGGCAGATAGCCATCATGATGTTTTATGGTATGGGATACCCTGTTGGTCTGTTTAAGTCAGATGTCCTAAATCTGTCCCCTCCCAGCTTCCTAGTCCATCTCCTACCGTCAAAAACTTTTTCTTAATGTTTTGAAAATTAATTCCCAGATTTGACTACAGAGTTTCACTGGAAATCATGACAATTTCTAGTTCAGAAATACTTGTGGAAATGTTTTTCTTCTTGGAAATGTTAGGAAAATAACATATTTTTTTCATATCAATTACTAAATTCTAACAAACATAGCTGTTTGTAAATATCTATTTTCCTCCTTTTATTTTCTCCTGTTTCTTTGAGGAGAGGTTTAAATACTCACAACTGAGTAGAAGTATTTGTGTGTGACCCTAATGACCTGTTATCCATCGTAAAGAGTAAATAGCTGAAGTGAGAATTTAATGGGCACCTTGAATTCTTCAGTGTTTAGAAACTATGTTGAGAGATGTGGGACAAGAACTCAGAATGAGTGAAACTAGAATTAATCTTATTGTTGTTCAATAATAGAATGAATGCCTTTTCAGGGCAGGACCCATCTTTTTGTTCCTTGCTAGCTCAGCATCTAGTGCAATGACTTGTGCATGCTTAGGGTTCTGAGATGCTTTTACATTATGAATGATAATCATCATAATCTTCCAATAGGTGGAGTAGGTTTAATTATTCATTCTCAATTCAAGCTCTAATTTCAAGATGCGATTATTGTATATGCGGTGAAAAGCCTACTGAGGGAATGTGGAGTGACTAACTCTAGGCAAAATCCTGAATGTTTAACTAAATTTTATTGCCTTCTCGTTTTTGATGGTGATTTTTTTAAGGCGATAAAATAACTAAGAAGAGGGTGGTGTATCCCCCAAAAGTACACCAATAAATTCTGTGCATGAGCAAAGGGTTCTTTGAAAGGGGTAGTAGAAACAGCTGTGAGGAATGGAGAGTTCCTATTTATTGAAGTAGGGCAGACTACTGGGAGTGTGGTTGGGGAAATTGGTTCTGTAGTAAAAACATCAGTTCTATAATGTTCTTACACCATACAGGTTAGACACTGCAATATTAATGAATTTTGATGGATGATGGGAAAATTGATAATGAAAAATTAAATCCTTAGCCCTCTGCTAGGAAAAAATATCTGTTATTTGAGAAAAAGCAGAAATAGATACATTACTGTATACATGAGTATACTTGTATGTACAAAGTATATATTCATTCTCTCTCATAATACTTAGTTGTAAATTACCTGGAACAGAAGTAGTTAACTGAAACTATGTTTTCACTTTTTTTTTTTTTTTTTTTAATTATACTAAGCTGCTTCAGAACACAAGAAATATCCTATTGGATCAGTCCAATAGACAGTAGCTTCTAGCAATGGTAGCCAGTAGATGGTGTTTAGGGTGCAGCTGAGCCTCATTTGCCGCACTCTGTGGATGTTCCTGTTTTACTTTCCCTCCATCCATAAGTTTTGGATGAGGGGTTTTAGAGAGAGCCTCCTTGCCTATATTCTTTAGAGCCTCTTTATGAACACCACAGAATGGTTGCAGTTATAAGGGATCTCTGGAGGTCATCTGGTCCAAATCCTCTGCTCAAACAGGGCCACCTGGAGCCAGCTGTCCAGACAGGTTTTGAAGATCTGCAAGGAAGGAGATTGAACAACATCCCTGGGCAGCCTATTCCAGTGCTTCATCATTCCTTGAAGAGGTGTCTCCTGACGTTTAGAGGGAACCTCTTGTATTTCAGGTTGTGTCCATTGCTACTTGTCCTGTCAACAGGCATCAGTGAAAAGAGCCTGGCTTCTTCTTCTTTTCAAACTCCCTCCAGGTACTTGTATACCTCAGTAGAATTCTCACCTTTAGGCTGAACTGTCCCAACTCTCTCAGCTTCTCCTCACAAGAGAGATGCTCTGGTCCCTTCTTCAAAGTCCTTTGTTGGACTCTCTCTGGTAAGTCCATATCTCTCTTCTACTGGGGACCCCAGGACTGGACATAGTGCTCCAGGTGGCCTGATGCCTGGAGTACTGAGCAGAGGAGAAGTGCATGTCCCTTGACCTGATGGCCATGTTCTTCCTAATTTACCCTAGGATACCATTGGCCTTTTTTGCTGCAATGGTTCACTGCTGGCTAATGTTGAACTTAGTATTCATCAGGATACCAGATCCTTCTCTGTTTAAGTTGTTTTCCAGACAACTGAGTGAACTCCCCAGGAACATGGATACAAATTCTAAACAGAACAAGACACGCCTTCAAGGTATCAGACCTACAGTACTCCAAGGAGCTTCTGACATTGTTGCCAAAAAAGAAGTGTGCAAAAAGGCATAGCTTTTTAAATTTTAAAGGTTTTTCCATCTCATTAAAAGGGCAATACAACTGAAATGGTAATAATTTTACCTGTGGAACAGAAATAGTGTTCATCTCAGCCTGTGTCTACTCATCTATAAACAGTTGGCTAAGATTAAAATGCCAATGTAAAAATGACAGTATTTAATCATAGCCTTGGCTTACAAATGTAATGCTTGATTTCAGTTCTAACTAGGAGTTGTGAAAAACTTATGTAGAAACTGTGTTGAGAAATTACTTTATCTTCTGTGGCCAGTCAGATTTCTCTGTAGCTCTTTCCTGGATATGGTGTTGTGGTAACCAAGTATTTTGGTCCAAAGAGGTACATTTGTTTCTGTGTGTAGTAAATATCCATTGGTAAGAACGGGAAGATCCTCATTTAGTGCACTAGCACTTAACCACCTTAGTAACTTCACTGGAGTCAATGGCAGCATGGGCAAAATTTTCTGTATGTGGAAGGGCTTTTGGCTTTGGCCTCTTGTTTGCAAAAGGAGAGACTTCTTTGCAGATGGAACACATGACTTTGTTTTCTTCAACGTGGATAGGAGTTCAAGAATCTTGCTTTACTTAGCTGATGTGGATAATTCATGCAGGAAAAGTAGGAAAAAATGCCCTGATAGGCTGTTAGAGTGGGTAAGCAAGGAGAAGAATGCTATAATGTAGGGAAGGATTTACCAATCCAAATATCAGTTCAGTAACACTTTTTCTGACATGAAAAAGACAACAAATAATTAAGTTTCCAATTTTGACTCAGTTGGCTGTCTTCCTTGAGGTTTAATGTTTTGCAAAAATAAAAGGAAATAAGTTAACCATGGATAAAACAGGGAAAAGAGGATACAACTGAGGATATCTGACACATCTTTCAAAACTAGTTGTAAAAAGGACATTGTACAAACTGTATGTTGAGGTAGTACAGGCAATCCCATATCTTCTTACTCTTTGACCTCTGTTAAACTGGTGGTAAACACTGTTAATAGTAAAGTATGTGAATTCCCTAAGGGTCACCTCTGAGTCATTTTCTAGCTCTGCTATGCAAATAGTACTTTCTGCTCATTGTGGTTTTTATTTGTGATGTATGCAAGCTGAAGAACATCAGGGCTGAGTCATCTGCATAAGAGGATCACACTATAAATGTAACGGTTTGCAACCTTTTGCAGAGCAAAAAGGTGACTGAAGTCAATTAAGAAAGCAGGAAGGCTTATTGGAGAAGAGGGGAGCAATTTTTATAGTACTATGACTTTTCTTGGCCAGGCTTTCCAAAAATCCTTAGTAGGCCATCCACCCTGATAATTTCAAGGATAATAGGAAGTAGTTTCTTTAAAAATTCTGGCCTTTGTACCTATGGAAAAAATATATTTGTTACAGTAGAGGAAGGAACACAATTTTCAGAACAATGTAGTTAAAAAACAAATGCTTTTGTAAGAAATGTGAGATGTTTTAAATGTTATTAAAACCAAGAGTTTACTGAACATAGAGACATTCATTACAGTAGTTGCTGTACTTGCAAATTAAAACTACTACTTCTTACCTTTTTAAAATATATCTAGAGAGCAGCTCCTGACAATAGGTTACTTCCCTTTGGTTAGGTCAGGTAGTGAATATATAATTGCTGGTTTCTCTACTTTCTGGTCCAAAAGAGTATGCTAATTCCTTAAGCAGTCCAGGTTTCCTCAGCATGTTTGTAGATAACTGAGGAGTCATGGCTGGGATCACCAGAAGAAAATCATTGCTTGAGTTTCCTATAGAACTTTCCTTAAAGATATTCTTAGCATGTTTCAAATTAAAAGAAAAATGATAATGTGACATACTGCTAAATTCTAGAGGTATTGTCTTTATACCATCTGATTAGCCAAGTAGGAGGGGAAGGTTGTAGTGGATAGTTACTACTAATTAAGTGCAATTCTGTATTTTTAAATTAATGAGCACACAAAATGGCATGACACTCTACTGCCCAAGTAACAAATGCTGCAGCACGGAGTCATATGACTGCTGAACTGAAGAAAGGAAAATATCAGTCTTAAGTCCTTAAAGTTCCTTTTGGACTTAAGGGCATCCTTACTTCAAAAGGATTTAAGATGTGAAAGCATTGTCAACAGAAAGAGGGTGTTTTGTCTTTGTGTGCGTAGATTATTTAGTTCTTTGCTGTGAGACAGGTGATCCAAAGTGAAAAATGCAGTGCTAATTTTTTACTTCAGAAGATCGCTGAAGATATGGATTCTAAGTACAGTAATAGTCAGCACTACTGACTAGCATTACATAAATACAGGAGAGTGCCAAAAGTGTATATACATTTTAAAAGATGTTACCTACCTATTACTTTTCAAAGTTGAATTGAATCACGATAGCAATATGTAGTATGATGTTTCCTCAAAAGATGTTAATCAAATGAATGCTATCTTCACTGTGCGACAGGCAGGACTGTCAAAGAAAATGGCAGAAACATGGCAGCAGTTCACTGTTACCAGAAGTGTCTGGATACTGATGGTAACCACTCTGAGTTCCTCTTATCTGCAGAAGTCAAATGTGACCTACATTCTTCTTTTGTTATTGGTAGATATTGAGTATTACTTTTTTTTCTATTCTTAAAATGTGTATACATTTTTTTTGGCTCCCTTTGTATTTGGGGATTTTAAATGGGGGGTTACAATTGCTTTCTTATTAAAATATTGATAAGTGGAGAAAATGGAGCCTTGCTTCCAAGTATGCTGGGTCCTGGCACAATAGAATTTCTAGTGTCCTTCAGAAATGGTGATTTGCAATCTGAAAATCACAGCGCTTGTATAAGCAAAAAGGAACTCTGAACAAAAAGGTTTGCTGTACTTATATATCAAAAACAATATATTCATTGAAAAATTTCTATGCCAACTCCACTTCAGCCTCTGAAGATTAGGTATGTTATTAAATAAGATTAGATCTGAGAACAATAATCAGCCCATGCAGAAGAATTTTTAGACTTGGAATTGTAGCCAAATCTTAGCCGCAGAACTGTATAATTTCTGCTGCTCAAGTTCTACTCCTATTCAATATATACTACAAAATAATTAGGCACCACATGTTTTTCTTGTTTACTTCTTCATCCTTGGTAATTTTAATGCCTGAATGGTAAAGAATTCATCTGCAATATTATCATGGTTGTTACTGTTACTAGTATTTCTTTATTCTTCCTTGTTAGTGTTTACAAACTGTAACCCATTCCAGTAAAATAATTGTAGAGTTGACATGAGAGAATTCTATCTATGAGTGTTAGAGTATAAAAGACAAATATATAAAGCTAGTTACTCAGTAAGGTTATCAAATTTTCAGGACAAACCCCTTGGAGTTCAATGGACTTTTCTACAATTTCCATAATATTTCCTGAGTGGGGGAGGCACCAAAATGTCCTCTGCAAATGACTTTTTGCTGAATCTGTGTCTTTGTCCTTAACTGTCTTTACAAATCTGCGCTAAAGTACAGTATGTCCATAGTCCATGACTTCTCTGGGCAAGGTTCATGCATCTGAAAACTAAATCAGTTGCTATAGGCAACTATTATCAATCTTTGCATAGAGTGAACTGCTGCTGATATTAGTTGAATCTTGTTCTGCATACAGACAGCAGGATTTAATCTCTTGTACTAAATAGTCATTAATAGAAGCATATATATATATATATATATATATGCAGGAGTAATTCCCTGGCGTGGCAGAGGGAAAGGCGCCGGGGAGATCCCCCAGTTGTGGGGTCCGACCCACTGCCCTGTCAAGCAGAGGGAGGGGACCTGGAGAGTGGTTGGGAGAGGGTCCCTGCTCAACGTCGTGGGAAAACCCCTCCTCTGCCTGCCCCTTGTCCCCGGGTCCCCCTTTGCAATAGGTTTGCAGCGTTAGACATTGAAGGGGAGGTAAGT
>VXAV01001496.1:407550-425927 GCA_013399715.1 Alectura lathami | reverse complement strand
GGCTCTTTTTTTTTTTTTTTTTTTTTTTCATAAGGAACAATTCCTGAAGTCATGAAAATGGAGGATTCAACCTGTCTAATATGGCTGGGAGGGTATTTACCTAGGTCTCCTTTCATCAACAGAAAGAACAGGGAATTAGAGCTTAGGATGGGATGAATTACCCTTTGGAGGTTACTGCATCTTGACATTGACTTCCCACTTAGTTCAATTAGCTAAGGTTTTGGGTGGCTGTGGACCTTAATGGGAAAATGTAGTGATTGTTTTTTTTTCACACCAGTTCCAACTATTGGTAAGATACGGGTAACTTCATTATTAGTAAATTAAAAACCTGTAACCATGTAATCCCTGGTAGTTACATTTTAAGTTCTCAAAAGCAAAACAGGATGGAGTTGGTCAAATTGTGGCGGTTTGTGGAAGAATGGAGCATCCAGAGGAGAGAGGGGTTTGCAATGTAGCATGGGCTAGCTGCGTACAGGTTAGGGGCTGACTTGCTGGAAGGGAGCTCTGAGGAGAAGGACCTAGTTGTCCTGGTGGACAACAGGTTGGACATGAGCTGGCAGTGTGCCCTTGTGGCCAAGTGTGCCAAGGGGATTCTGGGGTGCATTAAAAAGGGCATGGCCAGCAGGTTGAGGGAGGTGATCCACCCTGTCTGCTCTGCCCTGGTGAGGCCACATCTGGAATCCTGTGTCCAGTTCTGGGTTCCTCAGTTCAAGAAAGACAGGGATCTTCTGGAAAGAGTCCAGTGGAGGGCTGCAAAGATGATTAGGGATCCGGAGCATCTCTCTTATGATGAAATACTGAGAGCCCTCGGATTGTTTAGCTTGGAAAAGAGAAGACTGAGAGTAGATCTTATCAATGTTTACAAATATCTGAAGGGCGAGTGTCGTGAGGATGGGGCCAGGCTCTTCTTGGTGGTGCCCAGCGACAGGACAAGGGGCAATGGGCACAAGATGGAACACATGAAATTCCACAAGAACTTGAGAAAAAACTTCTTTACTTTGAGGATGACAGAGCACTGGAATGGGCTGCCCAGAGAGGTAGTGGAGTCTCCTTCCCTGGTGATATTCAAGTCCTGCCTGGACACTTTCATCTGCAACCTGCTGTGGGGAACCTGCTTTAGCAGGGGGTTTGGACTAGATGATCTCCTGAGGTCCCTTCCAACCCCTACAATTCTGTGATTCTATGATTCTGTGGAATGAACTAACCCAGCTGCCATCACACTTCCAATTGCTCAGAGCCTGTCCAGGCCCCTGCCAAACCCTTAGGAGTCAGCTTTGTCAAACTCCATGCGCTGAGTCCTTCTCTGAACTGTCTGTCTCAATGTTACAGCAGTATCTGCAGACTGCAGCATCACTTGCTGTAAACCCTTTGGGGCAGGAGCTGTCTGATTTTTGCAAAGCCTAGCAAAGAGGGTCTTGGTCTGTGACTGTAGCTTTCACTTGTTGTAAGTGGTCCAGATAACTCCCGGTGATGGTTTAAATAACGTGATGCAGCAGAGAGTGAATCATAGAATGTCTCAGGTTGGAAGGGATCTTAAAAATCATTGATTTCCAGCTCCCCATAAAGAATTTCTTCCTAACATCTATTCTGAATCTCCCTTCTTTTAGTCGTTATAGTATGTAGGCTGTCTGGAAGAGCCTATGAATAGCTCTTAAATGACATTTTCACCAGTGGGTAACAACCTTTGCAAGGGAGGTCGCTCTCACCATCCCCACACAGAGAGGACCTTTTCAGCCTTGCTGCTGGAGATGCTACTTCTTGCTGAGAAGACGCCTGTTAATGGCTTGTGGTACAGTTTTCCACTAACAAAAATATCTTTTCCTGGGAACCTGACCTTTGGGGTGTTCTTATTTGTTAAACATAAACAACAACAACATAGTGGTGTCATTTTGTGCTTTCAAAAATAAAAACAAGTATTGCTTCCTCAGAGACATCTTTATTAGCCAGGGACAAAATATCATCTGTAGCGATGAGCGATGATAAATTAATTGCATAATGTTTCAAAAGTACCTGGAAGATTTAAAAGGCTTTATGTGTTCAAGTAAATTAATATTTACTATGATCTAGAAAAAGACAAAAATGCCAGCACAGGCTGGGACATCTTACAACCCCACCACCCCCACACCCTTATTCACTGACAAACTTGATCTTCAGCTGAGTGGTGAACACTCAACTGGGTGAGTCCAGTTTGCTGGTAGTGCTAATTGCTGGCAATTTTCGTCTTATACTTAAAGGGCTCCTATGCCAAGGACAGGGAGGTGCTAAGAAGAAACAAGGTTGTTTTTTTTTTTTCTTTGTTTGGTTTTATTTTGTTTTAACATATTTAATGCAGGAAGAAAATGTGATTCTTTGAAGGGGAGAAGGGGATGTAACAAACAAGTGCAAAGGAAATGAATTTTCTACAGAAGATGGTGTGATGGCTGGTTCAGGCACTGTGGGGCTGGAAAAAGAGATGGGGAGGCTGAAATGAGAAAGCTACAGACAAAGCAAAGGCAGCTCTCCAGGGTCTGGGCAGAGAGCTGCAGAAGGAGTGGGAAGGTTTTATGGTGCATGAGCAAAGCTGAGAGGAACCCAAAGGTGGTGATAAGCACATTTGCAACCAGATGGGACAGAGAGAGTGAAGATCCTAGGAAGCACAGAGAGATGTGAATACACATAGACCAAGATAAACAAGTGTTTGTTCAGAGGCTAGCTCACTGCAAAGCCCTTGGCAGAAGGAAGACATATGATCAGCTTTCCATTTCACCTCTGCAGACATCATTTTCCCCATCTGCAACACGACAGAAATTAATATTTGCCTAAAGCTGGAGAAGTGAGATTTTGATTTCTGGATGATGCTATAGGAATGCAAAATGTGTTGCTATGAACAAAGTGTGTGCATTCAGCTTGTTGCTGATGTAGTTTCCCAGTGTAAGGCAGAAGAAAGCAAGCTGGGTGAGATGTAAGACACAGAGAACAGCTGACTTATTTTAATACCAGTCCAAGGCTGCTGCACATTGCAATGACTGCTGGTCCCCCAGGGGAATGTATCATATGCCCAGGGTCCCTTCTCACTCTTTCCTGTGACAGAGGCATGGTGTAGAATTAATAAATTGATGCAGGGAGCCAGAAGATTTGTTTTCCTTGCTAGGAAATCTCTTCATTGACTGCATAAAAATTTCCCTAAGGCAATGTAGTGTGAAGGGCCATAGGGAATGATCCTATCCTATTGTTCTGAACTTGAAGGGGACATCACAGGGATTAGTGCATGAGACGCTTCTTTTAGCTCGGAGCAGGTCCCTCTGTTACTTGATATCCAATGGGAATAGCAATATACTAGCCAATAATAGCAGATTTTACACTTTGGGGAGTTTCGAAGAGACTGATACAGACCATGGACACACTGCACCTATGGGAATGGCTCCTCAAAGGATCTCCAGCTGTAAGTATCTCCTGTTTATGAGGGTCAAGCATCTCACTTCCTGGACAGTTCGGGAGTTTTCTGAGTCCAGCATTTTTGCCTAGGGAAATTTTATGGCATCTTGACCATCTCTTCCCTATCCTTCTCCCATGTGTGCATGGAATGCCCAACCACCAGACCAATGCACTATGGGGAGCAGAGAGAAACCTCTGCCCAGCACCCAGCCTCCTAGGCTGCCCAACTGCTTTCTGGCACTTACTTAGGGCCTCTGCCACAACCGTATTGTGGCAAAGAGTTGGATCTGGAAGATGAACTTATTCCCAAAAGCAGAAGCTGAAAGAGCATGTCAGCAGCTGTTATGCTCTTCTTCAGCGAGCAACTGAGCTGTGTTTTTGCTCCTGCCAAAGGGCTGCACTCTCTGCTACGTGGAGATTTATAGCAGGGCTCAGATAAGTGGAGATGAGTGCTTTTATTATATATCTGAAGCCATGCAAATAAAGAGTGTGGGTTATGAGGTGAGAGAGAGAGGCCTCACTCAGCAAGACATAAGAGCCAGTTTGGAAGTAAATAAAAGGTTGGCACTTCCCCCTGTAGATACATGAGGGAGGGGGAGGACTGTTTCCACCTGCAAACTGGGTCTCCAGAACTGATGGTAAAAACCTCAGGGAGCTGTAATTACAGAAGTGTACTTAATGAGCATAAGTCTCATCAGGAAAAAAAAAGGGGGGGCGGGGGGGTTAGGGAATGGAAAGGAAGGGAAAGAAAGGCTTCAAATAAAAAGCTAGGGGAAGTGGCAGAACACAGTTTAGCCCTTGGAGACCCTCTGACTGTGGTTAAAAGGGTCTGTTGATGTTAGGAAGTGAGGCTTACATCAAAAGAAATGGCCATACTCTGAGGAATCAACAAATCCCTTGTAGAAACAGAGATTTCTGCAAATTCCCTGCATTACAGATCAAGAGATGGTGGGTATAGTCTAATCTATATAAGGACTCGTGATGTCTGGCTGTTTGTCCAACATAAAACAAACCCCCAGGAACTGTTGGAGGGAGGAAGCTGTCAGGATGACCAATGCTTCCTTTGAAGTCCAAAAGTAGGCTCCTTTATAGCTGCAGATTGCAAATCCAAGAACAGGATTTCTTTCTGAAATCAGGCTAGGGTGGAGTGGAGGGAATTGGAAGCATATGCCTATGAGCAAGTCCTTTACCTGTCACCCAATGGTCACATGAGTCATCAGTACTAACACACATGGGTGTAAGCCCTTGACTGCATAAAAAGCAAATTAAATATAGCATTCATTAGGGTGAAAAAAACTGAGGTTAGTTTAATCTATATTAATTCTGTATCTAGTTAAAGGGCAAGAATACATCTCTTTTGGCAATTTCCCAAAAGTGTCATCAGCAGGGTAGTAGTTTTAGAGATCATATGATAATATCTGAAGACATAAATAAAATGTTTATGGATTTTAATAGAAATTAAGGCATAGCCAGGGACATGAGTGAGGACTCTTGACTCCTATTCACTCAGTGAGTTGCTAATGCTTAGACCTTGGTGTGTGGTGGGATCAGACCCTTCAAAGGCAAAAGCCAATAAGTAAATTGCCAGCTGAGTAGACACACTAATGATTAGCTCATACTAATGCAGTTAATAGCAAAGCTATTAGCAAAAATGCCTCGAATCTCTTAGTCTGGAACTTTGGAGGGGAATTCTTGAAGCCAGGCACCCAACAGGTCTGAAAATTAGGAGGATTTGGCTCGCAGAAAATAGAGTTGAAGTCACGTATAATCCATCCCTCTTTGTTAAGACAGGATTAGGTACACCTTAATTATTCTAACCCAGTATTTGTCCACACTGTTTTTAAAATCTTCTTGATTACGTACCCACTTCTTCCCCAGTTTTTATGGTTACAAAACTTTTTTCTGATCTGAATCTCCTTTGTTATGATTTAAATGCTTTACTTCTTGCCCTATACGCCCTGGAGATTAGTATATCACTTTACTCACTGCAGTAAGCTAATGCCTCTTTTCAGACTCACTTCTTCCAGGTTAAATACCCCAAATTCCTTGCATCATTTCTTTGCTGCTGTCCCAAAAAGAGCAAATGTCACTTAAAGGACTCTGGTCAAGTATCTTTATAAACTGTTTCTATGACCGATTTTTCTTCCCAAAGGCAACAGTAGTTGAAGAGCATTAGGAATGGATTGGACAACACAGTTAGAATCTGATTCTCCATTGGCCTCTGTAGGGTTTGACCACGGAGTATTGTGCTGTGTGTCCTCACTCATTTGCTGTCCTGATGTCCTTTCCTTCTCACACACTAGTGCAAACACGTATGTGCACTACAGACTCAGACGTGGGGAGCTTTCAGCACTGCAGAGCTGCTGCCTCACATTTGTGCTGCCATTGCATCTCTCCTGGCTCCAGCCTTAAAGCAAATTTCAGCAATACAGTTGGAGATTTGGGCTTGGCTCAGGACTTGCATGCTGGGCACTGTCTCCAATATTTGATTGCTTAATCACATAAAGCAAACAGGTATTACTGGTGCATGATCAGACCTGCTTTAAGTGTCTGCAATTAATTGTTAGCAGAAGTGATTTGCTGACTAAGAATGAAAGTCCGCTGCTCATCATTAATTGCATTTCTTATAGTGTTCAAGAAAGAAGAAATTTGCTTCATCTAAACTTTTCCTTTATTCTGTAATATTTGACCTATTTTCTGACTCTTTTTCCATCACTTTGCATGTTTCTAGCAGAAGATTTTAATCTATGTAGGCAAGACTGAAAATCTTCAGCTGCAAAAAAAGACTTAAATGCAAAACAGAAACCTTAAAATTTATGAAAAGAGAATAATGTTCTGAAATACTGCAAAGCGTTAGAGCTAATAGTCTATATTTTACAAGCTAACCATGTCTCAGTAAGCAAATTTACAACCATACCTGCCTGCCTGATGTGCCACCAAATGAGGTTAATAAAAAATCCCAGGAAAGTAGAAGAAGCTGTAGGCTGCCTTGAGGCCTCCCCTCAGTCTCCTTTTCTCTGGGCTGAACAAACCAAGGGACCTCAGCTGCTCCTCACACATCTTGCCCTACAGAAGACCCTTCCCCATTTTTTAGCACTCCTTTGGATGCTCTCTAATAGCTTAGTATCAGAGAATTATGGAATATTTTGAGTTGGAAGGGACATTTTAAGGCCATCTAGTCCAACTCCCCTGCAGTGAACAGGGACATCTACAGCTAGAGCAGGTTGCTCAGAGCCCTGTCCAGCCTGACCTTGAAGGTCTCTGGGGATGGGGCATCCACCACCTCCCTGGGCAACCTGTGCCAGTGCTTCACCACCCTTACTGTAAAAAACGTTTTCCTTATATCCAGCCTGAATCTCTCCTCTCTCAGTTTGAAACCATTTCCCCATGTCCTATCACAACCGACCCTGCTAAAGAGTCTGTCCCCTTCTCTCTTATAGCTCTCCTTTGGATATTGAAAGGCTGCTATCAGGTCTCCCAGAGCCTTCTCCAGACTGAACAGCCCCAACTTTTTCAGCCTGTCCTCACAGTTCCATCCCTTGGATCATTTTTGTGGCCCTCCTCTGGACACGTTCCAACAGCTCCATATCCCTCCTGTACTGAGGACTCCCCATCTGGACTCAGCACTCCAAGCAGGGTCTCACCAGCACAGCGCAGAGGGGCAGGATCACCTCCGTTGCCCTGCTGGCCACACTTCTTTGGATGCATCCCAGGATGTGGTTGGCTTTGTGGGCTGCGAGGGCACACTGCTGGCTCATGTCCAGTTTGTCATCCACCAGTACTCCCAAGTCCCTCTTGATATCCTTCTTTATGTGGCACCCAAACCTGTGCACAGTGCTTAGGGTAAAGCCACACGAGCTGCTAAGGGACTTGCTCCAGTGTAGACAGTGGAGGAGAGCAATGGTTCTTCACCCTGGCATGAACTTTTCTTTGATGAGACTCAGACAGTTACATGTGGGAGACAGAGCCCAAGTAGTATCAGACCACTGCTGACTGCAATTTAATTGCTGGGTCCAAGCTTATCGACCTGCCAGGTACTCCTGACTAACTCCAGAAAGTGTCATCCAGCATAACTTATTGCATTGGGGCTAGTGAAAGTGCAGCCAGCCTCTGCTGCAAGGCTAATGTCTGTGCAAATAAGATAGGGACACCCAGAAATTAATTGTCTCATGGGGATTTTTGTTATGAAGAGACTCCTGCACTTATGAGAACCTGAGATGAGGACCAGAAAAGCAATGACAGCTCCTCTCTTGTTCCCCAAGGGTGCCATGTCTGCATACCCAGCACTCACACTGCTGTTTCTGCACTGAAAGCACAACCCTGGATAGTCATTTGCCAGCAGCTGTCTTATATGGATATGCTTGGCTTGATCACTTGTACAGTCAGCCTAAGAATAGCTTCCTCTTTAACATCTGATTTCTCCTAAAGGATAAAAATAAAACAATCAGAGCCTGGATATAAAAGAGCAAACTGCTGAACACTGCACCGCATGTGTCTACGTTTAATGAGGGAAAAATTTACTTTACAAGGGGTGCAAGTTATTTGTATCTACCATATTTGGCCTCAAGATGAGTATCTAGGCTTCCACTTCTTGGTCTGACAGCTGTAAATGATTTTTCACATTACAGAGAAATGATCATCCTAAATGATTCAACTTTTTTCGTGACCCTGGTAGGCTTGTAGCCCATGGCTGCTTTAATTCTCCCAGTCAATGCCCACGAAGGATGCCGGGATCATCACTGCCAGGATTGTGCATGGATGGATGTACAGAGGCAGGCACATGGCTCCGGATATGTGTTATGCCATGCATTTTACCTCAAGAGCAGACTACAGACCCTGTCTGGTGTTGGGTGTAGCTTGAGAGTCCTGGGGCCTTACTGGGCAGCCTAAGAAATACGCTTTGCTTAGACATGCAAAAGTAATGACATTTCTGACCAAGAGCAGTGTGGCCAACCCAATTTAGGCTTCCCATTCTGACTCCCTGCACTGCCAATGAAGAAGAGTAGTCACAATATTTAGCCCAGATTACTTGAATATAGGCTATAAACAGAACTTGGTCACTTTCCTTCTCCCCTCTCTATTTGCGTTATACATTCAGTAAGCATTTATCTCATATTGAATCCTCATAGGACATCAGCAGTACATGACGCCACTTCTGAAACATATTTTTTCCTTTTCATAAGAAGCAAACAAACAAACAAAAAATTTTAAACACCCTGGCCAATGTGAAATCAAATGTGATCAGCATTTTGCCAAGGATAATCAAACTGAAGGATTCACTAACTGAGGAAGAAATAATGAAATTAAGATAATGCCTTTTTTTTTTTTTTTTTTTTCAATACACAGAACAGGTCTGCCTCTATGGTGCCAGACAACCTGTAACCTTAGTAATATATCTTTCCTGATTCAAAAATAGCATAGAATGTGCCGGAGCCAAATACAAATTAGCATGTATGCTGAACAGCACGACTAAATTCAAATGTTCAACCAATTGCTGGGAGCTGCAGCAAAAAAAAAGTCTGTGTTCATAGAATCATAGAATCATAAAGGATGGAAAAGGCCTCAGGTGATATTGGTGCCGGCCTCCTGACAAAACCTGGCCCTGAAATGTTCTCTGTGGCAGAAATGATGTCACAAGTAGGTGAGATCGCTAAAGAACCATCAGCAGTATAAATCTGTGACACAAGGCAGTCCAACTTCAGTTCAAGCCATAATGCTATGAGACAGACCATAGAATCATAAAAGCTGGAAAAGACATCTAAGATCACCTAGTCCAAACAACAACCTAACACCACTATGCCCACTAAATCATGTCCCTATGTGCCATATCTACACGTTTCTTGAACACCTCCGGGGAAGGAGACTCCACCACCTCCCTGGGCAGCCTGTTCCAATGCCTGACCACTCTCAGAAAAGAAGTTTTTCCCAGCTTCCAACCTGAACCTCCTCTGGCCCAGCTTGAGGCCATTACTCCTTATCCTATCACTGTTACCTGGGAGAAGAGGCTGACCCCCACCCCCACCTCACTACAGCCTCCTTTCAGGCAGTTGTAGAGAGCAATAAGGTCTCCCCTGAGCCTCCTCTTCTCCAGACTGAACAGCCCCAGTTCCCTCAGCCGTTCCCCATCAGACTTGTTCTCCAGGCCCTGCACCAACTTTGTTGCCCTTCTCTGGACACACTCCAGGGCCTCAATGTCCTTGTTGTAGTGAGGGGCCCAAAACTGAACACAGCACTCAAGGTGTGGCCTCACCAGTGCCGAGTACAGGCAGAAAATCACATCCCTAGTCCTGCTGGCCACACTATTCCTAATGCAAGCCAGGATGCCATTGGTCTTCTTGGCCACCTGGGCACACTGCTGGATTATATTCAGCCAGCTGTCAACTAGCACCCCCAGGTCCTTTTCCTCTGGCAGATTCCAGCCAATCTGCCCCAAGCCTGTAGTGTTGCACGGAGTTGTTGTGGCCAAAGTGCAGGACCTGATGCTTGGTCTTGTTGAACCTCATGCAGTTAGCCTCAGCCCATCCATCTAGCCTGTCCAGATCCCTCTGTAGAGCCTTCCTTCCCTCAGGCAGATCAACACTTCCTCCCAACTGGGTGTCGTCTGCAAATTTACTGAAGGTGCACTCAATGCCCTCACCCAGATCATCAATAAAGATATTAAACAGGACTGGCCCCAGTACTGAGCCCTGGGGAACACCGCTCATAACAGATCACCATCTGGATTCGACTCCATTTACCACCACTCTCTGGGCCTGGCTGTCCAGCCAGTTTTTTATCCATCGCAGAGTACACCTGTCCAAGCCATGGGCTGCCAGCTTCTCCGGGAGGATACTGTGGGAGACAGTGTCAAAGGCTTAACTGAAGTCTAGGTAGACTACATCCACAGCCTTTCCCTCATCCACCAGGAGGGTCACCTGTTCATAGAAGGAGATGAGGTTGGTCAAGCAGGACCTGCCTTTCGTTCTCCTCACAAGACAGGAGTGGATAACATAATGCTTTGTGGTCTGATGCTCAGGACTTTGGGCTTGGCTTCAGCAGGAGGAGGTCCAATACCCTGCAATCAAGCCACATCTTGCCCCATCAAACCACAATAAAGGCAAGACTAATCTTGCCATCTCCATGGGCTTAATCTACATATTCACCCCTAACCCTCAATCAAAGTTAACAAGATTGATCAAGGGTAGGAGTAGGGAGTTGTCATCATCTTTTCTTTACACCCAAGGCACGAAGCCATGGAAGAGTGCTTTTCAAGATGTCACACAAAGTGTTAGTGGCAACTCTGGGACCCGAGTGCACGCCTCCTGAGTCCCTGTCTGATGCCCTCAACAAGGGTCTGGCTGTCCCCCTTGAAATGCATTATTTGGCAGCTTAGTCTAGCTTAGCTTGATTTAGTCTGGTAATTCTTCCCCTGTTCTTTCTCCTTCTCTCTCCTTAATTACATTTGATTTTTCTTCAAAAGAGAATTCTTTTCTACGGTCATATTTTTATGGGAATTTTAATGAGTTGCTTGGCATGGCATTAATCACTGAAGATTTAAAGTGTCTTTAAATTGTATTTTCCTTCCTCTTGAATGCCAGCCACACATTTTTGTTTACTGTGAAATGCTAGGGAAAAAAAAATCTTTCAGACTATTTTCCTCAGTGCTAATTGGGGTTTTATTACTGCTTCATTTGCTTACAATTGAATCAAACAAAAACCTCCATCCCTTTTTCATGGTGCTGCTAATTGGATTGAGTGGGTTATAATGATATTACTGTATATACATAAATGAACATTTAAAAAATAAATAAATGAACATTAAAAATACGCCACTAAGGACAGAGACAAAGTAGTTGACTGCATACTTTTCTGAAGCAGATTTTATAGCTGTTCTGAAATAAATGTGCACAGCTCATTTCTGCGTTCAGATTAACACAGAAACCAGCCAAAGACAGTACTGCTGGAAAGGTCTAAGGAAAGGATTTGCCAGAGAACTAAGGAGTCTGCAGTGTCTATTTGCAAGAGGATTCTATTGGAAATTTAGCAAATAATTTCCATGATCCCAGGGAACACTGCAGGCCTGGGTGCCTGCTGGATATGACAGTGCAGCTGGCATTATAGCTGGCTGCTCTGAACAGCTACAGAAGGGAGCACAGTCTTTAGCTGACTACATTATTTACAAACTTAGCATTTGTTTTGAGAAAATTGCTGTTTAAAACAGCTATGGGAAGCGGAAAACTATTTGTCAGCCCCCCAAAAGGTATCTTGATTCTTAGAGAATCATAGAATCATTTGAGTTGGAAGGGACCCTTAAAGGCCATCTAGTCCAACTCCCCTGCAGTGAGCAGGGACATCTACAGCTAGAGCAGGTTGCTCAGAGCCCTGTCCAGCCTGACCTTGAAGGTCTCCAGGGATGGGGCATCCACCACCTCTCTGGGCAACCTGTGTCAGGCCTTCACCACTCTTATGGTAAAAAACTTTTTCCTTATATCTAGTCTAAATCTCCCCTCTCTCAATTTGAGACCATTTCCCCATGTCCTATCACAACAGACCCTGCTAAAGAGTCTGTCCCCTTCTCTCTTATAGCTCTCCTTTGGATATTGAAAGGCTGCTATCAGGTCTCCCAGAGCCTTCTCCAGACTGAACAGCCCCAACTTTTTCAGCCTGTCCTCACAGGGAGGTGTTCCATCCCTTGGATCATTTCTGTGGCCCTCCTCTGGACACGCTCCAACAGCTCCATGTCCCTCCTGTGCTGAGGACTCCCCATCTGGACGCAGCACTCCAGGTGGGGTCTCACCAGCACAGAGCAGAGGGACAGGATCACCTCCCTTGCCCTGCTGGCCATGCTTGTCTGTATACATCAAGATTAACCATTGGTGCTGATCTCCCAGATTCCTCTCTGGAATGCTTTTGTTGTTGTTGTTTTACATTTCTCTTGATCTGTAGAGTTTTTCTTTCAGGAAATTTATTAAAAACAAAAACTTTCCATGTTCATGGCAATTATTATAGTCTCATTTAACTTCTACATAATTCTAGAGTTGATCTGATTGGGTTACATAGATGCTTTGAGCAGACATCTGATAAAGACACTGGCCCTTTATGACTAATAACCTCTGCCCAAGTACAAATTTCCATTTTGTACAGCATTTCTTTAGTAACCGTAAGTGAACTGCAGCTATTTCATGGACAGTCAGCGTCAAAATCTGCTTCCTCATCATCTTCATAGAATCATAGATAGATTGGTTCTGCTGGGGCCCCAGACCTGGATGCAGTGCTCCAGGTGGGGCTTCACAAGGCCAGAGCAGGGGGCAACAATCAGCTCCCTCGACCTTCTAGCCACCCTTCTCATGATGCAGTCGAGGATACAGTTGGCCTTTTGGGCTGCAAGTGCACACGGCCAACTCATGTCAGGCTTTTCATCCACCAGAACCTGCATGTCCTTCTCCACAGGGCTGCTTTCAATGTGTTCTTCTCTCAGTCTGCACTCATGTAGGGGATTGTCCCCGCCCAGGTGCAACACCTTGCACTTGGCCTTGTTGAACCTCCTTTGGTTCATGTGGGGCCATTTCTCAAGCTTGTCCAGGTCCCTCTGGATGGCATCCCTTCCATCAGGGGTATCAACTGCACCACTCAGTCATCTGCAAATTTTCAATTCCACTACCCATGTAGTTGAAAAAGTTGTTAAAGAGAAATCATCCCAAGACGGACCCTTTGGGGACACCACTTGTCACCAACCTGCACCTTGACATAGAGCCATTGACTGCAACCGTCTGGCTGTGACCATCCAACCAGTTCCTTATCTACCACATAGTCCACCCTTCAAATCCATATCTCTCCAATCTAGAGATAAGCATGCCTGTGGGACTGTGTCAAAGGCCTTTCAGATGTCCAGGCAGACGCCATTCGTTGGTCTTCCCTTGTTGGCTGATGCCATCACTCCATTATAGAAAGCCACCGGATTGGTCAGGCACAACTTGCCCTTGGTGAAGCCGTGCTGGCTTTCTCAGATCACCTCTTTGTCTGGCATGTGCCTTAACATTGCTTCCAGGAGGATCTGCTCCAAGATCTTCCCAGGCACAGAGGTGAGGCTCACTGATCTGTGGCTCCCTGTGTCTTCCTCTTGTACTGGGGAGCCTGGAACTGGACACAGCACTCCAGGTGCAGCCTCACCAATGCTAAGGAGAGGGGAAGGATCACCTCTGTGACCTGCTGGTGATTCTTTGCCTAAGGCAGGCCAGGGTACCTTTAGCTTTCTTAGCAGCAAGGGCACACTGCTGGCTCATTTTCAGCTTGGTGTCCACCAGGATCCCCACATTGTTTTCTGCAGAGCTGCTTTCCAGCTGTGCGGCCCCAGCATGTACGAGTGCCTGGGATTGTTCCTACCTAGGTGAAGAACTTTGCATTTCTCCATGTTCACCTTCATAAGTTCTTATCCACCAATTTCCCCAGGCTATTGAAGTCACTCTGGATTGCAGCATGACCCTCTGTTGTATCAGCCATTCCCCCCAGCTTTCTGTCACCTGCAGACTTTCTGAGAGTACTCTCTACCCCATTGTCCAGATCCTTAATAAAGATTTTGAACAAGACTGGACACAGTATTGACCCCTGGGGTACACCTCTAGTAACTTGGCCTCCAACTCGACTTTGCACCGTTGACAGCCACACTCTGGTACCACCCATTCACCTAGTTTTCAGCCCACCTCACTGTCTGCCATACAGTCCAGCTTGTCTATTTGAAGCTTATGTGGGATAATGTCTTACTGAAGGCCTTCTTCTAAATCCCAGGTACTCTGAGGATGGCTAGAGAGACATTTGGTCTTTATACAGGTTTAACAGAAGAAGAATCTAACACCTGAAGAAGAAAGAAGTCAAAGGAGGAAAAATTATGACTGAGATGGAGAAAATGAAGAAGAAATTATTATTTGCTGTTTATCATCACACAAGGATTAAAATCACCAACTGAAATGCTTAGGCAGTAGATTTAAAGCAAACAAGTGAAGCCACTTTTTTAGAAAGCTCATAACCAAACTGTAAACTTACTGCCACAAGACACAGCTGTACCTAAAAGTAGAAAATTGTCCATTTGGCGTTTACACACCGTTACAGAAGATAGGGGAATCTGATAAGTACAATGATCTTGATTAAGTCTTTGACTCAGACAGTCAGGTTATTGACTGCTAGACACTAGGAGGGAAAAACTCCCTTGGCACTCTCTGTGTGTGAAATAAACTTTCTCTATGTTTTCCTTGTGTCAGATACAGGGCAGTAACCAGACAGCTCTTTGCAATCACAGTTCTTATCTGTGTTCTTATGTACTTCTTATCCTTAAACACAGTAGATGAAGAACACTCTCTTGAAGTTCATTTAAGTGTAGCGGTCTAGGTGAGTAGATGTTCAATCATGGCCCCATGACACATTAAGTGCACTTTTTGCTGTTGTTTCATTGGTGGTTTGTTTTTGTTTTTGTTTTTTTGAATGATGTAGCATATTTGTCAAAGTGCATCTTGAATATAAATGGAAAAATCATGTTGAATAAATTACAAGAGGATTAGCTTCATTGACTTTCTCTGTAATTTACTGTGGAATTGCTAGTAGAGAAAATCTATGGGTGACAATTTATATTTCACTGGAATTGCAATCTAAATAAGATGTAGTACAGTACATTGAACTTTTATGTACTTACCTGTAGTTGCATAATAAAGCATGAATTATGACACAAGTGTGCTCATGTACAGTAGTTAATAGTCACTCATGTCAGTTTTAATAACATGCTGCATAGAAAGGTGCTGCCTGTTTTTAAAAATAAAATATATTTAACCCAATGTTCATATATTAATCCCCTGGAAGCTTGACACTAACTTATTACTAGCTTCTTTTGCCTTGGGTACATACACAAATTGTTTAGTTATTGTAGGACTGCTTATCATAAGTGCAGTGCTGCAGGTGTTAAGATTTTTTTATACCCGTGCTGAAGCATTTGTTTAAAAGTAATTACACACATCTGTATTTCAGAGCAGTTCTGAGAAGAAATGCAGCTATGCCGCAGAATGAAGGCTGGTGTCTCCCTTGGTCCTGGTTTTATCCTGTCTGACTGTAGGCATTGAAATGCCTCTGTATAGGGAGCAACTCTGCAGAGAACCTAGTATTGTCAGCGACAAGAGCTGGAGGTGACAGCTGGTTCACACCTCAGCGAGACTGAATTGTCCATAAATATATCTTTATCGTCCCTATCGACTCAGGTCTGAAGCAACCAAGGAGGAATAAATCTGGGGCCATTGCACCCTCAAGGCTTTGCTTCTAATTTTATGCACTATCTTGATGAACCTAATCCTAGAAGAGATCAGTAAAGACCAGACCTTACATGGAGCAACAGTCTTGTCTGGACATGGACCCTCTTCCAGAATTTGGTTTTTGCATAGAGTAGCGCTGATGTAAAGGGTCCTGCTTAACAGCACCACTAACTGGCCTTGTAATCACTAACGAGCTAACCTAATGATATCTGGGTTCTTTGCATGAGCCTCCACTGGACCATACCTTTAGTTAATAACTTGGATAATTAAGGGCAGCCAGGACAATTTCCCCTTTTTTTCCAAAGTCTAGATCATTTCTGCAGTGCAAAGCAATACAATCATCTGCGTGAGCAGGCATGACTGGAAAAACATGAGCAGTAGCTTTCTTAAGCAGAAAGACGACTTTTCTGAAGAGCTCCCTTTCAAAGTAGAGTCATGCCATTAAAACCCCTTGTACTTCAACAGAAAGAAGCAAACTTTGTATAGGCGGAAAAAAAACACCTGAGAAGGCCATAAAAATATCCAGTGTGGGATAGAGCATGGAAAGTTCTACCAACTGGGATTAAAGTCAATGAACTTCAAGCTGGAAATATAATGCAAGGTCCAATGGTTCCATTAAGTATTTCAAGTAGTTAACCTGCACGCTATCCCGTGCTAAAAGAATAGCATGCCTTTTTGACATTATACATTGAGTTCAGCCATGTGTTATGAGGATGAGATGAGGGAACTGCTGAGTAAGGGTCTGTGTGATTATAATGGCTCCTCTTCTGGCTTTGGGTGCAATTTATTCAGTTTAATGGCAACATTCCTGGTGACTTCAGCAGGGCTAATATTTTGTGCTGAAATTTATTTCTCTGACCAGTCACAAGCCTTGACCAAAGCATAATCTTTTCTCCTGAGCCAATCCAAACTGAGCATAGCTATAAGCAAGTGCTCAAGGGCGAAAATTTAACATGTGATTGAACAAACAACATTTATAGCCAGGATGGATCCACCCCAGCTGCTGAGATCAGTACTGCTATGTGTTTCTGTTCACCAGCGTGTTGTGTTTATTCCTAAGCCTGATGGATGAGTTGTACTGGTGATATATAATGTGACACATATGTGGCCAAGCATTTTACGCTGCTCCTGCCTGCTCTCATGGTAATAGTTTCACCTAGCACACACTAGGCACAAAAATCTTTTTATTCACTTTTCTTCAAATGATGTGAAATTGGAGCTGCACAAAGGCAAGACACAGAGATGGTCGCACAGGTGATGCTGGCAGGAGGTCTCTGAGACCGGCTAAGCAACGTGTGGTGGTGTTTTGAAGAGAAGATGCTCCCTCATTTATTTTCACCTCCCTGTACTGAGGCTAAGAGGCTTAATTTTCAAAAGTGTTGAGCCTCCCTGGCTCCCACTGACTTCTGCTGGAACAACAATTGTGCCCCATTCCTGGGGCCAGCAGATCTCCTCACCAAGCCATGAAACCTCACGGCACATACTCTTTCCTTAGTCTGTCTCCTGATGAAAGTATCAGACCATAACTCCTTAGTGAGCTGATGCAAAATTAACCTGGCCATTAATCACCCCTGCCTCACCATTAGAGAGACTACCATAAGGCCCCTCTGAATATTTGTTCCTGAGAGTCTGCAGCTCTAAGACATCAAGTTGACCTTGTGCTAAAAGCTCTGGCCAGCCCAGGGGACCTGGGCATGTCTTCTGGCCCTTTTATAGACATTTATTGTGACCTGGAGTAAATCACAGTGACTAGACATGTTTTGCCAGCTAACATGATCTTTACTTGAAATTGACATTGTAAAAAGGCACTGTTAATTCAGACATCAGGAGCTGCTCAGAACTGCTGCAGGTGGCTGGCAGTTTGGGATGCCAGCACCAATGAGCACCTCTCTTTTACATAGTCTTGCATGTTCCCAGGTACCAGACACCTGCACAAAAATATAGCTGCCTTCATCTCTTAATCATACAGTAGCCAGGGAACAGTTCCTCCCATGGTACGCGGTAAACACCATATCAGGTTCGGTGTGAGCTCACCAAGTCCCTCTGCTAAATGCTACTTCCAGAAAAACAATCTCCCCCAAGACCAAATTGAAGATACCACTAATGTAATCAAAACTGTAACCACAGGCTCGCTGTGGCCTAGGGCCTTGTCACATTAAGGAACACAAAAGCAGATAGATTAGGTGCTATGTTTAAATACAAGGAGCTATATATGAATGCAAGAAAATCATTAGTAACCAAGGCAACTAATTGTGATGGAACTATTTTTTCATAACAAATACCAAAATAAGCTAAAGAAGGGGACAGACCAAAAAAAAATATATATATATACACCATTTACAAAAGGAGACTCTTCTAATAGTAGTGGGAGCATCACATTTCAAACTGCACACAGGAACACAAGCAATCAGTATCAAACCTAAGAATGCATGAACAGCCACCTTGTTCATGCCAAGGGCCAGCCAGCAATGATAGGACTGACACACAGACACACAGACACACAGACACACAGACACACAGACACACAGACACAGGACAGAGGCCTATTCTCTGCATACCATTGTCCTGGGTCCCCCCAGGTCCCACGTGTGGGGAGTTCATCTGCACAGAAAATGGTGTTTACCATTTTTCCTTTCCTTTCCTTTCCTTTCCTTTCCTTTCCTTTCCTTTCCTTTCCTTTCCTTTCCTTTCCTT
>VXAV01001496.1:385144-407538 GCA_013399715.1 Alectura lathami | reverse complement strand
CCCTTCCCTTCCCTTCCCTTCCCTTCAAGTACTTTTTCCTTGAACCCATGCAGATTCATACCCAAGAACCCCTTACAGGAACTCCTTTTCTGCACAAAGAATCAATCTCTGGTTTCACTGTCTCCCACGATCACTATATGATAGCCCCAGTTCCTGCACAGAAGGAGACAGTGTTACACACCCTTTATAACAAAAGTTATATATGTCGAGGCCATTCACTGAGAATATGTGTGTGTAGGATTAACACATGGCTGATGCAAAGGAGGTTACAGTGCATATTGCACAGAGACACGCAACCATCAGCAATTGCTCACCGCCCTTAGCAAGGTACATGGGCATGATATGCCAGCTCTGAATCAGAGCAAGGTGACAAATGGCTGCGTGGTGAGAAGGCTGATTTGCACCTCTGAAAGGGTCCTGCTTCTGCACAGTGAATATTCAGATGGGATTACATATGGTTGGGAGAGTGGGGTGAAGGTTGTGTGATACTGGGTAGGGGATGCATTCTGAGACCCCAGGACCTGCTGCCAAGCTTGTAGCAAATTGTGGAGTCCTCTTGTGCTTCTGAGTCTCTTTGGTTTGAGTGGAAATACCTCCCAAATGTCCTGAACCAGGGATCCAGAATCATAACTCTATGTGGTATGAAGCAAGTGCTTATGTCTCTGTTTCTAGTGCCAGCCACAGATGTGTCAAAGCACAAGACTGCACAGGTATGAAACAGGAAAAAATCCCTCTCAGATTCTGTCCTTCAGTTGCCTTGGAGGTCAACTGCCTCAGCCTGTTCTTCTCCCCAGCAGACTGAAAGCTCAAGACAGGGATCTGATATGAACCTCTCATTAAATATGTGAATTTTTAAAGTAATCCTATTTTTCCATCTGTCTTAAAATGTCTGCTTCTAGATCCAGGCACAGGTGTAGCTAGGAGTACTAGGCTTCCTTGAAAGCAAAAATAACCCATGGAAAAGTCACTCCTATGTTTTCAACAGTCAAAAAGGACTCAGTTCTATGGGAGAAAGGGTAGGAAATCTCAGATAGTGAATCCATATTGCTTACTTCATACAAGATGAAAGAAATATAAAATTGCTCTATCATTTGCTACTGTCCAGAGACTCATCTGATCCTTTCAGACTCCTACCCCAGCTTTCACTGACCTGCTCCTGCCTCCCCATATATCTTTTGTTTTATTCCTCCACAAACCGCACTGGTTTTGGCTACAAAGATTTCTTTTTCACTGCTCTTACCATCCCTCTCACCAAAAATCAGACCTCAGCACCTCCTGCCCCTGCAGCCCTACCTTCTGCTCCCCAGCCCCTCCACCTTACCTGGAGAAGGAGGGCAGCAGCAGATGGAGCTGCAGTGCTGAGCAAAGACAGGCAGTGCGTGACCCATTGAAGGGGGTGGAAATATCTCTGTGGGGGCTGGAAATACATCAGTGGCCTGCCTATGAGCAACTGCTGCTGTGCCAGCATTTTCACTTGGCTTAAGCAGTCCTTTTCCATCCAAGAGACACTGTCTCACCAATGTTTTAAGTAATAGAGCTAGTATTTGGCTATGGTGAATAAAAAAAACCCCTTTAACTGAAGTCTTATCATGGATTTGCCATCCCATGGGCCCCTTCAGACTGCTGACCAGCCTCACCAACCCAAGCCTTTCTCACCTCTGCTAAGAACATGCACCCTTACTGCCGTAGTTTTCCCTTTCTTCCTTCTACCTCTCACTTCTTCTCCTTAAAATCCGTACACTCTCTATAAAATGCAGCTCCGAAGGTGAACACAGAGAAAACAATCCTCACTCTAAGCAAGTGCGTTTCTATATTTAGCAGTGAACGCTTCAGTTGAAATGCTGCAGAGTCTTTTTTAAGAGCTGCACCTTCAGAGAGGTCTTCATGGAGCTGCTGAGCTAGAAAGCATTGGAGGGGGGGTTGCCTACAGTTCAATGCTGTTAAGCTTATGACCCTTAAGCTTCTACCTAGAGGCAGAGCAGAGGGACATATGCATGGTTAGCTCTGTTTCTTTTCTTCCTAGAAACTGAAAAGGAGGAACACAGGTTGAAAAATTAATGCCAGAGCTAAAAAAAAGCATTGCCTGCCTTTAATAAGGCCCTCTCTGTTTCCCATATAACCTGTTCGAGTGAGCACTGACACACATTTCATGTCCGCTGCAGTGACTGAGACCTTAACAATGCTGTCTGAGTTTTTTTTCCTAGAATAGACACAAATATCCATGTCCACCCTACTTTTTGCAATATGATTGTGTTCAATTGCATTCTGTTTACCTAAAGCTTCCTATGACACTTCTGCTGGCAAGGCTGGTCCTCGCATCCCCTCCTGGTTGATCACCTTGGTTGTGCTAGATGAGCCCAGCCCAAAACTCTCAGGAGAGTTTATATATGTTGGAAGATGTCTTCTTTGTGCTTTAGACATTTTGCTTCTGTACAACCAGGGGTCTAAATCCTGGCCTTCACAATTATTAATTTCAATATTGTTTATTAATTTTTTATTAATCTGGGGATAAGCTTTGTGAAGATACCTCATCTGAGTCCATGGAAATGTGGTTTCACTGTTCTGCATAATGTTTACCAGACCCTTCTAAAATGATATTTAAAATATATGGCTGCCACAGCACCCTGCTAAGTGAAAACTGTGAATATTGTTAGTTCTAGAGAAAAGCATTATGTAGAAGTTTTCATTCCTCAGGGATTTTAATAAGGATAAATACCTGTATGCTGTCAATTATTTGCACAAAGAGCATAAACCCACCACCTAGACTCCTTTTTAACTTAAATCATTATATAATTATTTGTTAACGGTTAATTGAAGAAGACAAAAAATCTGCCAAGCAACCATCCCCTGAGACTTCTCTTGAACACAAACATTTGTTCTTCATGTATCAGCTACATTTTCTTTATTTCTAATTTTATTCTGCCATTTGATAACTGCACCATTTTGATTCTTCTGTTCCTTGTCACCCCAAGGTGGGTGCATTTGAGAAGAATAAAGGTATTTGTATATTTCTTACAATCCAGTGAAGCACTGTCTTTGACTAAGTGGCCATTGACATCAGTGAGACCTGTGCCTTGGTACAGGTTTCATGGGGATCCCAGGGTTTGGTTCACAGTTGGCGAGGCACACATAGGGCTTTGCAGAAAAGCAGCACTACAATTGCAAAGCCAGAGTTACTGACTCAGACAATGCTTACTTAAGGAAAAGAGAGTTCCTCTGAGGGCAGGAGCTTTGGGAAGATTTCGGCATTAGTTTTTGTCAAGGTAAGGAACTTCCCACTGACGGTTGTAGAGAGGTCTGCACTGCCATGACAGCACCTTGGAGCTGTCTGGGGGAAATAGTGAGAATTAAGCTGTCATGAGTGGATTTCTCACAGCAGGAGAACTGAGTATTTGGAGGGTAGATGACAGCAAACGAGCCCAGCCATGTCAACATCCTCTTTCCAGTTGCCTGTCAGAAGGGATGGATCATACCAGTGGTGATGGAGAATAAGACATATCAGCCAGGTGAATTGCAACATGCTTCCCTTAAGTAAGTCCCAGTAAAACACAGGTATTTTTCATTTTCCTCTCCTGTTTTGAAGTGCAAGCCAATGGACAATTTGTGGCTTTTTTTCCTTAAAATCTACAAAAATCTAAAAGCTACAAAAAAAAAAAAAAAAAGAGAGAGAGAATATTAAGCCTGATGGGCAGACTCTCCAAGCTATCATGTTCAAAGATGGGAATTTGCTAGTACTTTGAAGAACAGAAACATCTGCAGAAGTGGGTGGAGGGGAAGTTCTTCGGGTGCACGGATAATTATTGGGATTGTTACATGATAGATGTTATTTTCTCAGCTCTGTGCAGGCAGCACGTAATGACTTCATCCTCACAAAAGGATTCAACATCCAGTTACTGTAAGAAAAATGAAAGACCATTGCCACCTGTCAGACGGAAGCTTCAACGGGCATTTCATTCTAGACAGGAATACGAGAGATATCTTCATTCAACATTAATTCCTTTCTCCATAGCCTGTAAAATATAAGACTGAAGACCTAGAGTCTCCAGTTATAAGGTAGAGTAAGTGCTGGATGGGACTTAGGAGCCTACACACCTTTGTGAATCCGGTGCCAGTGGCCCAAAATATTGGTTAATACATATTGCAGTTAACAGGAGATGTTCTTCTTACTCAAGACATTTTTTTGATTTGTATATTGAATCCCAAATATTCAGAAAAAAAAAAAAAAAGAGATTTTACAGGAGTGTAAACTATTCAAAATGGTTTGGTACTAAATAGAAGCACACACATCTACAGCATTTCCCAAGCCTGTAACAAGGGAGAAAAACCTGGGAGTACTTTTTCCCCATCATATATCAACATTTTGTGGTTTTTGTCCTTGGCTTTGTTAAAGAAGTTTTTATTCTCTGTTACCTCACTTTTATGCTTGGAAGGAGGCCATATTTCTGAAATTCATGCAGATAAAGTTATTGAGTATACTCACTGTGAGTGGAGAGCATAATAGCAAACTATAAAAGCAGAAGGTCTGTTTGTATGAGTTATGTCACTGTATCTATTCTGGAGGATAGCACCAGCTCTAGAATATATTACACTGCTGAATGTACTTGGGCCCACTCAAGGTTATAGAGTTCTTTTTCTCCTCTGTGCTGCATTACTATTCTGTTCAGTTGGGTAATGGCTGTTCTGCTCTGGGAGAAAGGAAAGACATATTTTTGGAGAATGGGGTTTAATGCAGAAACATATGCCAGTGCACCAGAGTTTAAAACAAACATACATACAGATGGGTACAAATTTAACAGGAGGGCAGAGTTAATAAAATAAATGTTAATAACAACAGAAACATTCATCAGTTCCAGAGAAACTGGAAACATCCATTGCATCCAGTTTCATAATCAGCTTCTGCACGTATACAGTGGTTTTCAACTCTAGGTCACTAAAGTTGTTAGAAACTACTTGAGAACACAAGGAAGCCAGACTAAACAATCCTTGTTTGCAGTAAGACTCCCATATGTTCTTGAAGAAGAATCCATGCCCTCTCTTGACCTTTTTCCCATTTAAGTTGCATCATTTTGAGTAGGATGTAATATTTAAGGATATAATGTTGCTGAGAAATCAGACTGTTGGCACTGCAATCAAAGGAACTGCAGACTTCTTGTGGTACTTTAAGTAAATCACTTCCTCTCTTATTTTTCAACTAAGCATAGCAAACCTTACTTGGTAAACCATATAGCTGTAGCATCTGGTTCTACCTTCAGCCAGAATTTCCAGATGCTTATGTAACACAAGACTTTGTACCATGATATCACTTGATCACCTTTCATGTAATCTGGACAATTCTGAACACTTCCCCAGTCTGCACAAATCATCTCTGGACCTTATGCAGTACAGAGCTGATTCACTGTCTAGCAGAAGACATTCATCCATTCCACATAATAAAGCTGCCCCACATAATCAACGATATAATAAGTACTATTATAAACGTTATCCTATTTAAAAGATTTTGTTGGGCGATAGTCATTGATATCTAACATGGGGCTCAAAAAGATTATTGTCGTATTTCACATGGGTATTATCAGCTCTTCATGGCAGTATTTATTAATGGTAATCTACAGCTGTACAAGTTTACAGCCTCTGGGAAGCATTTTCAGCATACCTCACAAATCATAAGAATTTTCCAATTATTCCTGGAGATAATCTTTTAGTTTTGAAAAATTTTTATGTGTTTCTTCCTGCAGAAGGAATTGCTGTTTATTCAATCCTGGGGCAATTTTGGCCTTGCCAGGATGTTATTTCCACTGCATCTTGCTTACTGCCACCCTTAGAACACAGAATGAAAACAAAAGAAACAGCTAATCTATGATCCATTGCAGTTCTAATCTACCTTTGCACAAAGTAATAGAAAGAAAGAGCCGGATTATATCACATTTGAGATGTTGCCTCTTAAGGCCCAGAAGAACCAGATTTTATGCTTTTGCCCACTGGAATAGGTCAAGAATATCTCCCTGAAATTTAGCATGTTTGGATTGCACAGGCTTAAAGGTTAAAATCACATTCATTTTAGGACAACCTTGAATGTAGAGCTCTCAACATATTCCATATTAAATTCCCACCATGTTATCCTAAGTGCAAGATTGCCTTCTCTGCTTTGGAAATGAAGTGCTTGAAATTATCCAAAGGCCAGATATAAGGAATTTAGCTAGGAATACTCAGATGATTTGAATCCCTAAATCACAAGTTTCTTAGCAAAACAAGTCCTAAGTGGAAGAATGATCTGCCTCTTTAAATCTATGGGGATACTTTCAGATCAGAAGAAAATCTGCCTGCAGAGAAGTTTGCCTGAAAACTGCACAGCTCAAAAGCTCTCGCTATGCACCTCATGCACAGAATAGCCTTATGCTGAGAAGTACAAGGAGCACAGGCTGTATGTGTTTTAAGATCATTTAATATCACTTGCATTGTTCAAATAGATTTTATGTTACGTCCTTTTGCTCTAGTAGTGATTTGTTGTTCTATTGTGTTTCATTAAGCTATTATTTGTAAAGTGTTTTGTGCTGCATTGCATGAAAGTTGCTATATAAGCAATTTTATGAGCTGGAATGACAATTCATGTATCTACAGGCAAGGATTAATGATGCTAAATATTCAATACAATCATTCCTTTCCTTAAGTTCTTTGTTTCGAGGAAGGGTAAGTTAAAACGACTGAGCAGATGTTGTATATAATAGATGTAAGCATTTCTGCTGATAGAAGATTTAAGAGGACATCAAAGAACATGACAAATATCTCTAAATAATATCTGTTTGAATGTGGCTACTATAGGTCATGTAAATTACTCAATAAAATAGAACTGTACAAGCTACAGAGCAAAACTAATAACACATCAAATAATTCATTTGCCAAATACGGAAAAACAAAGTAAGATAAAAATGAATCCTTTATCATCTTCACCACCAACTCTAACCTACCGCAGGTTTGCTGAAGTGGACTGTACTACTGTAAAATTTTCAGTGGGAGATACATGTCTATTGAACCCAGCTCTGTTCAGAGCAATCTGCTGGAAGAAATGTTCCCCGTGTGAAGAAAATCTGACTGCTGGACTAAATATGTTCCACAGTTTCCTGTCTCCAGGACAGGGACCATCTCTCCAGGACCATTAGGAAGTTTTAATGAATAATCCTAGACAGTCCTAGTACTTCATGCTTCCCAGGCTTGATCATCTTGACTTGACTTCTGCAACATCTGCCAGTTAGAACAGGTTTTATTCCTGTATCTAAGATCTGCTGTCAATCTTGAGAGCAAAAGATCATTTCATGGCTTAGCAGCAGCATGGTACCTCCATGCCAGATAACTTTAGTAACAACTACAACTATCAAGTGTTACTCAACTATATTTTGTGAAGTATTTTTTAGACTTCTGCTGTATTTTGGGGTAAAGTTTGCTCCAACTCCAATGTCCCATTGTTCACCATTAATGGAAGAAGATCAAACTCCTATCAAATTATCTCTTCTTAGAGAATATGATTTGTTTTTAATGTTTACTTAAAATAGATGTACTGGTTTGTTTTGTTGGCTTGCTCTAAGTGCGGTCATTCTTGACTATTCAGCCCCAGATCTTGTTCTGTACAAAGGAGTGCCCCTCTAGGTATGGGTACCCAGCAGGGCAAGTGACCTCTACTTACCACATAAGAAACAATTTACAAGATTAGTACCAAAACAAGCAGCCTTCCAACACTGCTGGAATATCCTTTTACTGATCTTCATGCTTTTTGCTCTATGATTAGCCCTAACAAAGTAGGTCTTAACCAACCTCAGATCAGAGGAGTTCAGGCACATTTCAGTACAGAGAGAAAGTAAACAAGAGAAAACTTTTTCTCTGTAAGGGCAGTCAAACACTGGAACAGGTTGCCCAGAGAAGCTGTGGAGTCTTCATCTGTGGAGATATTCAAAACCCAGTCAGGCACAGTCCTAGGCAATTTGCTCTACATGTCTCTGCTTGAGCCAGGGGTTTGGACTAGAAGTCCCTTCCAACCTCAACCATTCTCTGATTCTGTGAAATACTGCTTGAAGGATCATTGTCTTCAACAATCTGGGCTGCAGGTTGCCCAGGATTCTCACGGGTCAGACTTTAGATAACGAGCATTTGATTAAACATTTAAATAATGTGGACTTAGGATCCAATGTGTCGCATTTTATAAAAAAAAAAAAAAAAACTTGCCAGGAGCAATTAATCTTTTTCCCCCTCCTTTTCAGCCTGGAATCATTTTTATTGTTTCTTTAGAAGAAAAAGTAAGCATGGTGCCCATACTGAATCAAAAACCTCCTTTGTGTAGCCATTACCCTAAGGTGAGGTATTCCCCTTGGTGATGTCTTTTAAGACAGATGAATCTATACTAGCATAAAGGGCAAAAACCTTTCAGAAACCAGTGGGAGTCCCCAGTGTTTTACTTCACTCCATTAAGGTCCACTGTAGAAGGAAAATGTTTGCCTAAATGATCCTAGTTAGAGACTGCTGTACCGTGTCCCAGACTGCAGCTAGGATTAGCAGGTGTAGGAAAACCTGAAACAAGCCTCTGACAAAATATGGATTGTAGGTTTAGGATTATTTAAGATTCTTTTCCTGATGACTTTACTGGTTATCTATGTCAACTAGATCTCAGAAGACAAATCAGGGAGGTAAGGAAGAACTTGTTCCACAGCAGTCTTATTTCACCCACCGTTTTCCTCTCTCCTGTTACGATCTCTAGGCACTGTATGACACACCTGGAGATTTCTCTTCACTAGTAACTGCAGCTAGGAGTATCAGCCTGCCAGAAGTGTCAGTCTTCTCTACACAAGAAAATGCTTTCAACAGGCACACTTTTCCATACAGCTTGACTTGCAGCTTTGTCTCCTGTTTACCCCCTGCTTCCTAGGCATGCATATGAATGTCTGTATTTCAGTGCTGCAGTGAGAATGATTTATTCACATTACTGTGCTGACTAAATCCTAGACAAAACTGAACAACTTCTAAAGCTGACAAATAAAGCAAGAATGCGGAGTAAAAGTTCTGCTTCCTTTCTGTAGGGTTCAGATGGGTAAAGAAGGGGATGGTTCATAAAGTAATCAGTCAAGTCATGGTCCCTGTGTCCCTCATCCCCTGTGTCCATGGAGTTCCAAACTTCTCATCTAGTACAGCAGAAACAATAAAATCTGAGCCAAGGGACATATACAGATCTGACACTAATGGTTAATTGCCAGCAGCTGTGTGCTTAACTTGGCTATCTCTGAAGCATTGCTGCTCTTTGGAGACTGAGGCAATTCATATCTTGCAGCAGCAGGGCCCTGGACAAAAGCATGACCTGGTTACTAATACAACCAGATAATTGTTCCCTGATGGTTAATGTGTATTCATTATAAGGTGTATCTAATGCAAATTATTCATTTTAATTGTGTTCTCTCCTCCCTATGCACACTTAACTCCCATTGACAGGGAGATCAGAACAGATCCCCTTTGCTTTCACTTATTAGCAAGTGTTACAAGGATTATTCTGGTCAGGGAAGGTTTTGGGTGCTCGGCAGTGATGTGTCTGACTCATCCCCTATTGTAGCAAGCAGGGAGTGTTATTTTCACAATGTTAATATGAAAAAGCATGTGGAAAATGTAATGTTTCAAAGAGCTGCCTTCTGTGGAAAGTCATTGCTAATTAGGTGGTGTGTGGGTGTCATCTGGGTCTCTGCAAACTATAGGTCATGCCAATATTTGAATCCTCTGAAGATTTTAGCATAATGAGTGGGAAATAATTAGCATTTCACCTTTCATGGAGAAATTGTGATTAACTATGAACTAACTCCTTTTAATGATTTTAGGGTTTTACTAGACTTGTTAAGTTCCTTGCTGTTTTCAAAGCTGTGTGCTTAATGACAACCAGAGGGCACAAGGGAGTCTTATTGGCTATCACAAAGGGTCTCCATCTCTCTGATCTAGACAATTACTGTCATCACCTCTTTGTGCTGAAACGCTGTATTTATCCACCTGAGTTTTGGTCTGTATTGTGCTAAGTTCTGCTTCTCAATACAAAAGGACACAGTCCCCCATCTGACCTAAATAAAAACTGGGAAAGAAATCAGAAGTTAACTATTTTGGAAGAAGTCAGTTCACGTAATAAATCAGACTCAAGACTACAGAGCTGAAGGTCTCAGGCTGATACTACTGCTTTTCCTGGAGGGAAATGCCGAGAGTATGTTATTCTCTTCCCAGTGGATTTTACAGGGGTGAATGCCAGGAAGTCACGCCATTTCTCTCCAATGGGAATATCCAGTCCATGCAGAGGTGGTGAGTACAGTAGGAAACAGGTACATAAGTAAACTGTAAACCGGATAACTTAAGTATTAAATCCAGCAAAGTCATAACTTAGTTCCCCCTGTGGCTCTGAAGACACCTTGATATTATCTAATTAAAAGCTGTTTCAGGCATGTGTGGAAAAGTTGCAGTCACACTTCTGATTGACACAAAGTCTTACCCATGTTACAAAACATTTCTGCCCTTGCCATTGATCAGTTACATACAAAATGAACCAGCAATATGAACCAGACTCAGGAGAGATGTTCTCCAAGTCTGCTACTCCCTTGCAGAAGCATTTATCCTTATTTCTGCATCACAGTCCTTGCAGTCTTGTGATTGTCAGTGGAATTCATGTCTGGACTCAGAATTCCCTAAATTTGTCAGGTTTGCTCTTCTTGTAGGAGGAGTACAGAGTCAAATGATTTTGCCAGAGGAGCAAAGTTTTCTGTTTCCTCCTACATCCAAATGGATAGATGTTTAACCTCAAAGAACACCCATCAAGATGTGTAAGAAGACCCATCCAAGATCCAGCTGGTGTTGGGACTCTCTGCTCTTTCTTATTTAACTGAGGATAGCAATTCCATTGGAGCCACATGACCAAATCACTCTACATCTTAAATGGGCTTCCTATTTTACCACATCCCAGGGTAAGGATCACCTCCTGGAGCTCCAAAGGATTGCTGAGAGGCATGTGTTGTGGACCCATGCAACCATCCCCTTGCATCCTAGGGGGATACAGAGCTTTGTGTTCTGATGCTGTGTGAAAAGCCAACAGAATCAGATGTGGTATACTCATCCCAAGGTAGGATGTAAACTCTTACTTTAGATCATTTGATCAGCAAATGACACTGCCCTATCCATGCTGTATTGTGTTTTAACTCTTTTCAGGTAAAGATAGAGCAAGTACATAATTTTCTATTGTCATTTTTGTTAGAAACACGTGCAGTCTGGTTTCCAAAAACCTTTGTTGAAACGTATTTTCATTTCCCTACCTCAGTATTTTCATTTCCCTCATGCCTTCAGCTGTTTTCTGGCAGACTGTGGGGTGCCCTCTCAGGAGTGCTCTCAGACACTTTGCTGTGTGGTATTTCGGCTGGTACCATTCGCCAGAATCAGGTATGCCCTGAATCACAGCAGAGGACCCTCAGCCATCTCCTATCCAAGTCTCTCGGTAGGTAGTGTGGACCATATGTTGTCCCTGGCAGGCTGCAACCAGCAATACGGAACACAGGAGCTGGCAGTGCTCTGCCTGTTCTCCCTGAAACACCACCGATGTCAGAGTTGCCAGCCATTGACAGGCAGGAGGTTCGGCCACGAGCCATCTGTCCCTGCTTACTCTCTGCCACTGCCACTGCCGATGTCCAGCAAGCTCCCACAGGCTTGCAGAATGAACTGTTTGGCCTCACATAACAAACCAGTGCTGAGAGGAAGACATGACAGGGAGCCAGCAACTTCACCTTTATAAGAGAAGTATGCATGTGAGAGGAAATTAGTGAGAAAAGGAAGAACAGCACAACCACCCACCTTGCTGGAACAAAGTGATGTGTCACCATATATGCATGCTTCAGGGCCTCAGGGATGCTGTGCTTGGAATAGAGGTGACATCTTCATCCAACAAATTAATAATAGTGGTGCGAATTAAGGCTGTAGTTGAATTACTGCAGAGACAGTTAGAGAAGGGCCACATAGCTGACCCAGAGGGCTGGAGCACCTCTCCTATGAAGACAGGCTGAGGGAGTTGGACTTGCTCAGTCTGGAGAAGAGAAGGCTCAGGAGTGATCTCATTGCAGCCTTCCAGTTCCTAGATGGAACCTACAGGAAAGGTAGGGAGGGACTTTTTGTCAGAGATTGTAGTGGTAGGGCCAGGGGTAATCCCCAGCCCAGGGCAGGGGATTGGAACTGGATGATCCTTAATGCCCTTTTCAACTCAATCCTTTTTGTAGTTCTATGATTCTATGATAAAAGCTCTGCAGAGAAGGCAAGTAGTGAAGGTAATGTAACAGATTCTGCCAGCCTACCTGGCTTAGACACAGTATTGCCTAAAACATGTGGATCATTAGACTTCACAGCTGTGTGAATATACACCTAAGTGTCTGCCACAGGCCATGATAATGTGGTGGGAAGTTTGTAGGTTATGTTTTTGGACAGCAGGCTGATCCCATACAATAAATCGCCTTTGAAGACATGCAGACAAGAGTGCCCCAGCAGCCTGACACCTTGCCTTCATAATCAGCTTAATGAAAGAATCCTGAAGAGTGAACTTAAGGCAAAATATAAAAAGAAAAAAACCATGGGTGTGAACATCATTGAAAAATAAGTGAAAAAGTTCAATTCAAACCTGCTCTGCAGTGGTAGGACAAATCAGATCACTCCCAAATGTCAGAGAAGCAGCTGGTGACTGGAGGCACTCGTGGGAGGTGGCTGCAGATCCATGGAGCATCCCTCCAGAAACCCCCCTATTTAATTCTGCTTAAATGTTTTGCAGGTTCCAGAGGAAACCTCTGAGCCTTAGGGGAGCATAAGTGGGATACTAGGACCACGCTGGCTGCAATAGTTGCCCAGGGACACTAGGTGGAGATGCCGTTAGGGATAGAGAATAGGTGAGGGGCGGTGTCCCCAGCCTTACAGGAAAAAACAGAGGGGGTGAGTGCCTTCAGCTCACTGTTATTGATGCTGTTGGCTTTAAGTTTTGCTTAAAAGCTTTCCGTTTTTGGATCCCATTACAGCTCTATACAGGCCATTAGTTAATTAAGTTATGCCACCAGAGTCTGTCAAAGCTTGGAGATGCTGTTATTCACTGCCAGGCCTGTCAGGCTTCCCCTCACCTCCCTCCTCTTTATCCCTTGTTACTGACAAATTTGGAAAATATAGTAAAAATCCAGGCCTTGAGTGGACCAAATAAGTTGTTTTATCCTTGATGATGCTGAGCCAACACAGCATCCCTGTGCCAAGTGCATCAAATCATTATTTCTACACAACTGTGATACCTACATGTTTCAAAAGTCAAGATTGTAATCAGAAGCCGTTAATTTCTTTTACCCCCTTCAGGTGTGCCTTTGCCTTCTCCATGACACATCACCTAGGAGCTGGAGTTTACCTGTAAAAAGAGGAAACCCTCGATACACACTAGCCAAGCCATCTGTGCCTTGCAGAGGAAATAATTTTATGCCCTCCAAGACATAGCAGAGGAGGATGAAGATTGGCAAAGCCTAAAAGTAGTTGCCCCCACCTCTGTTTGCCCTAAATCATGTGCTGACACCATCAGTTTCTGCTGGAAAACAGCCTCCTATGGTGCCTGTTACCATCATTTTTTGCTTGAGCTCTGGGACACCTCACATTGTCTGAACTAGCAGAGCTCACAATAACTTCAAAAATGGAATCAATGGGCCCACACTGACAGGCTCTGCACCTTAATGGGCAGAGCATTTTAGCATATTGGCATACCAATGTAACTACGAAGACCTTGCACATACCTGTGTTCAGCATTGTACTGTGTGGCTGCAACAGCTTGTGCAAATGATGAAGCATGTACTAGCCACTTGGCCACATGGCATAGCCAAGATTTGACTTACAGGGCTAAGGGCTTGAGACTGACCACAACATCCTGCCAAGTCTTAAATAAGCCTATTCTGCCAAGAGCTCCACCTGAGGCTTCATATAGCCAAGTAATAAGACACGAAGTCTTATGTCAAACAGAGTGCAAATTTATCCAGGCTCTGCACAAGTTCAATGAGCAGACCTGGTATAATCTCTGCTGCTTTTGGTAGATGAGCTTTTTAATGAAAAAGATTAGGAGTCTGAAAAAATAAATAAATCAATCCCATTGACTGAGAGCAAAGTACAGAGTGAAGCCACACAGATACTCACGTTCTCAATTGCTGGAGATTTTACAAGCCTGGAATGCAAAGGAGAAAACTGGTAAACCTGAAGCTGCAGCATTTTTCTCTTAGCAGAGAGCTGTTTTATTCTCCAGTAGAAGAGAAGCGATACAGTCATCAGCAGAAGATCCGGGCTGCATTTCAGCCTGTGCAGAAACTGAACCCAAAGGCTACTCAAGCAAAGGGAATAAGCAAACCGCTTTTGCAAGTGACATGTTGTACTCAGACTGCTTCTTAGCAGAACATGTAACAATTTAGGAATTGGCTTCTTACATTTTCTAAGAGCATATTTTTAGCCTCACTGACTAAATTAACTACTTTTTCTCCTTTCTTATTGTCTTTATTGCATGCCACTAACAGAAAGCAGAAAAATCCAGCACTTTTTCCTTATGGGACACAACTCAGGGTCTTGTTGTCAAACATGATGTGAAGTCAGCAAGCTTTCTCAGATAACTGACCTTATGAAGTCATGAAACCAGTAACTCATGGCTGTAGCACTGCTCCTCTTAAGACTGAAAAAATATTCTGTGTGGGAGTGCTTGAGCAGGAGGAGAAAGTGGGCAATGTCGAGAGGCCAAGCTGCAATGTGTTTGCTTTACTCAGAGCCAAAAATTTCTTATTATCAGAAATCAGGACTACATCAAGTAAACTGATTTACTGACATATCAATGGTAAGACTGTGAATTTCAGTGAAAAGCTAGAGAAGAAGCAAGAAGACAATGGAGAATGGCAATAGGGACTTTAAGTCCCTCTACATTATAACAGAGTGGGTACTACAGTTTGAATTGTCCCAGTGCTAGGTTCCAACTCTTCCCACAGCTTTAAAACGCAGCTGATCAGGCCTAGCTCATTGTTACCACTTCTTATTGCTGTAGTTTGCAAGGCCAACTTGCTAGTGCAGAGTGCCTCAAACTCTGCTCAGACCCCGTGCTGACTTTGCTGTGACACAGAAGTCTGATTTCTACAACTATGTGAAGATGTGGCACAGCAATCACATGGTGGGTCTGAAATGAGGGGAAGAAGGTGTAAATATCCCAACACTGGTTCAGGAGAGTGAGTTCAGGACAGCAGCCTCCACTACATCACAAGAACTAGCAAAACACAGTACCTTTAATTCAACACTAAATTAATTTGCAGAAAACACTGGATCCAATTGACAACTGAACATGATAGTGAAAAGTGAAGTAAGTGCCGTTCTCAAGACGTCTCAGTTTTTGATCAATAAGCAGCTTCTGAACTGGTAAATCATTAGTGGCCAGACCCACAAGGAGATGTCAGATAAATTTCCACTGAGGTGATGAAATTTTACATCTGAACATGCTTGTGGCCCAGGTGCCTACTGATTTCTCAGTGTTAAGTAAGTTCAGGATCCCACAGGACCTTGAATTTCCTCAAAAGCTGACTACAAACTTGAAAGCAGCTACCACTGCAGTCATAAATAGTTAACTATAACTAGTGCTACCCTCTGCTTAAAAGCTTAAAATAGTGTGTCAATGACTCAAATAAAGTCTAGTACTTGCAGTGATTGAGATGGATTCCTCTTGTAAGAAGTTACTGAGCCTTACCATGCTCCTTCCCATTACAGTCAAGATGCAGAAGGTCATATAGCCTATCTCCTTGCCCTCAGACAGCGTAACTTCTATCTAAAATAGAACCAGACCTAACTAATAGAGGGAAAAAGATGAAAAGTAAAGCCTAAACTCTGAAACCCAGGGTCTTAAATTTAGGCACTGCAATCAATGCTCTATCCTAGAGCTGCCATTCTGCTCAGTGGTATGTAATGTCTACAGGCACCCACACTTCCAGTCATGAACCTAAGCACTATCTGTGTGGACATGAAGTGTTTGGATGAAATAGCCCCTGGCATGGACTCTGTTCTCAATTCCTCAATGGTGGAAGCTCTAAGAGTAGGTTTTTCATCCTTGAGGGCTGGGGTTACCAGCTGAAATGGCAATGGGAAAAGGCTAGACACCAAGAAGGACTGCTCCATCAAGACACTTGTCTGAGAGTACTCAGTGAGAACATGTCCAGAAAGGTGCAAATGGACTGAACTTGTAGCAAGAGAGAGTAGAAGCAGAAGTGCCCAAGTCCCAGCACCATGAACAGAGAAGAGCTTATTCCTGACGTTTTGGGAGCTCTTCTGGACCATGGCTAGCATTTTGAGGGCAATCTGAGTGCAATCAGCTTTGTGGCACCAGCATAGCAAAGATGATGCTCAAGACATGATGAGACCCATCCACAATGACCACAACAGGATGAGTGATGCTGTTGTGAGACCTTCTGGGGCATCGTTCACTGCAGCCTATATGGAAAGAGCACAGACTCTGTGGGTCACTTTGGTATCGTTTCTTCTGCCTCATCACAAGCAGGAGAAGGGTCTGTCTGATTTCACAAGCTGCTCACAAATGTGTTGTTCACCAGCTCCCAGTTTGTCCCCTTCCTCCTTGTGGGAAATCACCTCTGACTCCCAGCACTTCCCTACCTTCACCCCAATGCCACCCTTCTGCTGTGTCAGTACAGAAATATGAGGATGAGGGAGCTGGACTGTGCCAGAACACCTTTTCCCCTTTGCATTTTGTTGTTGCATGGGTTTTGGCACCTTTTCAACGTGCAACCCCAGAAGCAGCTGTAGGAACAGAGCATTATTGGTTCAAACGTGCAGACCCAGGACGGGCAGAAGGAAGAGAGACAGTTGTAAGACTTTGCTGCATGGATGTAATCATGCCCATAGTGCCTGGTGCCAGAGCCAGACAGCAGTCTGACCTGGGATTTCAGCTAATTATTACCTTGAAGTGATGAGCTATGACAAATACTAAGCCCACAAGCACCTTGATGCTCAGCATGCAAAACCTCTCTCCATGAGCTGGGTTTTCTCAGGCCACCGTGCAAAGTCTGGCTGATCTCAGAGTGCTTTGCTGTCTCCCCAGCCAATCTGACCCCAAATGCTTGCTAGGCGCACCACCAAGTGCCCTATTTTGCATTGCTTGTAACATCTCAAAACAATGTCTGGCTTCTCAATTAGTCTGAGAGAGGACTGTAAACTTGAAATCCAAACTGATGGACTGTGAAATCCATATCACGTTGTCACCCACAGCACATTCTCCCTGCTCTGCACTGAGCTATAAATAGATTTTCATTATTAGCGAGCAGACAAAGGCAGCTTGGAAGATGTTCCACTCTGACACTACTCCTGGCTTACTGATTTCTTGTTTTCACCTTGATAGAGGAGTGAGGATGGGGACAAGTAGGGAGGGGCTGCTCAGCTGCAGCAGAGCTGAAATCACTTCTTCCCCTAACCAGGATTATGTCTGTGGTTTGGGATTTTTTCTTTCTTTTTTTTTTTTTTTTCCTCCTTCCATTCTCTCTCCTGGAGCCAAGAGACTCAGAATACATTACCTAGTGCAACAGAATATATTACACCCACCTCCTGTGTTAGGTTGTCTGTTTAAGCTCCTGGAGTTTGATTACTAACTCCCAACTATGCAGTCACTGCACACCTAACATTTTCTTTCTCCCTGTTTTATTTCTGTTATCAAAAAAAGAGGATGATGGTCTTTGCTTTAACCATTTAAAAGGCTTAAAGGAGATAAAAACTTGGAAAATATGGAAGGATTTGAATCTTGAGGGAGGAGGCAGATCCCAACATGTGAGTCTCCTTTCCAAACTCCGTGCCTTTCTGAAAAACTCAAATCCATGGCAGAAGTGACTGATGTCCCCCAAGAGCAAAGAGCACTTCCACACTGAGAAGAGACACAGATGCTGTCATCCTGAGGCATAAACCAGGAGAGTCCTGAAGATTTGTATTCTTTAGGCACAAGACATATTATAGAAAAACACCCTTTATGCACCATTTTTCTCAACAGTCCAGTCACTCTTTAAATAAAAGAAACTCACACTCGGAGTTGAAAGGAGCAAAATGGTTAATTTCTCCTGTTTGTTCATACTTCAGGTCTAAATACCAGCTCTGCTCTACCTACTGGTCCCCTATGGCATACAGCAAATTTTCTGCCTGTGACTTTTACATCCAGGTCAAATAAAAAAGGCATTGGCTGACTGGTATTTGTACAATAGGAGTTGATTTCTCAACTAACAGAAGTGAAATGGCTGAGCATAAAACCTAGGAGGATTTAGATTTGGATCAAATAGGACCATATGAAGTTCTAAGACAGCTGGTAGTCTTTGTTTGCTTTGTGAGCTGCACTTTTCTATCTCAGCTTTCCTTGAAAATGAAGTGAACCCCCAAACGCCCATAATTTTTGCATGTTCTCTGGGAAGAAGAACATGCAAGCTGGACATGAGCCAGCAGTGTGCCCTCGCAGCCCAGAAGGCCAACCACATCCTGGGCTGCATCCAAAGAAGCATGGCCAGCAGGGCAAGGGAGGTGATCGTGCCCCTCTGCTCTGTGCTGGTGAGACCCCACCTGGAGTGCTGCGTCCAGATGGGGAGTGCTCAGCACAGGAGGGACATGGAGCTGTTGGAGCGTGTCCAGAGGAGGGCCACAAAAATGATCCAAGGGATGGAACACCTCCCCTGTGAGGACAGGCTGAGAGAACTGGGGCTGTTCAGCCTCTGGAGAAAAGAAGGCTCCAAGGAGACCTGATAGCAGCCTTTCAATTTCTAAAGGGGGCTACAAGAAAAAATGGGACAGATTCTTTAGCAGGGCCTGTTGTGTTAAGACATGGGGAAATGGTTTCAAATTTAGAAAGAGGAGTATTAGATTGGATATAAGGAAAAAGTTTTTTTACAATAAGGGTGGTGAAACACTGGCACAGGTTGCCCAGAGAGGTGGTGGATGCCCCATCCCCGGAGACCATCAAGGTCAGGCTGGACAGGGCTCTGAGCAATCTGCTCTGGCTGTAGGTGTTCCTGGTCACTACAGGTGAGTTGACTAGATAGCCTTTAAGTGTCCCTACCAACTCAAGCAATTCTATGATTTGAAAATCTTACCCACACAGCTGGGTTTGAGGGTGTTGTCCCCTTAATGTGTCTTTTCCACAGCAGATAAATTCAGATCTGTACAGCCCCTTTTTGAGCCCTCATTGGTCACTTCTTCCTCATGGCAGTTTTTAACTCGACAGCTTCTGCCAAGCTATTAAAATTGAGTCTTCACTGGAAATTACATCAGTAGGCAAGGGAAAGAGCGGAGAATGTTGAACTCAAATCACTGTAACCTACATCTATAAAATTATAGGTGTTTTCAAAGCTTTGGTTTCAGTCTAATGCACGTCCCATAAATGGCAGCATATGTAAAGCAAGGAGACGGTGCAGCTTAGGAGTACAGGCCGTGTGGGGCACTGAAGGTGTTGGAAAGAAAGTGTTAGATGTTACTACATCCACAGCCCAGGCTTGGGACAGCAGCTTTGGGAGAAGGACCCTTCCCGTCCATCTTCTTGAAGTTCTCCCTGAGTGGACACGAAGTCAAGTTGACTGTGATTCTTCCTGCCAGAAATGAGATGGAAGGACACATATCTGTGGGTGACATCTGTAGGGTCCCTCACTGAGAAATGCAGGGAAATGCAGCCAAGAAGCAATAAACTTATTCAAATGTTTCCCCACAAAATCTAAGTTCAAGGACTATAACTAGACCCAGAAGTTTATAACCTAAACTTGCATTTTATTTTTGTAGATTTCATGGTTGCAATGGGAATTGTAGATGCAGTTCTTACTATGATACTATCTCTACTTTTCCACAGATGCTGAAAAGAGATTTCTGAAGTTGTGGAGGTGTACAAAGCTACAATCACCCGTGACAAATTTCATTTACCTAACCCTTTTTAGAAAACCTCATGATTAAAATTTGTGTGATACAAAGACACTTTGGAAATCTATGTTGCAGATTCACTGATTAATGAAATTCATATTAGGACAACAAGGAATATTACCAGAATAACAAATGCTCATGAGTCTTAATAACAGCTGGAAGAAGGAAAAAAAAAAAAAAAAAAAGAAGGCAGATACTAGAGGTTTTAAATCTATTAAGCACTTCTGCTTTGTGTATTGACACAGGTAATGAGTTCTGCGGAAGGAATGCTACAGTTGAAAGACTTTAACACTAAAAGCTTAATTTAGTGTACAATGAATAAAACAGGGAGCCCATTCATGGGTCGATCAGAATGGGACAAGAGAGCACCAAAGGAGCAGACAGATCATGTTAATAGGAAGCTTGAGGCTTATTTAAAAATCTATACTGTAGTTAAAATTAGAACACAAATTGGAACTTGGCATTCTGTTACTCAGGAAATTGGTAATGGAATACTAAAGCCCTGCACTTCTCTCTGTCTGGTCCTAGTTAGAAGAGGACAAAGGCAATGACAGTCAGTGTCATATACTACAGCAAGCCATTAAAGAAAGTGACAGTGTAAAGAAATCAGCATTTCCCATTCATTCACACAGCATGGTGTCTACTGTATTCCTTTATCATTCCAACTGCACAGAAATATGGGTCAAAATATAGAAGTGGCCAATGTTAGTTATCATCTTATATGTTAGTTATCATGACTGTTCCAAGCATATAAAATAATATTGATTTTTGGTCTTTAATTATGAATTCATGTATATCAGTCAGTGCCCTGTGACCAGTGGTGTCATCTGGATGAGACACACTGTTGAGTCTTCTGGGTTAAACAGCCTTGGCCTGGACATGACAATGCAGGTGTTGGCTCTCCATCCAGTGAGAGAAAAATGTCTCAGGGGGTTTTGTGTCTTTCACAGAGAAAAACCATATCCATCCCAAAGTTAGCAGTCATTTAGCATGACTGATCCTGACAGTAAAGGCAGGAGAGGGACAAAAGTACTGTTTTTTGTTTTGTTTTGTTTTTTGAGGAACAATGCGTTTGTGTCAGGGCAGAGCCACCTACCAGCAACATATAGATCACTGCTATCTTTTTCATGGTTTTTCAATCAGTCTCTGCAGCCCCAGTTCACATTTCACTATAGACAAGTATGTCACTGTCTGAACCACAAGCTGAGAAGCAGAAAACAGGAAAAACATTGTGGAAAATCCAAGCTTAGAACAAAAGTTGGGGGACAGCCATCCATGTCCCTCCACAGATTCAACAGATCTTCTTCGTGACTTCTCCCTGTAGGAGAGACCTTCAGCAACCTGACAGTGAGAAGAATGAGACCACAGGGAGAGTTCAGAAGAAGCAGACTGTTAGGTGGGTTTACATCCTCAAGGAAAAGGTGCCTGGAGATTTCAGAAACACCCCTGCAGCTCATTTTAGAAATAAACCTCTTTAAAAGGATTACCTTTGATTCTTAGGATAATGGCTTCCCAGAGTCAAAGGAACAATACAGAGTGGTTAAATAATTACTTGTTATTTTAAAACATGCAAAAAGTATTAAAAAACAGTTTAAAATGCATGTTCTGAGCAATGAGTTATGCAAACATAATGATTAAGATAAAAAAATTATAGGCTTAACTAGAGGAATAGTCAGAATTTTTTTTACCACTTTTTAATTCCAGTGTTGGTTATTTTTTTCTTCTATTAAAGCCTGACATCCCTGGCTGACAGTTTAATTATTAGGGTAATGTGATGGATAAAGGGACTTGCTCTGTAGTGCCTCCCACTTGCTAAACACTTGCTTGGAACTACAGCTGCATAAAATGCCACAGCTCCTCAAAGCAAAGATAATAATTTCCATGTTGTCGGTGCCCTTAACACTTACTATATGAACTTTTAAAGGAAAACCACCGTTTTCATAACTACAGAGATCTTACTAAAGTCTGAGCTAGAGGAGGCTCCAGATCACTGAGCAACTGTAAATTACCAGTCAGTGGGATTTTTTGAGGGCATCCAAAAAGACACTTTAAGAATTTCCAGTGTAAGTCTGGAGTGCCTACAAAAAGGCTCTGATCTCAATCAATTTTTAGACTGTTTGACTTTAGATAGACAGACAGATAGATAGATAGATAGATGTGAGAGCCCAGAATAATCACATGATCAACAGAGACAACATTTGAGTAAAAGCAGACGAGTAATAAGACAAAAAGTTTACAGCAAATATGATATTACATGTTATCATAAAAACTACAAAATTTTGCAGGATGATCTTCTGATGCTTGGATTAAAAGTGACAAATGAAATTCTATTCCAATAAATACAATGGATTTTATGGCAGGGAAAGGAAAAATAAACAAATACAAAAATTTCAAACAATAAAAAAACGAAAACCGTTTGGGCTACGTATATTGTAGGT
>VXAV01001496.1:362295-385103 GCA_013399715.1 Alectura lathami | reverse complement strand
AAGTATACCTCCAAAAAGAGATGTTGATTTGATTCATGGAAATGCCTGCACACTGTCAGCAAAAGGTCAGTAGTGAAATAACATGTTAGGGGTTATTAGTAAAAGAATAAAGAAGAAACCAGAACATTTTGTTCTAGTTCAGTGTGCATTCTGTTTTTCCAATGCAGCGTGTGTATTCATGGTTATCCCATCTAGGAAGGTGCAGGAGAACTTGAAAGGCTACTGAGAAGGACANTAGCATGGAACCACAACACAAGAGCTAGTGAGTGTCAGATGGAATTATATGAGGCGGAGTAATGAGAGGAGACAGGTCTTCTGCAGTCTGTGGATTTCTGAGGGACAGGATGTGGTGAAAATAAAGAATATTAAATGTCAAAATATTTGTTAGGAAAACGTAGTAGGATTCAAACCATCTATAAAATCCTTGAAATGAAACAGGGACAGATACAACAGTGAAGGAGAGAAAATGTTCTGGATTTGTTTCAGTCTAGTGAAGAGGATCTGGCAGAGAATCTAAAAAGGGAAGGAAGCTTAGGTAGAAGGACTGTGAATGATTATTCTAAGTAAAAGGAAGGAGTCAGGGAAAAAAAAAAAAAAGTAAGGATAATGGACTTCCAGAAAAAGAAAAAAAAATAGCAGACTTCAACAAACCCTAGGAACTCATCTGCAGGGTCTCTTGAGAAGATAATTCAAGGGATAAAAGAGTGCAGAAGAGCTGGCAGTTGCAGCAAGAGAGTGTATTAAGGCACAATAGCAGCCTATCTTGATACAGGGAAAGGACAGAGAACACAGTGAGAAGCCATTATGGCTACATCAGGACCTCTTTAAGGGCCCCAAATTACACTAAACAAAGGAAAAAAAAAAAGTACAAAAAAAAAGATGCATGATTAAGGATGAGCAAGGAAAAATCAGAAAAGGTTTGGAACAAAATGTGTTACAGATTGAAAAAAAAAACATGAGTGGTAGGAAAATGTTGTGTAAAAGCATTGGAAACAGCATAAGAAACGTAAGAAAGCATCAGCATGTTACTTAGCAGGAGAGCAGAACAAATAGCACTTGATGCAGAGAAGACTGAAGAATTCAACATTGTCTTTGCTGCAGACCATGCTAAAAAAATAATTATGAACATCTACTTAAGGCAATTAATTTTAACAAAAGGACAAGAGAACAAGCTCAAGCAAAGAATGAATAGATTAAGGGACATGTAGATAAGATAGAGGAACTCAACTGTATTCAGCTTGGTAAGGAACAATGGAATTTATCAAAGGATTGAGAAGGAGTTTGCCAAAATAATCTGAAACATTTGCAATCACATCTGAGGACTTGTGGAAGACAGGAGAGATCCCAAGGGACTGAAGCAGAGAAAGGAGAGTACTTGGTGAGAGGGCAAAGAGGACCCAAAACCATGAGGCCTCATGGTTTATACATAGACTCGGGAAGGAATTAATGAGCAATCTACAGCTGCCATGGTGAAAATTGTGTGATAGGAAACAGTTGTCAACGATTTGCTAAGAATCTATCATGTCAGATTGATAAAGCTTTCTCTTTGACAAAATAGCTTGGATGAAGAGGAAAAGTGTTGGACGAAGAGGCAGTGGTGAATGCAATTGAACCTGACTTCAGTGAGGCTTTTCTAGCTTCTTATCCTATAAGCAGACAAGAAGAAGATGGTATAGAGGAAATTTCTAAAACGTGGTTTCATCATTACATTCTCTCTCAATATGGCTTTTTTTTATGGCTTTTTTCTGTGGCCTGACAGGACTGAACATTCAAATTAAGTGTAGTTTGTCACTAATGAGCCAATTTATCTCAGCTGTCTTGGTGAAAGACAGTCATCAGGACAAGAAGTCATGCATTAACTGCTTCACAGGAACCATCCTGTGCTGTCGTTTTCCCATTGGTAAATGTGAGAAAGCTGGAGTTGCCTCTGCAAAGGAAGGGTAACTTATTTTGCTTTGCCTGAGAACCTAGAACTTGATTATTCCCAATGATAGTTCAGAAGATGCAAAAAAAAAAAACCAACAACCTCACTTGTCTGACCCTCTGTATACTTGTGGTCAATGCTCTGGTGCAGTTTATGAGGAGTGTCCATGCATTAACACTCTTCCCTTTAATGAACAATGTAGGTTCAGACATGTCTTCAGATAAATGCAGCACTTCAACAGTTAATGGAAGCTTGCAGTCAAACTCAGAGGGCATTAAAAGGGGTCCTGTGAGCATCTTTCATAGATGTAGTTCATTCAATACTTTTACTACTTTGGATGATGGTAGAGAAAAGGCTCATAAGATTTGCTGATGAAGTCAAACTGAAGGTGTTGCAGGCACCCTAGAGGACAGGATCACAAACCAAAATGATCCTGACATATTGAAGAGTTGCTCTGATAAAACCAAAATCAATAAGTGCTCTGCTTAGAAAGGAGAATTCAGATGCAAAATGGAAAATAACTGGCTAAGCAGTAATACTACAGAAAAGAAGTTTGGGTGAGAGCTGACCACTAAATGGGACTCGGTAATATGCTTCTGTTGCAGAAAAAGTGCATCTCATTCCTGACTGAATTAACATATGGAAGACACAGGAGGTAACTAGAATTACTCTCCTTTATCTTGGTGGTGAAACCTCAACTGTAGTACTGTGCCCAGTACTGGGCATCCCACTAAGAAGTAGAAAGATTGGAGGGAGTCCAGAGGATAACAGCAAGGATAGCAGATTTCAAAAGGGCCTGTGGGGAACTGGCTTTGTTTCATTCAGGAAAGGATGATATGAGGGTGGAAATATCAATGGTCTTCCAGCATATAAACTGTCTGTTATGACAAAGCCCTGTGTGGAAAGAGAAGGAAAAGAAAAAAAAAAAAAAATGAGGAATAAGCAGTTCACATTAGACCATTGAAGGCTGCTCATGAGGAAGGGCAGCTGAGTGCCCTCAGATGATTTGGGGACCTCCTGCTACAGAGCTTTTAAACAGCAGGTTAGACAGATACCTATCACTGATGACAGCAAGGTATGTTTAATCCTGTCCTGCAGAGGAACAATCTTCCAGCCCCACTACACTGGGTAGAGGAAAGTCCTCCTTTCTCCTCCTCCATGCCTGAAAACTGTATTTCTACAGTCAGGAGAGAGCTCTGTAAGGACAAGCAGAGATGCCACAGGGATCTGCACAAAATGTGGAGACAAGAAGGAGATCTGATGCTTTCTAGGGATGGCCAAAGGCTGGATTCAGAGAAAACAGAGGCACTTCTCTGCAGCTCTTAATCAAGTAGCAGATAGCCAAGATTTAAACATCTCTGCTGTCAGCAACTTCTGCTGGCTCACTCTGACTAGCTGCATGCTGAGCACAGCGATGATGTGCCCCTCTTCACTCAGCATGGTGCGTGTTTGGGATATTTTTCTGATATTCTGGATCATTTATTATATATAGCCTTGAGAAACTTGCTGGAGGAAAAACGGGCAGTCACTCACAAGGCCAAAATTGATCATTTCTGCACCACACTCGTCCTTTATTCCCTGAATTCAAGTCTTGTCACTTTTTTCCTACCTTGTGACTAAAAGGATTAGAAGGGAGGAGGTAAGGAAGTTCTCACTCATAAAATCATAAGTAAAAGAAACAAAAATAAGCATTCCTTGGTTACCATCTGAAAAGGTTATTTTTACCCATAAAGCAGATAATTGCTTATTTCTCTATGCTTAGTGAACATATTTTTAATGGAGTTTGTCTGTCTTTGTCACCATCACAACTTCTGCTCCTGTCAGATTCCCTCCTTTCCCTGTCATCCCCCCAAAATTATCCACTTAAAGAGCAAGTAAAACCCATTTCCTAGTAGGTTTCAAATTGTCAGCAGAACAACATGATTGAAATCTTATGCATGAGTGGTTCTTGCTGTACTGTAAAGCTGTCCCAGTTACTTTCTGCCAGGAAAAAAAAAAAAAAAACAAAAAACAACGAGTTTGCCATAGTGTCTATTTCCTGAAAAAAAGAGAACCAGCTTCTTCATTCAGATGCATGCACTCATACCTTATCCCAGGCAGTGAGCATTACATAGGGTAAAACTTAGGTTTAAATGTCTTTATTTCCTGAATAGAACAAATTTCAATCTGGAGTATCTGGAAAACCAAATATAACTAAAGAAAAGACACCCTGAAATGATTGCTCCAAACAAACATGCTTTACCAAAGACAAATTCTCTCAAATGTCTCAGACCTTGAGATCTGTTGGTTCATTCCTTTACAGAATCAAATCTGAGGAAAAGGTGAAAACTTCTGTCATCTAAGGTAGTTCCTCTCTAAAATAGGAGAAGGGATAGGGATTCTTGTCAGAAGATTGGTCCAGAGGCACTTTGCATTACTGTTACTGAATCAATGCCTGCTTTTGCAGCTTCATGCTCTGTGCTGCTGGTGGTTTGCCACAACCACGGTTGTTCAGCCGGGCCCACATGATTGTCAGAATGATCCCAGGGCATTCTGCAGCTCATGCTGGAGTGTTCCAGCAGGAGGGAGAGCAATGGGCCAGCAGATGGGCAACATCTGCCAGCAGCCAGGGATGTTGTGATCATTAAGGAACAGCAAGGGCCCTTAATCTCAATGTCCGAATCCATACGGCCCGAAATAATTCAAAGCGTGTGCCTATCACAGCTTCTTCCCTTATGCATCTCCAAGGGAAAGCCCAGGGGCTGTCAGAGGGGACTGAGTTTGCATCTGTCATAGCTTTTCACAGGTATTCTGTGTCATGACATCATGTAACAAGCTGATACAGGTGGGATGGCTGCTAAGGGGAAACCACAGCCCCTAGAATGCCCCTGTGCCTTCCCATGTGGTTTCCAGGTTCCGGGAGCTCATCTTCCCTTTTGCTTCTGGTGGCCGTTGTGGATGCATATGTATCCTTTCTCCCATTTATATATTTTCCAATTTGTCAGATTTATTGCTCTCAATTCCTTTCATATTGTATTATCTTACATTCCTTTGCCGTTTTAAGTAATCTAATTTATGTTTTATCTCAATCACGCCTCTTCCTTTCTCACTTCTCTACCCTGCTTCCCTGAGTGGGGGGTAGGGGAGGGGGCTAGGCCCTGTCACAGGTCAATATTTAATTAACCCACGACAGTGTGTAGGATGGAGATCTGTGATCATTCCGTTTTTGCCCTGGGATGGCTGAATCTGTCATGGTCAACTCATACAGTGGTGAAGGGCATCGTCTGATCACAAGTTTACCAAAAATACTACAGATGAAATGACAGACCCACAAAGCGCACGTAAGAGCTGCACTTGAGAAAAACAAAAGCGTTGGCCAGGGTGATGAACTGTTCAGAAGACAATGCACAGTTCAAAACTGCAGCTGGCAAGAGTCACAGTCAACGTGGAAAAAAATAGTTGCATTTCCCAGTCAACAAATCCCTTCGGTAAACACTGGCAAGTGCATTGTTTACTCAGAAAGAGCAACCAGACTCCAAAGAAGCCCTTGCTGAGGCAGAGTCAGACCTGTGGGCACAAAGCAGGCAGGAAACACAAATAAATCAGAGAGGAGCTGCTTTACTCATACATCACACCAGAGCAACAGCACCGCAAAAACTGTAGAAGTGCATGTGAACAGGGAGATGAGCACAAAAGAAACATGAGAAACAAAAGGGGCTCTGAAACAGAAGAAGGAATCCAGAGTTAAATAATGAGTTCAGGGCTTTGTTTTCCTTCATGGAAGCTTTTACCTTAATATTTTGAGTTTAGCAGGGTGTCAGTATGGTTAGCTCACAAGTAATTAAGAACTGACCATATTCTGGCACTGATTGAGAAAGATGTCCAGCAACCTTGCCCAGCGAAAGGCTTGGTCCCTTGAAAACTGAGCCTTAAACTTGAAGGACAACATCACATGTTTCCCTGGGGACCAAAATATGCAAAAAGAGAAGAGCAATAGGCACCCACTGAAGCCAGAAAAATCTCTTGCTAGTGGGGTACTGGGTTAAACTGAGGTAACAGATGGATCTTCAGAGCATCTCCAATTTGCTTTCATTCTAATGTTCTGCACGAGAAATAACCGGTTTGTTAGGCAATGCTGCATGCTGCTTGGATGAATGCACCACATTATGTAGAAGATAAATACGCATATATTTCTAACACAGCTCAACAACTTTCACAGGACATGAAGCAATGATGGAGAAACTTCAATTAAATTTAATAAAGAATAAATCAGATCAATATCTCTGTGAAGTTTTGCTGGTGCATCTACTATTCACTGGATTAAATTTACATGGAAACAATATTACAGTACTTATCCTATACCAAATGAATTATACAAAAACTTACATTCCCTGATATGATATTTTGAACCGCTTCAGTAACATTGATGACTTTACTGAGCACAGACCCAGAGGTGAAGGCCAAAGAGTTCCTTCGAACCCAAGCCATTCTGTGATTCTATGATTCTATGAAATGATCGGTATTTTCTGTTATACCAATTTCTGGGCACCCAGTTTGAGATTTTTTAGAAAGAGCTTGAGCCAATGCAATGTACTGAGTCTGCTCATGTCTGAGAACAGAACAGGATCCCCCAGTCCAGACATAGTCTCACCTCATAAACTGAGGCACATAGATTCATTAGCAATTTTGAAAATCATCTGGACCTAAAATAAATACGCTTTAAAACAGGAAGATGAGAATGAAACAAAAACAACTATAACATCATAGAATCATAGAATCATAGAATGGCTTGGGTTGGAAGGGACCTCAGAGATCATCTAGTTCCAACCCCCCTGCCGTGGACAGGGCTGCCAGCCACTAGCTCACTAGATCAAACTGCCCAGGAACCCATCCAGCCTGGCCTTGAACACAGCCAGGGATGGGACATCCACAACTTCTCTGGGCAGCCTGTTCCAGCGCCTCACCACTCTCTCAGTGAAGAATTTCTTCCTGATGTCCAACCTAAACCTCCCCTCTTTCAGTTTTAGCCCATTCCCCCTTGTCCTACCATTATCCACCCGTGCAAAAAGCCTGGCAAAGAAATCTGCACTCAAGTATTGTCTTATTCCAAGTGTGTATCTGCCTGGAAGTTTTTCTTCAGAGATGGGCTTTTTTTTTTTCCTTCTTCTGATCCGATTCTCATCACTTAGGAAAGATGCCAGCAGCTGAGGAGCAGCCACGTTTCACATGCTTACCTTGAATTTTATTTGATAGAGCCTAAACCATTACGTTATTTGATTGGATTAGGAGGAGTGCACTGCGGCATTGCATCGTTACCTGAATTTAGTTGACCTCTAGGGAAAATGCACTTCTGACATCTCGATCAATCCGGCCTTGTGATTTTACCTTCAGCAGGAGATGCCAAGGGAAGCTCCAATACTGCAGCACATGCTGAGCTCCTGTGCAGGATCCATCCCCCAGGAGCAGACGGCCAGGCGCTGACCTGCTTGCGTGACTTCTGCAGCCGCTTCACTCTGCCCAAGGTGACTGGCCCCGGCACGAGAGATGGGAGCTGAGCCAGGACTGGATGCAAATGCAGCCAGGCAGCATACAGAGAGGCATGAGAGGAGTGTGGAGGAGGGAGAGGAGGCTGTTGGTGTTCAAAGCCATTTTTAAACAAGTGAGAAACCTTTCCTTTTATTTTTTATTTTTCCCCCCTTAGACTCTCAAGTGCCTTCCATTTATCAAATATAAAGGAGATGTATTAAAAGTGAAATTTTTATTCCGTAATAAGGCAAGGCTGAAGTCACTGCAGGCTCTCAACACATGCGAGGACAACTTGGTTTACTACAGCTTACAGCCACAATCTCATGATCAAGACCCACAGAAAGATGCACTGATGCCAGCCCCTTCCCAGCCACAACAGCTCAGGGTCTCAACATGACGGAAACACCTTTTGGGCTGTGGATGGAGAGAGATAAATCAATACCTGGTAAAAGCAATTGTCCTTTTCCCATGGGTATACCTGTGCTGAAGTCCCTCTATGAATTCAAGGGGTGAACGTAGCATTGGTGCTTGAGTTTTGTCAACCAAAGCTGCCTGCACAAGCTGCTAGTTGTGGCTGAAAGGTTCTCGGGACAGACCTGTGTCTGGGTTTGCTTGGGTTCCTCTTTCTTGATGGGTTTCTTTTTAAACTCCTATGATCTAACTCTTTGCACTTGTTTTCTTGTAACAAGGTTTTTGTCTGTTTAGGACAAGATCTTGTATTTACAAGGACAAGATTTCACAGGGACATGTGATTCAGTGGAGCTGGTTGAAGAGAGCTGAGCACAGAGAAGAGTAAAGGATCATTTCAGTTCCTCATGTGATGACAGGGGAGGTCCCATGGGAACATCACAGTCACTCATGTCTCTCCAGACTAAGACTTCAGTTGTGTCAGCTCCCAGGCCTCTATGGGATGCATGACTACAAAGAGCTGCAACATGAAGTTCTGTGGCACCCTCAGTGCCTCTGTGGGTCAGAGCTCATGCAATCAGCTTTGCTCTGTTAGTGGCTCCATACCAACCCCATCACAGGCATTGGAGCAGATTGGATGGAGAATAAGCCTACAGAAATTGCCCAAGTACTCTGCAATGGTCATTTTGAAAATAAATGTGGTCAAATATTCCTTGAAAATCGCCTATAAAAAGTTAATTTATAACTGATTATTTAATAAATACTGTGAAATTAGCTTTTACAAAGCACAGTAGTCCAGTTGGTTGCCTGCACCACAGTGTTTCATAACTAAAAAAAAGTGTCTTATCCAGGTGCATGTGTCTGTAAGATGCTTCTAGAAACAATTAATTATTTACTAAACCTTTAGCTGTTTGTAATGAAAAATTCATATAAAGCGTGACCATAAACAGACTAAGCTAGGAAATGCTTCAGAAGATTAAAAAAAAAAAAAAAAAAAAAAAAAAAAAAAAAAAAAAAAAAAAAAAAAAAGAAAGAAAGAAAGAAAGAAAACTAAAAGCACTTTATTTCAAACCATGTAAGCATCTTTTCACTCACTAGCTCATGCTGCAGAATGGAAAAGCTCTTTTATCCTACACTGGTGTTTAGGGTGCTGCTTGCCATCAAACCGAAAAGCATTCTGTCTCTTTTGTAGCATTTTCTTACTTGCATTGGATAACTTTGCAAGCTGCAGTCAGCCTAGGGATCCTTTAAAATTATTTACAAATCTTATTGCATAGCCAGCAACATCCCAATACTGTGCTGTGCAAGAACTTTCTCCTGCCAAGCATCTTGTCTTTATGCAGCACTCTCAGGTATTTCCGCTTTGTGGGGTGTTAAGTTTCTCCACTCCGTGCTCTGGGGCACCATCTAACCATCTGGTTTTAGTGATTTCCCATGTAATAGGTTTAAAGGGTTTGTTTTGTTGAATATCATGTATTCAGTGTCAACAGCAGGTATTGAATGCAGAAATCTCTGTGTTTTACTGCCTTCTATTTTTTTTTTTTTTCTAAAGAAAAAAGCTACTTTTATCTTAAAAAGTAGGTGTACTATCAGTTCTTCGGTACAATAACCCAGAAGTAACAAGCTACTGCTAAAGACTTTCTTGACTGTCTTCACAATCAAATCTAATTTTTGTCAATCATAGAATCACTAGGGTTGGAAAAGACCTCTAAGATCATCCAACTGTCAACCCAACACCACTATGCCCACTAAACCATGCCCCTAAGTGTCACATCTACACGTTTCTTGAACACCTCCAGGGAAGGAGACTCCACCACCTCCCTGGGCAGCCTGTTCCAATGCCTGACAGGTCTCACAGAGTTTTTTCCTAACGTCCAGCCTGAACAATGGCACAATTTGAGAAACATCTACACCATGTGGAGCAGACCAAAGTGGATAAAGCAATGGAAGGTTGATGAAATCATAGTAAGGTTGTATGAGAAACAGAAAACAAAAGTGTAAGATGTATTTGCAACAGCAAATATATTTCAAAGATAATTGTTACTTGCACACCTTGTGGGGCAAAGGATCTGTGGCCAATATTTTCCATTCTTCTTGCTCTTGGCATTGTAAATTTCTTGGTGTGACTTCTCAGTCCTGCCCCCAAACTTGTTCAGTGTGCTTCTCCTGATGACCTGTCTCTGCACTGCACATATACTACTGTGGAAGTCTTTCTCTGTGGACAAAACTTTCCTTTTAATCAGTGTTTCTAGCAAAGAAGTTCCTAACAAAGGCTCAGGAGAAGATTATGGGGTCATTCCAGTTGCATCGTCACTAATAGATACTCCATAAAGATCTCTCAATGGTTCACCTTCCCAAAGAGCTGGTTTTCACAGCAACAGCAGTTATGAGTCTCATACCTGACTTTTCTCAAAAAAAAAAAAAAAAACTTATCAACTACTGCATGTTGGTACACAGGTAATAAGTCCGTATTTCATTGACTAGCCTTCATGTGAAAATCATCTGATTTCTTCTACCCCTTGGTAATCAATAACAAAGAAGTAGCATAGTCCTTTAAGTAGTGTACTAAGACACTAGGAGATACACCAGGCATATGAAATACTCATATTTAAGACAGTATTACTCTGACTCACTCAAGTCCTGTTATTTTGTTTCTCAATNAAGAGTCAATAGACAAAGGTTGCTGGTAACCCTGGAGGCAGGAGAAAGTCTCTGTGCGTTAGGTTTTCTCTCTCACTTTTTCTTCAAAATCCTTCTATAATAAATAAAGTTTTCAGTTCTGTGATAAAAGACAGCCCTTCACACAGACATTTTTATTTTCCCTGGTTCTATAAACCTGTAATTTAAACAATTTATTCCCCAGGAGTAAATAAGAGGCCTCAGCCCAAGGAAACTCTATACCCAGGTGCCCACATCTTGCTAAGTGTTCGAAGCTCAGTTTTAAATGAGAGAACAAGGAACTTGAAACCAGGCTTCTCACATCCTTTGGAGATGCTTTCCTCAGTGTATTGTGTAGTTATTTGGGACAGAGCCATTTCATTTACTTCTGTTGACACTGCTCTGCATTATGTAGCTGAATTAAGATCTAATGAGCAAGAGAAAGGGGGAATTTCTCCGTAATGCTGTAGTTCAGGCATTCACCTGGGATGCGGAACACTTTTTCCTAGTTCCTGCTCCAATGAATAATTAATTATTTATGCAACATGGAACAGATTCAATATGTGTAAATGAGAGAGACACATCTTCATTTCTGGAGAGGCTGAAGTAGCTGCTGGCGAGCGCTGTAAGAAAATGCAAGCGAGGCACATACGCAGCAGTGTGCCAGGAAACTGCAATCATCAGCCAGCTGCAGCTTGGCTGGACCTTCCGTTTTTACTTTTGTTTTGGACTTCAGTCCAAGAACTGTAGCAAGTAGAGGCAAGATGACAACATCCTATCTCTAGACAAATCTCTAATGGTGTAAGACTTTTTCTTTCTTTAATGAACATTCTCTCCATTCTTTATCCCTTCTTGTTTTTAGCGCATTAAATGGAGTTGGTTTTATTGTGTTTCTTGGGAGACTATTGTATAACAACAGCATTAAGGTCTCTTTTTGATCATCAGTTTACTTCAACATTAACAACACCTTCTACTTTAATTTCCTTTTTACTACTCTGCCTCAGGAAGGCTATGCAGATACCTCCCCTCTTTCACAGCCCCATCACCATCATCAGTGACTCCTCTTCCATAACCCTTAATTAGTGTCTGTGAGGCTTTATTCTCATTTTTCTTGGTGATGTGATGGTAACCTTTTCTCACATTTCACACTGCCCTACCTCTGCCCTACCTCTTGGGCACATCTTCTGTAACAACATTAAATCAGTCTGGTTATCATTCATGACCAGTTTGGTATAACTTACCACAATTCTCCCTAGAACTTTCTTTGTACAGCCATCTTTGAAAGGCAGAAGCTGGAAAATGCTGTTCTTTCTTACTTTTCTGCCTAAAATCCTCCCATACTGTGAAGAGATAGCACAGTTCTCTGAAACTGTTGGGCTGAGGTACACATCTTCATCAGAACAACTTTTGTGTGCTTCCCTGCACAAAATTGCAGTCCATTGATGAGATATACTTTGATCTATTTTTTTTCAGACTCTTTTTTTGTCTGACTAAAATCTTAAAGGCTGTCCACCCAAATATCTCCTCCTCTCTCGAACAATTTCTGCACCATCCTCTTTCCCTCCTTTGCTGCTTTCTCTCCCCGTATTCATTTGGAGTGACAATAAAACAAAAAACAACTCATAGCTCGCTAGTTTTTTGATGGTCAAATGTTTGCAGAAGACCATATGAGTCTCTTTCCATAATTTGCTTCCCCAATCAAAGTCAGCATTGCCTCTCCTTCCATGGCAATGGCTTGGTCTGCAGAAGCTGCATTTTATTCTTTACTTCATTTGTGATGTTGGCATTTAAATCCTATGTTCTTGCAGGTTTGTATCCCATATTCATGTAGCACTCATCAATAAGATCTAAGAAAAATATTCCTTCCACGTGCCTGAGCTCTTCTTGCTTTCTCTTCTCTCTCCCTCAATTTAAAAAAATCTCTTGCTAAACATCTCTTCAGAAAAAAATTAAATGTTTTTTTGTTTGTTTTCTTCTGCCCCTTTTTCTGTTTCCTATTAGAACTTTCAATGTCTCTGAAGATGGAAAATTTTCAGCCATCAGGACACAGTAAGGAAGACATTTTTTAAAAAATAAAGCAATAAAAATATGAAGAAATTTCAAAAATAAAATCCTGACGATACCTGCCTAAGTAGTCTGACTGTAATTGGAAAATAAACCAGGAAAAGACACCAAAAAATCAGAGGGCATGAAACCCCTTTTTCTTTAAAGGTCCTGGTGTTTATGAGCTGTAAGTCCAGCCACCCATTTTGAAACAGAAAGTATTTGGTTTGTTCCCTTTTTGAGCTCGATGCTTTCTTATTTCTGTGTTGCTCTGGTTGAGGAAGGAGCATGCAACAACAATTTAGAACTCTATGCACAAGAATATAGGGGTCTTCTTACCTTCTTGCTTCAGACCTTCCCTCATGACATCTGCTAAAGACACGCCATTCCTCAGGCACATCCCAACACGGTGAGTGGACCAACCCGGCTTTCTCTTTACAGAGTGATCCTTTGTTTATCATAGAACAGAAGTACATTTCTCATCCGTGTCAATGCCAGGCACCTCTGGCAATGCCCAGTGAGATGTAGATCTTACTCCATACACACAGGAGCAGCTAGCGCTCTGCCATTACAAACAGACAATATAAACTCAGAAGCGTTTGCATGGTTGTGCTGCAGGTCAGAAAGCAAATCTGATTTCCTTCCTTCTAAAGCAGTGCTTGCCTCATTGCCCGTCCTTAGGGAAACAATTAGCCTTTGTACAGCTGGCAATCAAGTATAATGTGCAACTTGTATGTCATGCTATATATGAATGTTAGCACTCACTATTTTATTTTTATCTTTATTTTTTTGGTATATGTGCCTTCACGTCTACCGTCCCCATCTCTACACATTCACTTATTTACCTTACATTTAAAGACCCAGAGTGCTACAAAATCAAGCAGTCAAAAATGAGCAAACATCAGTAGTGAGGGTTTCTGTGCAACCATCCTAACACAGAATCACACAGGATAATTGAAATTAGAAGGTGGAAGAAATCTCTGCGGATCTTCTAGTCAAACTCCTCTGCTCAGAGCAGAGTCGACTAAAGCAGATTGCTCAGAGATACATTCAGCAGAGATTTGAAAACCTCCAGGGATGAAGACCCCACAACCTCTCTGGGCAACCTGCTCCAACATTCGATCACACTCACAATTTAAAAAAATCTTCATTCTCCTCTTATTTCAAATTTCAGTGTTTTTCATCCCATCCCCATCTAGCTGCTTTGAAATACTTTCATTCTGGTGATCTTATCAACTTATACTATATCAGGCTGTTTAGCTATACTTGCTCTGCCAAGCTCCACAACAAACAAGTAGTGATTTCAAAAATACCACTAATGACACCAGCAACCTTGCCTGTAATATATGCAGATGATAGAGATTAATATTGCTATCAAACATTTTTGTTGTATCTATGAACTGTGTGAAAAAAGTATTAATTAAGTTGCCTTAATTCTCTAGAACTTAATTAAAAACTTGTGTGCTCATTGCCCAGAGCAAGTTAGCATGAAATTCAATTTGTGCTCATCTGCTTAATACCGGCAGAGTGTAAGACAGTGTCTGAAAGACCCCATTCTACTGAAGCCTGCTGGCGCATGCAATCATTTGTGTTATGGTTATTTTTTGTGTCCCAACAGCATCTGAAGGATTCAGTGTCCCTCTGATAATATGCATGTTCAACACTGCCATGAACACTGTATGTTCAGGCTGAACACTGCATGTTCAGGCTGCCCAGAGAAGTTGTGGATGCCCCATCCCTGGCTGTGTTCAGGGCCAGGCTGGATGGGTTCCTGGGCAGTTTGATGTAGTGAGCTAGTGGCTGGCAGCCCTGTCCACGGCAGGGGGGTTGGAACTAGATGATCTCCGAGGTCCCTTCCAACCCAAGCCATTCTATGATTCTATATGATTCTATGAACATGTATTACACAAAAATATCTAAATGTTGGCATTCATCTTGCTCTAGCTGTGCTGAATCCTAGAAAACTTTTACATCTACTCTGGTAATACCTTTGGGGCACACCTTTCTTCTGAGTCCACACAACTAATGGATGTCCAGGCACAGATGTGTCCCTTATCTCAAAAAAGTTTTCTCTGCTGTTGCCAACTAATGCCAATGCAGTTATATTCAAGATTCAATTGTTGAAGTTTTAGTTATGCTCCATGATTCTGAATAACTCTCTTCCTTCCTCTCCAAGAAGCAGTCATGGGAAGAACATCTTTGGTCTCCACATCCACAGGATTCCTCCAGAAGGACACACACACCTTCTAATATTCTGTAAATGGGCCAAGATCCCCTTTGGAACAACTTCATTCTCCATTTTGCACAATCCACAACCACCCTCAGTTTAGCCAGTTCCTTGCATGTTTTAGGATGCATGTGTTAATTCCTAGTCTCTCTTGCATTCCAAGAAAACTGTAACACTGCAACAATTCAGTCACTCTACTGATATCCAGAAGAAGAAAATAAAATGCATTTCTGCTATCAAAAAAAAAAAGTAACTGAACAGGTCTGGAATGATCCAGGTACCAGTAAAGCCACTTGACAATGATATTTTTCACTGATATCCTTGTCTACTTTTTTTCCCTTGAATTTTAAAGTTTGATCAATGAGGTAAATATTTATTCTTCCATTAGCTCATTCATGTTCCATTCATTACATAGTACAAGCACATGTACTGTCGAAAAGTGCCAGAAACAGAAGAAAACAAAGATTTCAACATCAAGAAGCAGATGTTTAGTGATGCTAGAAACAGAAATGGATGAATGAAAAGATTAAACAAATGAGTTGCTTCATAAGATGTTTAGGTAAAGCAGTGAGAGAAATTATACAACTTTAAAATCATTAATTCTCTTTCTAACCAGCTTGTGCTATATGGGGTGACCAATTACTGTTATTTCCCAGCTCTTAATAGATGATTAATTACATTTTATCCTGCCTGTGAAGTTATTACACCATTATAGATTCCTCTGGTATATCACAACCATGCTCTTTAGCTGGCAAGTGCAGCCTCAGGCTGCAATCTCTAGTTGTGTTAGGTCTATAAGGTCTAAAATGTTATTTAAAAATAAAGTCACAGAGTAAATACACCATACACATAAAGACACCATAACACTTTCCATCATTTCCATTCTTATAGCTCTGTTCCAGCAGTTCTGTGGCATGACAAATGATTTGAATAGACGTGTCAAATTCTTCCACAGAGATTTACACATTACCCTTTTAACTTTCTTGATTTGAAACAATTCTTTTTATGAAACTTTTCAGACCTAGTGGGTCCAAGAGACCCATCGAGCATTACTGGGGCCAGGTGGGATGTGCTGCAGTTAGTCATTCACAAAATGTGTTAAGAACAAAAACATGACAGTTCCAGTTATTATAAATCGGTCATTAAATCCCTTTCAATTGTGACGTGAAATAAAATTTCTGAATAGCAAGCATCTCCTGGAAAAAAAAAAAAAAAAAAGAAAACTCTTTTCTGAAGTTAAAAAAAAAAAGGTTAATTCTGATCTGAATTGGTGAAATGCGTTTTCCTAATGGATGCTAGTGTTATTAAGACAGTAATAGCTGCTAATGGGGAGAGGTTTGGGATGGGAGAAATACTACTTATAGAAAAGGTAATCTGCAGAAAGGAAAGGCAGTCTTGGATTGTCGCATTTCAGGCCTAGATTTTACAGCATTAAATCTCTTGTGGGAAAGGATGAATAAAGCAACCTTGGAGAAATCTCCAGTAACTTTCTGAAAGTCACTCCTTGGAGAGAAGGGCTGCTCTTACGTTGCCAAGGGAGCTGGTGGAGGTGCCTTTCCTGGGAATGTTTGAGCAGATATGACAATGAGCGTACACATCAGCCCTTTCAAAACCACAAAGGAAAAACAGTGAAAAACGAACACACCTCAAAGGGAAGAGCTGGAAATAATACAGCAAGCAGTAATTCCCAAAATGCCAGAATAGACCTTTTCTGTCAGCCATTCTAGCCCAAACTTCAAGTGCTTGACTAAGACATATCGCAGAAAAAGAACAACGAGGTGTCCTAGGGGTAAGAGTCCAGGTCAAAGTTCCTGTTCCAGTGCACAAATTACACATTATACCTGGGACAACACAATTAACGTGGACTATTTATCAGTTATGCATTGGTTCACATGAGCCAATGATACACAACAACATTAAATAATAATATAATTTATTTTATTTTATTTTATTTTTCTATAGTGGGGAATATCTGAGACTCCAGGACAGTAACAGCAATGTAAAAGAAGTTTTCAAATTAAAGTGTAAATGTCTGAGATAGGTAAAAAACAAAAGCTTGCACCCAGACCATTCTGGCTGCAGCAGCAGTGTCAGCAAGCCATTTTCATATGCAACATAAATGTGCATTAAATAACTTTCCTGGATTTACATGATCCCACAAATAAAGCAGCTTATTCTTCCTCCGTGGATGCCTTTCTTCCACAAATTTTGCCTTCCTTAATAGGGAGCCATAGGTATTTAATTCAGAATGAAAGACATGGTGAAATATTCCCTGTGCCTGTAAGTGCAGGCCTGATGTAGCAATAATCACAAATCTTAATTCTATTTATATGTATGCCCTTGTAGTTATTGCATGTATGCGCCATGCCTATGGTGAGTGGTGGTCAAAGAAAGCAGGAGCCTTGCAAGAAACACATTTGATGCCTGATAAAGGAGAACATGTGTGACATGCAGACCACATGCTCAGCTCTCTCTTCTTGAGAAAAGCCAAAGGCTTTAATCATTGGCCTAGTGCTAACCTTCATCAGCACCAGAAGCAATATTAAGTGAATCAGGGGACCTGACACCAAAATTTGTAGCAAAAACTTTGGCTGAATCATTCCCAGCTAATCAGAGATAATTATAAGAAATAAATCCACAAACAAGTCCAAGTCCATTTACTAGCACCTTTCGAGAGGGCAAGCGAAGAAATTCGATAAATGGTCTGGACAACAATAAATCGGTGACTTCATGAGAACTTTCATTCCGGTCAGTCATCTGGCACTACTGAAGCATAACGCACAGTCAAACATCAATGTGAAGCAATCTTTTGTGACCTTGTGTCCTAGTATCAGCTGGGACAAAGTTGATTTTCTTCATAATGTTTGGTATGATGGTTTGGTTTTAAGAGAAAAAAACTATGCTGATAGCACACCGATGCTTTATTTGTTGCTGAGCAGTGCTGTACAGAGCCAACAGCATTTCAGTTTTTTAGCTTCTCTTACTGTCCTACCAGTGAGGAGCTGGAGGGGAGCACAAGTTGCTGAGAGGGGACAGAAACAGAACAGCTGACCTAAACTGGCCGAAGGGATATTCCATAACATATGACATCATGAGAAAAACAAACAAACAAAAAAACCCAACAATTATAAAATGGAGGAGGGGGCAGCCACTGCTCAGAGACTACCTGGGCATCGGTTTCTGGGTGGTGAGCAATAGCATTGTGCATCACTTGTTTTGTAAATATGTGAATATGTATTATATTATTATCATTACTGTTATTGTTTTCCTTTTCTCTTCCTTTTCTGTCTTAGTAGAAAGTTTTTTTCATTTCAACCCACGAGTTCTACTTTGGTAGAACTGGAACAGCTGTGTGGTGCTTAGATGCCTGCTGGGTTAAACTACAATAACTCAGAATTAAAAAAAAAAAAAAAAGATGTCTTATGTCAGCAAGTCCCGTTCCCCTGTATTCAGAGCTACAATGTACCATGCACTCATTAAACAGATCAGATTGATTGTTCCTCATACCTCCTTCTGAAAAGCTCTCATTCCTCCGAAAGTTACTTTCTTCCTATTTCCAACTTAAATGCATTTCTGGTCACTTTATATAGCTGTTTGCTCTCTCTCCAGTGTTGTCACCAATTGTTACAGGAGAATAAACACCTGGGTGGTGAAAGTGGTATTTGACCTAAAGGATAATCTCACTTTCATCCAGACTGTTTTACTTGTCTGAGCAAGTTAAGTTCTTTCAGTCTCTCCAGTTAAGAAAGATTCTCCACTCCCATGAGCACTCAAATAACACCTCTTTGCAAGTTCCAGTTTGAATTCATTTGCATTCACCATAAAGATAGCATCCTTTCAGTGCTCTTAAATAATTCCCTGTATCTATTAGTTTGTCTCAGCAGGTAGACCCTAAGACATATATCTTTTAGTACCCTTTTCACAGTTTTGCCACCTTGGAATTTCATTGTTAATTAACCTGCAAACAACCATGTTGTCCTCCTCTGTCATTTCCAGCTGATGAGCTGCATCACATTGCCAGAGTTTCTGCCTTCAGCTCCACAAAACCTGGGCATTTTTCTGATATTATATTATTTTCTTTGTTACATTTTTGTGTGTCACATTTCTAAGCCACCCGACCCCCACCTTATTTACGATACACCCATCTTCCTTTGTGTGTAGAATGCATCTTTTCTGTCACTAATTTGATGTTATTCTCATATCCTAAATTTTATCCCAAGCTGTTAATGAAAATATAAATATGATCAGTCTCAAAGCTTGTCTTTGAGAAACAGTTCATTACACATATTGGTGCTAGTAGTTCATTGCAACCAGCTAGTCACTTCTCCGCAAGACTTCCAAGTACTGCACTCATCTCCATTTCTCCAGTCACACTACTAATTTCCACTGAAGAAGGGCAGAAAATCCACTGCATTGATGACATTTAGTTCTTTCCCAAAGAAAGATACCTTCTACCCTATTTCTCAATTTAATCATTCTTTCCTTCCAAATTTACCTTAGAACTTAACATTCTATGAGATTAAACTATGTTTCTCTTATTTTTTTCTTCTTTATTACCATTCTTCAGACGCATTAAGCTTATTTCAGGTAGAAAGATATCTTATGAAGAAATAGAAGTATGAAAACTGTGAGTGAGAAACATGAAGTCTGTGCTTCTTGCTGTAAAATAACTTAATATTAAGCTAGGGAATTCAGTCATTCAAATGGCTAACAGGTACGGTACACAGAAGATGAATAAAATTGTGAGGATTGGAAAGAGTAAATATTTTTTGTTTCTCTGTTTTTGTTTTGGTTTGGTTCTGCCATTTTCATTCTGATTTCTCAAGAAAATAAAGTTGAATCCACTCTGCTACCTGAATGACTATAAATCTCTCTGCATCCACCTAGAGTGTTTGGATGAGAAAGAACCTACCAGCCACCACAACCTGGCCTCACTCTTACTAAAAGTCAGAGAATCCACTCCTCCGCATGAATCTGCAGGGAAATGGGCTTTATTTTTCATAAAAACTAGTTATTTTAGGGAAGGATTAGGTCACAGTGTCATCACATTGCTGTAAGTGAGGTCATGCTGAAAGATGCACTGAAATGTGTAATTTTAGTGGAGAATGTTGTTCTTCAGCTAAATCTAAATTTACTCTTGAGTGTCTTTGAGCTACTTGTTCATACCTCAGTGCTGTGAAGGACATCAGAAAAAGTCAGGCTGGCAATTAACTGCAGGTGAATAATTTATTTAACGAATATAGCTACTTCCCTTTTGTGATTCGTGGTCTGTGAGTATAGAAGAATACTGTTTCTTTAATTTGTTATGCAAAAATTCCAGCTGAACACTTTCTGCATATAATTTCTGAGGTGAAAAATGAGGGCATTATTTCAACAGTCCTGTGATCACAGAAACCACGATTATCTCATGATCACCAGGTAACATTCCTCCTCTCTTTGTTGTATCCTTTGCTTGTTTTATTCCAAGTCTGCAAAGAGCAGAGATCTTCTCTTGTTTTATCTTCATGCACAGTTTAACACAATGGAGCTAAGCACTCTACATCTCACTGTCATATGAATAATAATTCAGTCTATGATCTACATTGTCAACACACATCAATCTCAGCTATTATAGAGCTCCTCTAAGACAGGCAGCAATGCACCTTACCATATCCTAATAACACCTCCATTAGACACAAGAATTCTGAACACCTCCATTAGACACAAGAATTCTGAAATCTCCACTTACTGCTGTAGAAGAAAGGGCCATATACAGAGAGCATACTTTGTGCATCTGCTCTAATTCTCAATGAGAACAGCATGTTTCCAGTCATCTAATTTAGGTAAATGAATCAGTGTGTGTCGATAGGAAGGATTAAACACCATAGGAACGGGGTTCAGAGTCAGCCATAGCACCCATGTCTATGCAGTGGGACTTTTGGGATGCTGCACATTGTCATTTAGCGTTCCCAACTATAAGTTCAGCTTCTTTGGGACAAGCATACAGGATCATTCATTCCTCATGAAAAATACCCCATTGCCTTCCTTCTCACCCTAATCCAGTGATTATATCACTGAGAGGGGAGGAAAAGTTCTTCTGGAGGCAAACTCAAAGATTTTTGTAAGAGTTACAGACCAGACCTCCACAGAACCATCCTCTAAAACAGTATCATCCCTGGACCAGACTGGAAGGAGAGTCCCAACGCCTGGCTGAAAAAAGCTGTGGAAAGAAAGGTAGAGATTTGTTTGTGTCTGTAGAAAAACCTGGAAGGGTTGGAGCCACTAGAACTACAGGGAGTCTTAATCTAGAGGAGTGAGCGGGCAGCACGGTGGTGCTTAGCTGTCCATCAGCTACCACAACATTAGCTACCACAACTCTCCTTTAATGATCAGGCAGAAAGGCTGACAATCAGATCTGATGTTAAACAATTACGTGTTTTTTTGTAAATGCTATACATTGAACAAACAGTTCAGGAGAACTGCAACGTCTCTTTTAAATGCAAATTTTGAATTAAAAGAAACTTGGGGAAGAAATGTCAGCCATGTAGCAATGTGACACTATGCTCATCCACTGGAAGGTCTGCAAAAGCAAACACAAAAATAGAATGATTGCAGTGGAAGTGAATTCAGAATTTTTACCAACAAATGTGTAGAAATCAGCTCACACGAACAGTAGTATTAATCCTTCTGAAGCTCCATCAGTCCTTCTAGAAAAATGTAGGAAGCTGCTAATGGAACACCCTCCCTGGTCTTCCTGCTGCAAAAGCAGCAGGACTCATATAATATGTCCAAAGCCTGACAGTTTTCTCTAGATCTTCCCAAATCTGGTCCTCTCTCCAGTGCTTATAAACAGTAGAGTGATAAGAACATGTACAATTCTGCTTTCACCAGAATGTACCAAGCGAAGGTTCCAAAATGTACAATTCAGTATCCTTTCTTTGCTTTTCAATGTTGAATAAAACACTCCTTCCTTTTTTCCTGCAGAAACAGTCATTGTACTAGTTTGTCCTGGCAGCTCCAGTCAGAGCCACCTACGTGGCTCTGTTCTATCCCACCTAATTTCACGAGCCATCAACAAAGTACTTCTCGCTTTGTATCGGCAAAATGACAACGCTAATTGCAGCCAGGCAGCCCAAACATTCTGCCACCCGGCATGGAGAGGAACACACAGAGATATGAGGACTGACTCACAGGAGAGGCAACAGAGGTACTTCCACCTTCCTTGCAGGCAGATTATAGTTGCTATCAGTTCCAGGCAATAAGAAGATTTTCTCCACTCTTCACGCAAGCCAGTGGCCCTGCCAAAAGTTGCATACACTGCTAATGGCTAAATGAAGCCCATCGGAGAGCCTAACGACATGGTTGTTACTGCATGAGTCCAAAGAGCTCATCATGGCTATGTCCTCCTCTCAAGATGAAAAGCAAGTTTGGAGCAGTCTCGGCAACCTCAGCTATCCCTCTTCCAAGCTTCCTACTTTGGGCCAGTACCCAAACTCCTCTCGAGTCATGCACACCATCTGAGGGACCTACCCACAGACACACAAATTGCTGGAGTATAAAACCCAGCTGCCATTAATCTAGACATCTGTTTTTCTGTGTGGAGAAGAGCTTGGTAAGAGAAAACACATGAGCTCTACCTCCAGCTAACACTGTACTAGAGGTGAACCCTACATGAAATGTCTTCATCCTTTTGCATGCAATAAATATTCAGGCCACTTGTCTTTAAGGCACTTGGTTAAGGTGCCTTAACATTTGAGCACACACATTGAAAAAGCAGGTTGGTACTTTAGCACTAACTCATCTCTATTTTTAGTCTTAACACAGCTATAACATCCCAAGAAGCCTGACCACCCTCGCTGTGATTAAATATCACACTTCTGCAGTGAACTGCTGCCTAGATTTTAGAGCAGGTACATTTATTTTAAATCTTCAGTCACCGTAGTAAATCCTTATTTTTAGTCCAGGCTATTAAAACAGAAGAGCCATTCTTCTCCTTTTTCCTATTTAACCATGAAAATAAATTGTTAATGGTGATTTACATTTTTATTGGAATTAGTGGAAGGA
>VXAV01001496.1:344415-354570 GCA_013399715.1 Alectura lathami | reverse complement strand
TTACATCCTCTGTTTCCTTTTTTTTTTTTTTTTTGCTAGTTCAAAGAAAGTAATCTTTTCTTTTTTTATTTATTTATTTTAAGGTGGTTTCTCTATTCGTCCATTCTTGCAACCTTGTTCTAATAATTTCAAAACCTCTCTAATACTGCTGATGAGAGGAGTACATTGTACTGCACATCTGTTAAAATAACATGAAAATTTCACTCTCCATACAGAGAAATATTACATAAAATATCCCAGTGTGCTTTCTTCTGACAGGTTTGCTCTGGTGGGTCGCAGCCATTGTGAGCCAGCCAGTAGGTCTGGGTCTTTCTTCTTTGTATTCTGCTGGGAAGGCTTCATATTATAACAGACCTTCAAAAGTTCTAAGCCTTCTTCCAAAGTTTATCCTACAACTGTTTTTCCAGTCTTTGTGGCCATCTATTCCTTTCATTTGTTGATCTAATCCTCTCGATAATGAATCCCAAATTTTTAGTCATCAGTTTCTTCTGTTGGCATGGTCTTATTTTTGTGCCAGCAGCCTTAGTGAGAACAAGCATTAGCTTTGAATACAGAAATCATCTTTATCATCTGATGATTCTCTTTTCATTACAAACAGCTCTCAAATTTCACTGCAGTAAATTTCCTAGACTTCTTGGTTCCTTTACAAATCTTTTTCTTCCATATTCATAATTTCCTATGCAGAACTATCAAACATCTTGCTGAGGGCTGGAGAGGTTTGCTTCTGGAAAGAATGTGGAAGAGCATCAAAATATGTTTACTTTATAGAGAAATATAAATAGTTTTGCAAAACATTAAAAGCAGAAGTTGTTTACGCACTGAATTTTTAGGAGCCCAATCTCAGTGTGGAACCTGTAGCCATTTAGAAAGATCATCTGCTTTTCAGATGACATACTAGAGGAAAGAATTTGTATATACTACATATGAACCCTGATCTTTCCAGTGTGTGACAAAACTCAATTCATTTTATAGAGAAGAAATTTTTGTTGTAATACTCCTGTGTTCTGTTACCTAGAACAAGACAGAACGGCTTTACCAGTCATAGAATCATAACATTATCGTCTAGATCGGAAAAGACCTTCAAGATCACCAAGTCCCACCATCAATCAGATCTATCAAGTCTTATCACTTCACCATGTCTCTTAGTGCCATGTCCGAACATCTCTTGAATACATCCAGGGATGGGCACTCCGCCGCTTCCCCGGGCAGCTTATTCCAGTGCTTGACCACCCTAGAAATTCTTCCTAATGTCCAACCTAAACTTCCTGTGCTGCAACTTGAAGTCATTTCCTTGTGCCGCCTGAGAAAATAGATCAACACCCACCTCACAACAACCTCCTTTAGGTGGCAATGGGGTCTCCCCTCAACCTCCCTTTCTCCAGACTAAACAATCCATCAGCTACTCATCATAAGCCCTCACAGCCCAGAAAGAAAAACACATCCTGGGCTGCATCCAAAGAAGCGTGGCCAGCAGGGCAAGGGAGGAGATCCTGCCCCTCTGCTCTGCACTGGTGAGACCCCACCTGGAGCAGTGCGTCCAGTACTGCGTCCTTCAACGTCAGGCTGGACAGGGCTCTGAGCAACCTGCTTTAGCTGTAGATGTCCCTGTTCACTGCAGGAGAATTGGACTAGATGGCCTTTAATGGTCCCTTCCATCTCAAATGATTATATGATGTGATTCTATAAGTCTTGTTTTCCAGTCCCTTCAGGAGCCTCGTACTCTCTTCTGCACACGCTCAAACAACTCAATAGCCTTTTTGCAGTGAGGGGCCTGAAACCAAACACAGTATTTAAGGTGGTTTCACCAGTTCCATCTACAACAGGACAATCCCTTCCCTAGTCTTTCTGCCACACTATTTCTGATGAAGAGTCATCTGCATTAATCACCTAAAAGATTGGTTATATATATTCTTGAGGCAAATAGCAGTAGTCTGCTAGTCTAGATTGCATACTTGCCTTATTTTCACCAAAAGAATTCCTGAACAAAAGGAACTACATTCACTTTACTTATTCATAGTCCTAAAATTGTCCGCTTTTACCATCAAACGGTTGTCTCAGAATTGCACTAATTTTTAATATATTCAACCCCACAATTCTCTCAGTTTTAAATTATAAGAACTGAGGCAAATCCAGCCAGATGAACTTTGTCAAATAACTGACGGTCTTCACTTGCATTTGGAATATATGTTGCAAGTTCTTGCCTTTCAAAGTAAGATACATAGGAAATCCATTTTAGCCTTTTTAACAGCTTTCTACTAGGACTAAGTATGTGTCAGTTGCCCTACAAAACACAAAGTAGTGACATAATTTGGGTTAGAAAGGATGTCTGAAGGTGCCTAATTCAATCTCCTGCTCAAAGGCTGTCAAATCAGACCAGGCTGCTCATAGATCTCCCAGGTTAAGTTTTGAATGAATCCAAGAATCTGTTAACTACCTTGGCTATGGGATAATGAGCTTCTTTAATCACTGCATCTCAAATGACTATATTACAATTAATTAAAGAAAGAAAAAATCATATTTGTAGAAATTTCCCCCACAGAATCTGCAAAATAAGATGCTTTGTCTAGCTGTTTACCTAAATATGACAGATCTAATCAATTCATTAAGTTGGCTCCCTCAAGGGTAGAGAGGCCTTGCAGAGACATCTAGACAAATTAGAGGGCTGGGCAATCACCAACCATCTGAAGTTTCGCAAGAGTAAGTGCCAGATTCTGCGCATGTAACCCTGGATATATGTACAGACTGGGAGATAGAGACTGGAGAGCAGCTCCATGGAAAGGGATCTGGGGGTTCTGGTGGACAGCAAGTTGAATCTAAGCAAGCAGCGTGCCCTGGCAGCCAAAAGGGCTGATCATACCCTGGGGTGCATCAGGCCCTGCTCTGCTAGCCAGGTGTGGGAAGGGATTGTCCTGCTCTGCTCTGCCTGGTGCGGCCTCACCTCAAGCACTGGGTGCAGGTTTCTACACCACAATGTAAGAACATAAGAACAATGTAAGGGAACAGCATGGATCTGCATCAGGGGAGGGGCAGGCTGGGGGTTAGGAAAAAGTTCTGCCCCAGAGGGGGGTGGGCATGGAACAGGCTTCCCAGGGCAGCAGTTAAAAAAAAAAAAAAAAAGCTGCTGGATCTCAAGGAGTGTTTGGGCACCGCTTTCAAACATATGGTTTAGGTTTTGGGTGGTCTTGTGTGGAGCTAGGAGCTGGACTCAATGATCCTTGTAGGTCCTTTTGCAATTCAGAATATTTGATGTTTCCATGTTTCTAAGATTCTCGGTATGCGCACAACACAAACATGCCATTTATGTCGGTATATATCAGTACAAGAAAAGGAGAAAATTCAGTGCTAAACATGACGTATAAAAATGGAATCGGTGCTCATTTGCATCTAACACATACTTTGCAAACTGAACTAAGTTAAAGCAGATATGCCACAGAAATCTTCTCCCAGACATGCATGCACCAGAAACATGAATCTCTCTCTCTAGAGCTGCATTAAGTACAGGCTTCTTTATTGCCTAGCATTTTTTAAGTCTTCATTTTACCTTTCATTAAACATTACAAAATGTGTTTCATCAGAAAACATTGTTTTTTATGGCAACATTTCAAGACCAGTAACTGAGGAGACTTTATTCTGTATCTGAATATGGTCATCATTTTTTTTTGTAATCAAGTGTTTTTTATAGTGCAATTGCATAAGCAAATAAGAAACTGAGTGGGCAAAGACGCTTAAGGTGCTTTCATATAAACAAGCATAATTGATATCCAGCTTTCAAGAGGAGCGATTGGGAAAGTGTGTAACTGCTACATTTGCAGACATTAAAAAGAAGCTACAGGGCGATTAGCAAGACCTTAGTTCTGGATAGCTAGTCTGAAGCCTTTTCCATCAGTTTGAAATTAAGCCTTCCATCAAATACTTTTTCCATGCAGCTGTTCAAGGAAAGATCATCAAAGTTTAATCAAGAAGAGAATCCTGGCTGTAAAACATCAGAAAATGAGCAATTCACTAAATAGTTTCATCTGACTCTTGTGAGTTACAAAACCTCTGTATCGCTGAGTGTTGGACCCAGGACTTGAGCCTTACCCTTATATATCTCAGGCATGAAATTGCCTGTTTTGCAACATCAGCAACAATGAAGGGGAAAGAAGGTGGGTGTTGGGGGGGTGGGGGTGCGGGGAACTGATGACAGCTACTATATATATATACTACTATATATACTACTAAAGATCTATTTAGCTTTAAGCAGGTAATTTCACATATCCATGCTGTGTTTAGCTGTAGCATCTTTCAAATAAGAATTTCACCTTCCTTATGTGAGCAGACAGAGTAAGAAGGAGATAGCTTTCAGTTTCTACCATCATTATATTATTGACAGAAACAAGCTGAGTTCCACTGTGGCTAGCAAAACCTGCTGTGGCTTTCTCCTCCATATCCCAACCTGACTGTGTGTTAACAGTCCTACAGAACAAATTTATTTCCTATATAATTTCTAGTCCAAAGAAACTAATTGGAATATGAGGCACTTTTTCTTTGTTTTTCACAATTTCTCCTCTGTGAGTATCTAATTCAAGTGTAACACTTTCCTCTCTTTTAATAGGAAGGGTTTCACTGAGTGACTGAGTCTCATTTGTTTCATTATGCTATGGTGAAGGAGACTCATTAGTACACAGAAGAGTGTCATTGTATTGTGGTTCTTAGCTTTCCTCTCCAAGCACTGTTCATCACTAAGAACAGTCATTCTGCTGAATTATTTGTTTCTATTATACATAAGCTGCTTCTACTTGGCATCAGAATATCTATTTTTTTTTCCCTATAAACTAAAAATTTAACTGATCAAATGAAAATGCTAAGACATTTCAATTCTTTGAAAAGAATAGCCAAAGATCTATATAAAATCTGGCTGTACCAATCGAATCACGGTGTATGATGACTTCAAAGATATGACCACATTAGCTTACATAAGACAAAAATATTTTGAAGCTTAATTACTGATACTTTTTAAGAAACTTGGCAGTCAGTCCAATTTTAACAATAACTAACTGCACAGTCATTAATCTTGGAACTTAAGCCAAATGTAGTCTTCCATACTGAGGACATCTGTGATTGTCTCCTTTGGAATTTGTTCTCTGTGCATCCCATATAAGTGCAGCAGAAATCTTCCAAGTCTTTTGTCTTATTTACAGCACATGAGAAAGCAGGCTTGGAAACCTGTCAACAGAAGTTCAGAAGGAAAAGAGAAGGGGAAAAAAGAATACTAAAAATATTTTTCATTTCTTTTTTTTCACTGGGAAAAAAAAAAAATGTGAAAAGAGAAAAAAAGGAATTATTGTGGTCCTCATTCTTGTAGAAAATGAGACAGAAACATGCAGAACATAGGCAGAGCAAAAAAAAAAGACCTGACAAAGATCAGGTTATAGCTAGATGCTGAGGTTTGCTCAGTGCAACGAGTGTCTCCATTCTCTGCTCCTTGCGGCTAAAAGGAGACCTTTCCAAAAATTCTGCTTCTTTGCAAAACTCCATGACTTTCAAGGAAACCACCCTCATCTCATGGCTCCCTTTAACACAACCCAGGGCCTCGGTTAGATATGTCAGCACAAACTGACCTTTATAGGTATTTTAGTTCTGAGAAAGAAGAGCATCCTATGATTTCACGCTAGCTCACCCTGCCCTCATCACACTTGGCTTAACAATGAAGTAAGGGAATATTTTTAGATACTGAGGAAATGAATAGTGAAAGAATATGCAAGATTTCCACTCTGCTCCTTCCTGAGTTAATGTCTATCTGCTTCTCAAAAGCCTGCATAGACCAAGATTTCCCACTTACACTTAGGCTTTTATACCTTCTATTTACTAAACTATATATACTTACTACCACTGAAAAAAGTGCAAGGCATCTAACTTCAAACGATGCCCTTAAATGGTGCTGACAGTGTACTTTACTTGCAAAAACCACGGAGCGGAACAAATAAAAAGAGCTGTTGTAAGACTAGCTAAAAAGGTTCAGGTACTTGCCATAATCATTTTGCAGCTGGAGATAAGCCTGCAAGATCATTAAAATTTCACAGCAGAGATGTGATGTGTAGTTCGTCATGTCAAATGGTTAAAAATGTTGTTTTGCTTATGCTTCTGGAGACTAGATTGTTAGATATGTACAAATCACCTACAGCTGCTCTCCATCATATTTGAAAAGTCGTGGCTGTCAGGCGAGGTCCCCGGTGACTGGAAAAAGGCAAACATCACTCCCATTTTTAAGAAATGGAGAAAGGAAGACCCGGGGAACTACAGGCCAGTGAGCCTCATGTCTGTGCCTGGGAAGATCATGGAGCGGATCCTCCTGGAGGAGATGCTAAGGCACATGGGAGATGAGGAGGTGATCCGTGGACCAAGGGAGGGCGACGGACGTCGCCTGCCTGGACTTGTGCAAGGCCTTTCACACGGTCCCCCACCATATCCTTATCTCTAAACTGGAGAGATGTGGATTTGATGGGTGGACTGTTTGCTGGATAAAGAACTGGCTGGAGGGTCGCAGCCAAAGGGTTGTAGTCAATGGCTCTACGTCCAGGTGGAGGCTGGTCATGAGCGGTGTCCCCCAGGGATCTGTCTTGGGACCGACGCTCTTCAACATCTTTATCAATGACTTAGACTGTGGGATGGAGTGCACCCTCAGCAAGTTTGCTGATAACACCAAGCTGAGTGGTGCAGTTGATACCCGTGAAGGAAGGGATGCCATCCAGAGGGACCTGGACAGGCTGGAAAAGTGGGCCCACAAGAACCTCATGAGATTCAACAAGGCCAAGTGCAAGGTGTTGCCCTTGGGTCGGGGCAATCCCAGGGGTGTGTACAGCCTGGGAGAAGAACTCCTTGAGAGCAGCCCTGCGGAGAAGGACTTGGGCGTGGTGATTGACGAAAAGCTGGCCATGAGCCGGCAGTGCGCTCCTGCAGCCAGGAAGGCCAATGGCATCCTGGGCTGCATCAAGAGAGGGGTGGCCAGCAGGGAGAGGGAGGTGATCGTCCCCCTCTACTCTGCCCTTGGAAGGCCTCACCTGGAGTACTGTGTCCAGGCCTGGGGCCCCCAGTACAGAGGGGATGTGGAGCTGTTGGAGCGGGTCCAGAGGAGGGCCACCAAAATGATCAGAGGGCTGGAGCACCTCTCCTGTGAGGAAAGGTTGAGGGAGTTGGGATTGTTCAGCTTGGAAAAGAGAAGGCTCCGGGGAGACCTCATTGTGGCCTTCCAATACTTGAAAGGAGCTTACAGGCAGGAGGGGGACCGACTTTTTACACGGGTGGATAACGGTAGAACAAGGGGGAATGGGTTAAAACTGAAAGAGGGGAGGTTGAGGTTGGACATCAGGAAGAAATCCTTCCCTGAGAGAGTGGTGAGGCGCTGGCACAGGCTGCCCAGAGGAGTTGTGGATGCCCCATCCCTGGCTGTGTTCAAGGCCAGGCTGGATGGGTTCCTGGGCAGTTTGATCTAGTGAGCTAGTGGCTGGCAGCCCTGTCCACGGCAGGGGGGTCGGAACTAGATGATCTCTGAGGTCCCTTCCAACCCAAGCCATTCTATGATTCTATGATTCTATGGTTCTATGATTCCATCAAAATAGAACTCGGATTCTCTTTTTGAGACTTCCAACAGATTATCATGCCAAAATACACTTTCTGTCCAGCTTCCATTCTTCAGCTATCCATCCTCTTTTCTGTGTTTCATCCTCTTCAATATACTCTCTACACCATTTTTGAAAACTCAGCACTTTGCCACTCTAATTTACTGGCACTATAATTTCTCCGTTCCTTTCAAAATACTGGCAAAACATATTTCTTCCACTCTCAAAACCTTTCCTTTTTGTGATAAAAATTCTACACAGAGTGGTTTTGGTAAAGAAAGAAAAAAAAAAATAATACAAAGTACTGCATAAAACTGATTCCTTTACTAATTTAGTATTTTTAACATTCTTCAAGCAAACGTATGCCTGATGCATATGACCATGATGGTCATTGCCACTATGAAATGATAATGTCAATTGTATTCAAATTATTTATCAGTGAAAATACATGAAATTAGATAACACCATGGAAATCATTAAAAATTCTGTAATTTAGGAAATTTAAGCAATTATTGTAGACTGAGTGAGGTTAGGAATTAATAGTTTTCAGAAGGTATAGATCATTTTAAAAAATTCAGAGTATGATGCTGGAAAATCAGGAACCTGGTCCCAGTCATAGTATTTTGGGAACCAGTTGTCGGGAAAAGCTGTCTCTGGCCAGGCTCATCCTTCTGTTATGTTAAGCCTAACTAAAGTCATCTTAGTAGACATCCAGATGTTTTATTACTGCTGGGCCTTGGGTGTTCAAGTACATTCACTTGTAAAGATTACACATTTCTGTGGTGTCAAGTATTACAATAATGAAAAATGTTAGTATTGTACATGGCCATAATATGAATGCAGAGAGAAATTTTATTTCATAAAGTGTCTGTCATTATTCATACAGAACTTTGAAGTTATTTCTAGTGTGGGTCAGGCCTACCTTTTTAAATATTTTACTGCATATGTTTGACTAAGTAAAATATTCATGAATATATTTGAGAATAGTTGAATCTAATTTAGATTCTGATTTGGAGCTCTTCTATTCAACAGGTCTCATTCTTAATATTCTGCATACTTGTGAATAGAAGAACTACTTCTCACTCTGGAAAACATTTCTGAATGTTAAGCAGATTGTACTGAAGAACTACTACTCATTATTTTCCTATGAATGTGTCTCAGGCATCGAAGCAGGATGCGAAAGCCAGGCCATGTGAGCTAACACATGTGATGAATAGTGATGATTGGAAGTGAACAGTTTGCAAACAGTGCACAGATTGAAAAGTTTTCATCAGCAGTACTTAGCAAAATCTTATAAATAACACAGATATTTATGAAAGTCAGGAAACATCTCTGAATTAAAAGGAGACTTAAACACATCAAGGTTTGGGGTTGGCGTCTCGTCCTTAATCAGTTGTACATCCAACTCTGTTCAATCTGTCTTTCTTAGGGTGGTGCTTGGAGTGGAAATTAAATGTAATAAATCAATGTCAAAGGTTGAATTTCTTTTTGTGCATAATATGTGGGAAGTGAGAGCAATTCAGACAGCCCACCCACAGCGATGATCTGGAATCCAACACCTCTTTTCTTGTAATGGCAAGAACGTGGTTAAGAGTGTCTCTAGACCACAACAGAAGGAAACAAATGGGAGAAATAACCATTATACACTGCAGAACTGGCTTTTCTCAGACTACCTGAACTATAGAGGCAAAGCCAGGTGCCAGCCACTATTAATAACTGCTACAACCAGCAGTTCTAGGTATCTACAGGACTTCTCTAATTTATGTCATCACAGAAGCCACAGCAACCTGGGGGTGGCTAGAATAAACTGAGGTCTTTCTGGGGCACCTTTTGCCCATGAATGAGTCATTTGATATTTTAATGGTTATTTTTATGGATTACCATTTCTTGTAGCAGATCACTGAGACTGAAAAATAAATGAAAGAGTGCAAGTAGCAGCCTGAAAGACCAAGGATGTAAGGAGATTCCCCCTCATGTTAAATTCTGCCCATCCCTACCCAGACTCAGTGCTGAGGAGGCAGGATCAGGACAACATGCTGATTCTACCTTCACGGACATGCAGTGAAGCAATCCAGCACCGTCTGGAGGTTGCAGCAAACAACCCATTTCAAGCAGCTTTGCCAGCTTGACTTTCATTTCAAGGTGAAAGCAATGAATTGGATTGTGTCGGAACTGACTTCACTTTGGCCCTGTGGAGATGTGGGGACTGACGTGGTAACATTAGCAGTGCAACGAGTTAAGTGTTCAAAGGCCTTCCAAGGTCAATGGAGTTTGCATCCAGACTCGAAAGCTGATCAGAAAATCTGCCACTTTTTACACAGGTTTTGATGATACCACAGACTTTAAGTGTGTACGGTCAACAGTGCAAACCTAAACATTAGTTCTGGATTTATTTATTTATTTTTCTTTCAGTCTCAGTCATCTCTCAGACTAACACAGTATTTGATTTGGATGAATTGAAGGAGTTTCCAAGGAAGATATGAATAACTCTACTGTCTTCTCTCATCTTACAAGACCACCAATTATTTCTGCTGCTCCATGATACCAAGCACTGGGC
>VXAV01001496.1:307238-326313 GCA_013399715.1 Alectura lathami | reverse complement strand
GTCCAGTTCTGGGCCCCTCAGTTCAAGAAGGACAGGGAACTGCTGGAGAGGGTCCAGCGCAGAGCCACCAAGATGATGAAGGGAGTGGAGCATCTCCCTGATGAGGAAAGGCTGAGGGAGCTGGGTCTCTTCAGCTTAGAGAAGAGGAGACTGAGGGGTGACCTCATTAATGTTTATAAATCTGTAAAGGGTGGGTGTCAGGAGGATGGAGCCAGGCTCTTCGCTGTGACATCCAGTGACAGTACAAGGGGCAATGGGTGCAAGCTGGAACATAGGAGGTTCTGCTTAAATATGCGGAGAAATTTCTTCACAGTGAGGGTGACAGAGCACTGGAACAGGCTGCCCAGAGAGGTTGTGGAGTCTCCTTCTCTGGAGACATTCAAAACCCGCCTGGACGTGTTCCTGTGCAATCTGCTCTAGGTGTTCCTGCTTCGGCAGGGGGATTGGACTAGATGATCTTCCGAGGTCCCTTCCAATCTCTAACATTCTGTGATTCTGTGATTCTGTGATCTTTAAAGGTCCCTTCCAACTCAAATGGTTTTATGATTCTATGATTCCGTGAAATATGAAATATTTAATCACAGTTCATTAAATGGCTTTGAACTGCCATGTGTGAAGAATTCGTTTTCTTGATTTTCTACTTGTCATCATTTAAAATGTCTAATTTCTTTTCCACCTGGACACCATAGAGAAATATAATACATGACTAACCCCAGGGCAGGATCCCACAGTACATTGTGCACTGGGACTTTCACAATGACTTTCTGCTCAGGGTATCATGGCAGACACACTGAGCTGCAGATCTTACTGATGACATGTCACTGCCTTCTCTTACATATTCCTGTACGGAGTGAGCAACAGATATTTGGCACTCTCTGCCTCCCTCCACAATTACTAACAAACAGGGCTTTCCAGCCTCACAAAGATGCTTGCCATGCTTGGCACGCTCTCCATACTGCAGTGGACCAACCTGTTTTACTCTTTTGGGTATCTAATTAATTCCCTTACTACCTTATTGGATGAGTCATTTCAAACATCAGTTGAACTGATAGGAAGTCTCAATTTGATTTTTCATGGTTTTGGATTGGTCCCAAAGGCGGTAAAGAAAGGCTAGATGGAAATCAACCAAGAAGAAAAGCCCAAAGTCTGGAGTAAAGGAAGGATAAAGAAGTTCCGGTATGATTTTCATTGAAATCTTGGATAAGTGGTGCTATGAGATGAGAGTGCCTCTGCTTGCAGCTGTCACCTAGGTAATATTTTTGTGATGGCCAACTTTGTTGACTTGGTTTGAATTAGGTGTGTAGGCAGACTTACTCAATATTGTTCAGATTTACTGTGGTGTTTGTAGTGTTTGCTCACATCCAGTAATGTTTAATCCTGTTTTTGTTCCAGTTTGGGGGAATGTAATGCCCAAGAACTCACAATCTGAGGATGGATGTAGCTTAAAGGACAGAAAAAAAAATTCAAGCATACATCCAGTTTTAGCCTACTTTTAAGACAAGGCATGAGTACTTTGTGCTAAGTTTTTGGACTACCCTTCCCCCCATCAAATATGTATTGGACCAAACTTTTCATTCTCACAAATATTAATGAGGAATATATGCTACCAATTAATAAAGCCTTCTTGTACCTAATATTTCAGTTAAAAAAGATAAAAATCTTCTTTTTTTGTGCCTGGGCAGGGTATATCCAATTCAATCCATTGCAAATAATAAAGACAAAGGGGTTTTTAAGATGTGGGTGGAAGCTAGGCCATTTAGGTAGAGGGCTACGTGTGATAGGACTTACAGGCAACAGCAGGAGTTGTTGATAAACAACCTAACAAAGCTGTGAGCTTTCGCAGTTAGCATAGTCATGAGAGTGAGGAGGACTCAAAGTGGTGAAGGGGGAGAAGCAGGGAAGGGAAGAGCTATGCAGAGCACTGAGGACAGTAACAAGAAGGTTTAATTTGATGCACTGTTGAATGGGGAGCCAACAGCCATCTTCTGTGGAATGGAATTGTACTGTACTTTCTCTCTATTTTCAGCAATGGTCGTCACAGTTTATCGCTGCCGCTGCAGTGCTATAAAAAGTTAAATATTGTTATCAAAACACAGAGGGAGGGAGGGAAGTTAGACAGGTTTAGAAATCTATTGTTATAAAACCAGCAGAAACCTTGCTGGAGAGAAAGCCTAAAGGGGAGTTTGTTCCCAGCCCCCCAAAAGCCCCCACCAGTCCCACTTTACCACTTCCCTCCCAGCTTAAACAGAGCCATTACAGGGTTATATATCATCCCAGCACATGCACCAAAGGGTTCATTTTGCTAGCACTACATCATCATCACCATCAACCTCATGTTAGCTGTTCAGCGGTGCAGTGTATCAGTCAGATACATCTCTGGAAGGGAGACAATTTGAGGATAATGCATGTAACAGATAATACAATTGCAAAGCTGTTGGGGCTTAATTACGGGATGCAAGCAACCACTGCATCTGCACCATGACCACCTGGGAACACAGAGAAATGAATTATTTTCCATGTGCATGTCATACTGATGACTCTTTTCTATTGACACTCTTCATACTGACAGTAAATTAGATTAGAGAGAAGGGAATTTTTCCCATTTCAGTCCATGCTAGCAGAGAGCTACTTTTAAGTCTGTGCATATTTATGAGTAAACTTCAGTCTGCCATCTCTGAACAAAGGAGTGACAGGAGAGGAGCGCAGGGTTTCTTCAAATGCCACTGGCTTCCTGGTGCAACAGACTGTTAAATCCTATTAGCAAAGTTTCCCCAGGAGTACCTACAATAAGTGAGGGATGTGGTACTCTCCAGTGCTGTGATGCTTAAATATCCACACATTTGGTTGGAGGACAACATTTTAATTTTTTCAAAGAAAATCAGTGGGAAGACAAACTGTACTGCCCTTGGGGCTTCAAAACCCAGCAGGTCAGCTGAAACCCTTCATGAGAGTTTGGATGCTGCTGCGGTCTCAGAGCCTGATCCAAACATCACAGATGTCAATGAGCAGCATCACTTGAGCAAGCTTTCAACAAGGTTCTCCACACCTGAGTTGCCTCATTATTTAACTTGCAGGGAGGTGGCAAGTCGCTGACACAAGGACATCTGGTAAAGTGAGACTCTCTTTCCACAAGGACTAACGGTTCTGGTGACGGCACATGAGCAAAGAACATCTCGTCTCAGTTCTGACTGCTTTTGCAGAGCTGGCATACAGTTTTATTTTTCAGAACTTAATATTTTAGAGATCTTTTTACTTGTAAAACAAGTACTCACATGAGGAAACATTTTTATTCAACTCTGATCTTGTTTCAGGTGTGCCCTGAGCTGTTATGATTTAATACAGATTTAAATCCAACATTTTTCAAAGGAACAGTTTGTCTTTTGTTCCATTTCAAGGAAAAAGAAAAAATGAAAGAAAAAAAAAAAGTAATTCACTTTCAAAAAAGATTTCATACTGACCAACACAGTTCAGCTTTAACTCATGAAAAAAAAAAAATTATCTAAACCAGTTTTTGGATTGGGCTCAAGCTGAAGTCTACTCTCTGCTTATAAATTCCATTTATCTTAGGAGGGAAGCATTCGTAAGCAGTAAATAATGGATGATGCATAACAGTCACTCTAAACATAAAACTCTAGCATCAAGGACGGTAACAGCTAACACACTTGTCAAATTGGAGATAGTAATGCAGTTCCTAATTTTCATGAAATGAAAAGTGAACACAACAAGCAAGTCAACAAGGAATTGAGCTATTTTCCAATAGCTGTTCATTCAAAAACAACATGACATTTAATGACATAGTTTTGGACGAGTTGTACTAAATTGCTTGAAAATATGAAGTCCTGCTCACTGAGCTGTGTTTTCGTTGGTGATCTCTCATCTTAGTACTGATTTAGCTTGACCTCTCTTAGTTTAGAAGAGCTGCCAAAACTCACAGCTTGGCATTACTGAAAATGTTTGATAACTTCTGCTTCTTTTACCTTAGGCCTTCTGATTTCCCATAATTTATCCATCATTTCTACCAGTGTGGGTAGCTTAAAGATTTTCCAGTAATGAATATGAAGAGAAAAAAAAAGAAGATCAAATAAAATTACCTGCAAATATTACTATACAGTAGTCAAGTAAGGGCCTGCAGGAGAACAGAGAGTAACTTCTCTCCTGTGATAGAAGAAACCTGAATAATTTACCCAAATTGTATCTCTATTCTAGCCGTTTGGCTTCCCACATCAGCAATTCTTCCAGCCATGTTTGATTTCTTCTTCCCAGGCTTGTAAATAGCACAAAATAGACGTGTTCTTCCCAAACCATTTACAGATATCCTGCTAACTGCCTGACCCCCTCAGATTTCTTGTTTAACACAACTGGTTTCAAGATATGTTTTGATGTTGTCATTCCCTTCTCCTTGTGCCCTTACCTCTCAGTTATTTGTCATGGCTGAAAACTCCAGAGTGCATTAGACCATCAAACAATAAAACTGAAACCAGTGATATTTCGGTATCCTAGTTGTTCCGGGAAACCATAGATCAAGATTCAGCTTTTATCCTAACTTAGCCACTGAGCCTACGTGCCATGCCCACCTTCAAAAATGAATTGGTGGACTATTTATCTCAAGCAACCATAAAAAAAATGATACTTGGCTCCCGTAGTATATAGTCGCAAGCAAAATAGACGTTTGCAGATGGTACTCTCCTATGTATGCTTTCATTAGTTCTCAGTTGATGTTTCCATGTATGACACTTTTCTATATTTTACAGAACTCACAGTGTTTGAACCTCATTTCCCATTCAGCGGAAAGGTTTCCTTCACTGAGTGTATCGCCTTTAACTTCAGTTAGCAAATTTTATTTACTGTCTGCCAAGGTGTTCATCCACTTAGCCATCCGTGCTCAAAAGGCTACAACACCTCTGAAGATAGGGAAGAAAAGACCCTTCGGAACAAAAGGGTCTTGATTATGTCTCTTGATTATGTCTTAGTTTTATCAGTGATAGAAAGTGCACATGGGGCAAGATTTGAACTGGTGCAGAATCCCAAGCAAAAAATGAGTCTTTGGGAACATGTTTGTCTCAAGACCGAGATCGCAAGCAATGAAAGCAGTTCCAAATACGAGACTCACGCTGAAGGATTGCAACACAGCTGGGAGAGCAAAGCAGGTGGGCTTAAAGAGAGCAAACCTCCTCAAGGTGAGTAAATATACACAGTCACAGAAGGACATATTTTTTTCTTACATTGCTGCTGCATTAATTATGAATTACATCAGTACATACATCATCTACTTCTGCCATAACTGTCTGGTTTTGACTGCTTGCAAGAAACAATCTAGCCATAGTGTTCCCGAGGGAGCTCCAAAAACAGAAACAGGGTTAAATCCTTCAACCCCTACAAGACTGAGGAAAATGTAGAAGCCTAATGTCATGCCCCTCCACTAGGTTGCATAAGGCTGGGTCCCCGCCTGGCAGAAAAAAAAAAAACAAAACAAAACAAACAAAAAAAAACCATTAGCCAGGGCATGGGACAACCAGTGCCTGGAATCCACTGAATGCTGTGACAGCCCCTGAGTTTTAAACTGCTAGGACTGAAATGTGCCATTGCAGTGTCTTCAGTGCATCGTGGTGATGTTGTTTATTTTTTATGTATGGCTCAGCTGAATTCTCATCCTAGAAGAAAGAAATAGTGAATAAGTAAAATGTCTTCACTATTACCTGGCTGGCAGCCCTCTGCTCTGTTACAGCCCTCAGGAATTTCTGATCAGTTGCAACTCATCATCTTCTGGTGATTTTGTAGCAATGGTAAATGCCCATCAAGGACATGCTTCAGACAGTGAAGGACTAGAAAATTAAGGCAGATTTAAAATCTGCTCTCTTGAGCTTATAGGTTAGTGCTTTTTATTTAAAAAATGCTATACGCTTCAACACAGTCCTTCAATAACACAAAAAAAAAAATTAATCAGGCAAATCAATCCCTAACGTCCTGGAATCATCCCAGTAATTAATCTGCTAACTACTGGGACAGAAAGAACAGATGGGAAAATGCACGCCTTTTCACCTGAAATAGCAGTGTTATGGCTTCAGTTCACAAGTCTCTAATACCTCTGTAATATTATTTTACAATTTAGTCATGACTACTGTAATTCTAGTCACTGTAACTGTCCACTTCCACAACATGTGATGACTCATTGAGTCTTTCTGATATCTGGGAGACAGAGGAAGAGAAGAGAAATGAGAAGAGTGAAGCTAAGATTGCTGGGACTGCTGGGATAGTTTAGCTTGGAGAAGAGGCAGCTCACAGGCATCTCATCAATGCCCATAAATGCCTGAAGGGAGGGTGTAAATACAGAATACAGAGCCAGGCCCTTGTCAGTGGTGCCCAGAGCCAGGACAAGAGATGCTGGGCACAAACCGGTGCACAGGAGGCTCCCTCTGACCATCAGGAAGTAATTCTGTGCTGTGCGGATGGCTGAGCGCTGGCACAGGTTGCCCAGAGAGGTTGAGGGGTCTCCTCTGAGATCTTCGAACATTGCCTAGACGTGATCCTGAGCACCCTGCTCCAGGTGTCCCTGCTTGAGCAGCCATTGGAGAAGATGGACCTAGAGCTCCCTGCCAACCTTAACCATTTTGTGATCCTGTGAGAAAAGAGAGAAAGGAGAACAAAGGAGATAGAAAAAGAAAGAAAAACAAATGAAATAGAAAAAGTGGTAAAAAATTGAACCAGTGCCTAGACCAGCTGACCCCTTGTTTTCTTAGGAATGAGAGCTTAGAATATGCAAGCTGGATATTCATCATTTACTGTTTAAAAGCTTATTACTTTATTCTGCTTCATACTTGATCAATGAAATAAGAAGTACATTAACTATGAAAAAAACACAGAAATATCTATTAACTTCCTGTTAAATTCAGTTCCTTTTTACTGTCATCACTGCATGAAGGTAGATTGAATTGCAGCCTTCTCCTGATGAACAAAATATTAGAAACACAAGAGAAATATAACAGAGCACCTGATCATTAAACCATGACCATTAAGAAATATTAATGCCAAAATGTACTATACTTCTTGGCATTAAAAAAAAAAAAAAAAAAAAAAAAAAAAAAGTATGTTAATTCAACTATCCAAAGTTATTATGCTAAAAAGCTATGCATGGTTGAGTTCTTCATATAAGCAATAAGAACAACCACTGCAGGTTTTGGTGGATTTTGGAACAGTAACTACTCTATTGGGGCATTTTTAATCCATTGGTCCACATTGGTTTGCATCCACGTTTCATAAAGGAGAAGGTATTTCAGCAAGTGTCCTTCCATTTATTTTCAAAATACTGTAGAATAGTAGGAAAATCACACAGAAATGGGAGCAAATTCATATGGCCCAATACTTTAAGATGAAAATGTAGGTAATTATAGGTCTACATTTCTGTCTGACATCTGTCTTGAGCAAAATAATAGCCTGTCTATTAGGAAAATCAACAAATAAGGAATAAAGATGTCAACATGTAAACCAGAGTTCAAGTGTAAGAACAGGTCTTGCTAAAGTAGTATATTGTATTATTTCCTGAGACTGCAAACTCAGATAAAAAGGCAATAATGTTAAAAGTGTAGATATCAGTATGGTATTTGACTCTGCAGCAGAAACAAACTGTACAAGAACTAGGTGAATACAGAAAGAATATGTAGATGCTGAGCTTTTTCCAACTGTTTGACTGATAGCCTTTGACATGTAATTGCAAAGAGAGTACATATTTAACTGAGTTTCTAAACAGTGAATACTGAAAAGAGAGGTTGCTGGGACAGAGTTACTTAATAAAGTAGGCACACACAAAGTATGCTTTTATCACTGTCAAGCTATACATGAGGGAATAAAGAAAATAAAAAGCTGAGCCCATTCCCTCTTGGAAATCAGTGATTTAATAAAAGATTGTGACTTCTGAGTGTAACGTAGTCAGAATGGCCAATATGGTTCCTGGATACAGAAATTTGAGGATTTCTCAGTTTCTGATACTATGCAGCCTCTTAATTTGGCAAGGTGCCATTGTTTTATGCTTACTATTCCTACTTCTGGTCTCAACATTTCAGGACGGGTGTAAAAACACTAGGAAGTTCACACGGGTAACTTCAACTGCCCACCAGTTGTCACATACAGAATTGAAACGTGAATTAAACATTCCTGTGTCACAGGCAATCACACAGAAAGTTCTGATCTAGTCTAGACAAGCTTAGACAACAAATAAGTCGTGAGTTTTTAACAGGCAAGTTAATTAACCATCAGAACAACTTTGCAACGGCTATGATGCATTTGCTATCACTGGAAAATTTTAAATCAATATTGGATGTTTTTCAGAAAGTTAGATTGCAGCTCAAGAAGGAATAAGGGTCTTAAAACAGGTATTGGTTAAAGCATGTCCTATGGCTTGGTCCAGCATTTCAAACTGGGTAATTACTGTAGTTCCTTCTGGCTTTAAAAGCTGCTACACTAGGAGAATAGCAACACATTTGAGAGTTGTAACTGGGACTTGAGGACTAGCGTGCTGCATCTTCCTGCTTAACACTAAGCAGATGACTTGGGTGCCTTGTTGTAGATATAAGAAAAACAAACCCAGTGTAGAGAGATTAATATAATTTATTTAATTAATTAATATATTAATTAACATAATTTATTGCCTATTACTAACAGACTAGAGCAGTGAGAATTAAAAAGAAAACTAAAAACACCTTCCCTCTCCCACCCTCTTCCACCCCCTCCCCCCAAGAAGCACAGGAGAACGGGAAACGGGGGCTGGGTTCAGTCCATAACTTTTTGCCATATGTTCACTTAAATCATATTTTTGGTCTCAGATAGCAGCATGGAACCAGTGATGGAAATCTGTCCATACTGTATGTTAATAGTTTTCCAAGTGCATTGAAATCTTGGCCTCCTTCCACAAATTTATGATGCCTCCACATTTGGGTCTTCATAGTCCTTCCCTTGGGCAGTTTCACAATGACCAGTCAGGCTTAGTTGTACTTTAATGCACATTTTCTCTACTGTGTTTAATATATTTCAAAAAGCCAGGAATATGACAAAGAGTAATTATTAAAAACCAGCCTAGGTGCAAAATAGCTATATATAGATTAATAAAACTACAAGGGTAATAAAGCAAGACCTTTCATCCCATGGAAAAAAATAATGCCTTTTATAAAATTTCTGATATTTAGGGTTATTGATTTCCAATTCCACATGGTTAATGCTCTTTACACATTGCAGAGTCATATTGTGCTTCGCTGCAGACTCTAAACCAAGCAGTAAAAACGTCACTTGAGTCCCGAAGTCAAGAAACGTTGTGTGCGGTGTTCTTTTTCAATCTCTAACTGACACATTAAAAACTTCTGTTTAGACCACTTTCTTCACACAAAGTAAAATTGCCTCCCACCTACATTCCTTCCTCCTTCCAGCTTGTTAATCAGTGATCAGCAGCAGTCTTTGTTGACAATTATTTTTTCCTTTGTATTAATCAGTAGGAGAAGAGTGACTCACTCCACCGCCAAACATGAGAGTTCTGCTAGGTCATCTGCCCTTTCCTCCATTGGAGCAGGAGATATAAGCTGATGCTTGGCACATCCAATGCTCAAATGTCTCTGCCTACTCATTTTTCAGTCTAACCAATATGTTATGAAGGAAGTTTCTCTTTAACTAATGATCTGAAAGTTTCTATTTTCACTACAGAAGAGTGTAGATGAAGAAAGAATCTGCCCCAGTAATTTCCAATAGATGAAAACTACGTTGTTGAAAGACTCTTCTGTACTGCCAAGGTTTTCTGAAGAAGACCTTATTCTGCCCTCTAAGCATAATGAAAGTCAGGCTCAGAAATAATGTCATGTCTATTACCTGTCTCCTCAAAAAGCCAGAGGCCCCAGTTTATTGAAACACCCTACACACACACGCTGGGGGAACCCATCAGAGCGAGTGAAAACAGCTAAGTAACACCAGTCACTTGTTTTGTATGGGAAACAAGGGTTTGCCATCTCCAATACAGGACTGCATGAAATCCCAGCTGTGTTGTGCTCTACACATCAACCCCACTCTCACCCTTCACACTCCAGAAGAAAGGAGATTTTTATTTGTTCTCTCTTAAAGAGTTATTGTCTTGCACAAACAACTCCTGCACCCTCCCCTGAATGAGGCTGCACTTTGGCAGCCAGCAAAAGGAGATTGATTTTACAAGAACGCCTGTGGAAGAGAGAACCTATGGCCATGGAGACCCTTTGGGCAAAGAAAGTGTGTAACGGTTATTAAAGTCTCTACAGTGGTCGTTACGAAAATCCAGAGGAGAGGAGAAAACTGTGTGGGATATCTAATGTGGTAGAAAAAAAAAAAAAAAAAAAGCATAAGGCATTACTGATATCTTAATATCTGTGTAGCATTTAGCAGAGGAATTTTACCACGCTTCACCCTCTCAGCCGGGAGAAATTACAATACCACATGAATAATAGATGAAGTGCTATTTTGATGATGCAAATTAGTATTAATGCAGAAGATTATTTTAATAGTGTGCATAAATGGAATTTTCAGTGCTGAAAGGAACCCTAATTAAATCTGATTCTTTTAACCATTCACTGCTATGCCATTCAGCATTTTGGCAGGGGGGAGGCTGTTTGTTTTCTCTAACATTTATTTCTGTCTCCTCTTTAAATCATGTATTGTTATATTTAGTCACTACAATCAAAGTAAAATAAAAACTTAGTGATGAGGTCAAAGAAGAAGCCTTTTAATAATGCAGAGCACGCTACACCAGAAGGAAAACATGCCAGCACCTAGGAAGAGGCATACTGGGGACAGACATGCTTTAATGCTAGGAAGCTGGAGAAACCAGTTTCCATTACTCTTGTTTGTTTTCCTGTAACAAGCCATTGAAATTTCATCAGCATAGAATAACCAACACCACTATTCCTGCAGAACACACAAGAGATTTTGTTTCCTTGACCTTAGATTTTCCACTTGCCTTCTCCAGAGAAACCTGGACAGGCTGGAAAAGTGGGCCCACGAGAACCTGAAGAGGTTCAACAAGGCCAAGTGCAAGGTGTTGCACTTGGGTCGGGGCAATCCCAGGTGTGTGTACAGACTGGGAGAAGAACTCCTTGAGAGCAGCCCTGCGGAGAAGGCCTTGGGCGTCGTGATTGACGAAAAGCTGGCCATGAGCTGGCAGTGCGCTCTTGCAGCCAGGAAGGCCAATGGCATCCTGGGCTGCATCAAGAGAGGGGTGGCCAGCAGGGAGAGGGAGGTGATCGTCCCCCTCTACTCTGCCCTTGTGAGGCCTCACCTGGAGTCCTGTGTCCAGGCCTGGGGCCCCCAGTGCAGAAAGGATGTGAGGCTGTTGGAGCGGGTCCAGAGGAGGGCCACCAAAATGATCAGAGGGCTGGAGCACCTCTCCTATGAGGAAAGGTTGAGGGAGTTGGGACTGTTTAGCTTGGAAAAGAGAAGGCTCCAGGGAGACCTCATTGCGGCCTTCCAATACTTGAAAGGAGCTTACAGGCAGGAGGGGGACCGACTTTTTGCCAGGGTGGATAATGGTAGGACAAGGGGGAATGGGCTAAAACTGAAAGAGGGGAGGTTGAGGTTGGACATCAGGAAGAAATTCTTCACAGAGAGAGTGGTGAGGCGCTGGAACAGGCTGCCCAGAGGAGCTGTGGATGCCCCATCCCTGGCTGTGTTCAAGGCCAGGCTGGATGGGTTCCTGGGCAGTTTGATCTGGTGAGCTAGTGGCTGGCAGCCCTGTCCATGGCAGGGGGGTTGGAACTAGACGATCTCTGAGGTCCCTTCCAACCCAAGCCATTCTATGATTCTATGATTCTATGATTCTATGATGCAACAGGGCTACATTTGTACAGTGATATGCAGCCACTATTATCATATAATTGCAGCAGTATGTTAGATCTGACCCAGAAGAAGAGGCAGTCATATAATATCTTTTAAGGGTCTTTATCCCACGGCAGTTCCCCATTCAGCATGCATCTACATGAATGCCTTTTTGCCTAAGACTGGCCAACTCATTCCAACTGTCATTCTGCAAGTTTAAGTGCTTATAAATTACAAATTCTAATCCAAAGGAATTATGTCATACCAATCATACAAGTGTGCTTAGGACTGTGAAGAGCATGACCAGCCTGTTTATGTTGCAGAAAGTGCAAGCCAAATGATGCTATGATAATTCCAGAACTCTTCTCAAGATCTACTTCTCCTTCTTGGCAAAGGGTATGGGATAAGGACAAATCAATAAAAGATGTTTACTTTCCTTAAAAGCAGTTGTTTCTTCCTGGAGAAAATAAGTGATGGTCAATACTTCAACAGCTGCCAGGACAAGCCCAGGCAACACTACCTGCCTTTCCCAGCTTAAGCTGGGCCCCGCTGTGAAATGGCCACATCACTGACTGGTAATAACAGCTGCAGTAATGTTGTGTGTAGACTATTTTCACTGCAACTCTTTTGGGGCAGAGGCTATATTTTAGGGTGTTCTCTCTGAAATAACTAACACACTTTGTGGTGTTATACAGTACTAGGTTACATGGCTCTTTGCCTTCCAACAATTTCTGCTCATTCTTCCTTGGGGAGAGAGTAGTCAAATAAAAAAATAATCTCTCAGGTAATGTGCCCGGTGTTCCACCCTTCCAGACACTGCATGCTAATAAAATATATACTGACACATACAAACCTTCTAGGATGTGTCTTTCTGCTATACTATGAAGTAAACACACTTGACCGATCCTGACCAAAAGCAGACAGCTGACTTCGCTCTGACAGAAGGATCATGGTCAATGCCCCTACTCTCCTTCCTTGATAAACATCACAAGATAGATTTTACCAATCGTGGATTAATATTTTGGGTCCTCTGGTGAGATCCTGACATCCTTGTGGCCAAGAGTATCTCCATCAAAGCCAGTGAAAGGAATAAGGAAAAAAAAAAAAAAAAAAAAAAAAAAAATCAGGATCTAGAAGGAGAAAGCCAGGATTTACAGCCAACCTGTAGAAATTCAGGGTAATAATAAAAATTAGAATTCCCTTGCAAGTCCAAGGGCAGTGGTTGTCCTTGCAATGTTCTGGATGCAAAGTGCAGTGGCTGGAGGCTACTGTACTTTCTAGCAAAAGCCAGACAGCGTCCTCCACAGACCCTGCTCAAATGTTGTTTAAGGATATGATTGTATCTACATGCACAGAACTAAGGGACAGTATTACTGTACAGCCTGTCATTTGCTAGTCATTTGAGCAATATTTCTGGCCATGATTTGTCCTATGAAGCATAATAAACAATGACAAAATATTGACGACATATTCATCTGAAGAATTACCATTTATGTGTTTTATGATGGGAGAGTTTCATAATTTTTTGCAAAGTTTCCATTTCTGTAAGACACATCACCCAATAGTTTCTAAAGTACAGCCACAGTACATTATCACAGCATTAAGCTCAGGTACTTACTATCGAGTGTTTTTAAGATGGGACAGCTCATGCAGGAGGAGCCAAGAGTGACTAGCCCATTTTCGTAGCAATTTGAGTTAATGGAATACTTCAGTGAGAAAATAGACGCTGCTGAACTGGATGGGCTATTAACAACACTGTGGAGCTTTGCATTCAGGAGAGAGAATGTATCTAACTTTAAGCTGCTTTGCTTTTGTTCTGGTGATGATACACATATAAATGCCTGTTCAGGGAAAAAGTGAGATTTTGGAGTCACTCCTCTGTACAAAGAGGATCAGAAGAAGTTTAGGGATTTTCTGTCCTCCTAAAACCTTGAATAACCTCCTCTGTAAGGAATAGAAGTGCAGGCAGAGGTTATCACTTCTGCATGCCCAGGCTAACCCCCAGCAGATGTCACTGGTTTCTCAGACCTGTCAGAAGAGTAGATGGTGTCTGTGTACCCCATCCCACTTCATCAAAAGCAAGCTGTTTTAACAAAGGTTTATTGTTAAGGAGAAGAATTAAAGGATGCATTATCCACTCTCCACACCACAGTTTTTCTCATCTTTTTCCATTAACTGTATACAACCATTGAACTAGACCTAGAGTATAAACATTTATTGACCAAGTGTCTCTTATATGTCTCAGAACTGCATGCAACTGCAGTACACAGTGAAGTACAAAACAAAGATCCTCAAGCAAGCCAGTAAGTTTGTAACTATAGCTATATGATGATGCCAGTATAGGTCCATCATCAATAAACATATGTCAACATAGTTAACTTCGGTTATCTCTAAATTTCTTCTATGCTTTGCATTGAGTGGCTGTGATGTACCTTCCCTGTGCTTGCCTTCAAGTCCAGTGCCAGAGTGAGATTTTTTTTAGTACAACTTGCTCTTTGCACAGAAATGTGAGGTTAAAATAATACATAGCTAGTAATTAACTCATTTTTACATAATTTTAAATTTCTCATAACACTGTATTAAAAAATGCAGTGCAATTACAGACCTAGAGGTATATTATTACCATCAGTGTCATAAAAATTGCTCCCAGAGAAGCAATATTAAGAATTCTAGCATTACATATTCTCAGCCAAATTTCAGGATATTTAATGTGTCACTGCTATCTGTCTGTAGTCATTAAGTAGGTCATCTGACAAGACAGACCTGAACTTGGACTTCAGTATTTTCAGCATGGAAATTTCAGCTTCACTTAGATACATTGACCTGAAATATGCAGTTAATCAAAAGGTAAATCCACTTAGCAATAGAAAGCCGATCTTTTTTCCAGTAATGGCTAAAAATATGGTTGACATGACTGTGCATTTAATTGTGCATCTGTTTGCAAGGTTATAATTTCCATTCCAGGTCAGTGACATTTACATTCAAGACACTTCCAACCTGATTTTAAATTCCGCATATAGGTCTAGCAACCAAGATGCTAGCAAACAGCACGTTGCCGCTGAAGACAAAAATTTACATCTCAAAATTCTCTGTAGCATTTTCAAAACACTCTGACTACATCACCTTAGGAAACTGTATTTATTCTTTGACTTTCTTTTGAAATACAGAGAAAAGAAATCTGTGTTGAACTAAGTTATTTAAGCTTATATTTCATTCTGAAAGCACTTACTGATCAAATAATTTGTGTCAGTTTTCCCTTTACCTTGAATTTTGAGATTAAAGACCTTAAGTCTGGATGTCAGCTCCACAGTGAAAGTCAAATCAGACAGCTGTGGAGGACCACAGAGTTCTTCACATTTCTTAACTCTCTCATCTAAGAAGTGGCATATTTCTGGAAAAAGATGTTGAATTTTTTTCAGTGTTTTTACTTTTCTTTTGAACTGTTGTATGAAGAGAGTAGGTAGCTGTACTGTGCACTTTTAAATGATTGTTTTAAAATTTTAGTAGTGGAATCTGTCAGGGATGAAAATCGCTGTCCTCAGGATGGTCTGTGCTACCAAAGGACTGCTCATAGCCTGCGCAGGGACTTATGGGCTTCGAAAAGAACACTTTCCTGTGCAGTACATCAGTGTCACCACTGAAGCAAGGGAAAAGCACCAGCTGGTGTTTTTGAAACTAGCTTTGGAATAAGCACATCCATGTCTTCCATCTATCTTCCGAATAGCGAGAAAATGTTTCTTCCCAGTATCGTCTTTTATTAGAGTTCTAAACAGTTCTCCTTTGAAGCTATGCTATGTGGACATCATTCAAATGAGTATTGGGCTGTGTCGACAGCAGCTGCTGACTTTTTTAAGAGGAAGCAGTAAGCATGCATGCTTCCAAATTTTTTATAGCTTCCCCTCAGATTTTCTGCTACAGCAACAGTCTTTCTTGTTGCTACACTCCTAGAAATCTGCACACCACACACAGAATCCAGAATACATACTTGTAGTTACCAGAAAATATGTTTGCACTTGCAAGGTGACCCCCTCTACCAGCTCGGCATCTTCACTGGTTTCCTTTTTGGCATAGATTTCTGGTGCAAGACATACCACTTTTGCACCTTCAGATTTAACTCCTAAACGTGTAAGTTAGACCAGTCTCAGACCTGGGGGTTCATCAGTTTTTCCACACTGGCTGGTCTCTCGGCTGCGCTGTTTAGGAGACTCAACTATATTAAAAGGAAGCTTCACTCCAGCCTCTGCTCTTCACATTTCACGTTAAATAATCCTAGGTTAAAAGTGCACAGAGGTCAGACACATTTGGCTTGATGGCAAACAGTTACTTTTTCTCACCACGCAGAGTGGTGGGATGGGATGCGCAGGTATCCCCTTTTTCACCTTCTCACACCTAGGCTGGAAGTTCTTATAGTGTTCTTCCAGATCTCATCCTTTGGCTTCATTGTGGCACCTACTGTCTGCAATGTGCTGAACGAGACTCTGGAAAACCAAAAGGTAGGTTTCTGAACTAGACACATTAATGGATACTTCAGAGATTACTTGGCCTTAGCTTTCTGCATTTCTAAAATTCAAATAATGACTGTTACTTACCTAGAGGGCATACTAAAAAGCTTAATTCATTAACAGTGTTCATAAAACAGAGCAGTATCTTTTGGCTCCTAATTTAAATTCAGTAGCCAATGTTAAGTCCCTAAATCAATCTGTAGAGATGTGAACAAAATGGATGTATCTTTCAAAAGAGATTGGGTCCATTCATCTCTCAGTAAAAACTCTCCTACTCTCTACTTCTAATTGACTCAGCTGAGAATTGGGAAGCAAACATTTGACCATTATGATCTAAATTTATGTTTGTCAGAGCAAAAATCCAGCCCAAATAATGTGGCTACTATAATCCTCACAAGAGCAGCAACCTATGATTAAATTGTTATTCCCATTAACTTCATTATAAGCATCTGCAATCAGAAGATACTTCACTGATGGCAACTTTCTGAATCTGCCTCTCCACTAATTAAACGTCTTTGGTGCATATTTGCAATTACATTTGAGTGAATGTAAGAACAGAAGCGAGCATTTCAAATGTCTATGCCATACTCTTACCTCTGCAGGACCATGGAGTAATTTCAACTCTTTCTAAGCCAGACAGTATGCTGTCTTTTTATTTATTTCCTCCCTAATTCATGGAGCATCTGTTCATATTACACTCATAGTATAGGAACATTGAAAATGATCTAAACCTATATCTCAAATGTAGCCTTCCCCCACCGCTATTCTCTCATTTCTATGTAGATGCTAACTTCATTCTTTTCAGCTTCCTTTGAAGCAGCTGATGCTTTCAGATGATGCCGTTGGTTTGATAAGAAAGCCTAAATCATTGAGTATAACATCATTGCCATTCTTCAGGGTTTCTGCTGGTTGCCTAGAAGGATGATGGACGAAGTGTTTCCTTCTTAGGTATAATTCGTCTCCTGGAGTGCCTTAGAGGAAGATTTCACCTTCCCCTGAATCCCTGGAGATTGCTACAGACAGGCATAAGTTATAAGTTGTCTCTTCACTGATGAGTCTCACTGACATTCACATCCTTTGAGTGCATGTGCCCCTTTGGTCAGCGATGGAGGCTGATGGGGCTCGATTTTTTGCCTTTATCTGTAGCACGGTACACTCTTGGCCTCCTATGAGCATTGGAGGATATCTTAGCAAATCCCCAAGAATTCCCTGCATGTCTCACTATAGTGGTGGCATTTGGTAAGTCTGCTCACAGGCTGGTTTATTGACCTGTGAAGGCAGGTAGAATAGATGTTCTGTGGACCTTTCCATACTATACATTTATTACACACTTGTTTATAATTGTAAAGAATTGAACTTGTTTAACCATGTAGTCCAGTGCAGTCCCATTTTGAATGTTCACTTTGGTGTGACCAGTTGTTTAATCAGCCGAAGTCTTGCAAGTGATTTTTCAAATCCCCTTATGCACTTGTTTGCTAATTAATGACGTAGTCTTTTATGCATAAAGGCTACAACAACCTAGATTAATCCAAGTTTTAACCACTTGTTGAAATGGCAAACTTGCAGTACAGTCTGGATTTAGACAAGCCGTACAAGCCCAGTCCCATTTCAGGAAAAGATTTAAATACATCTTCCAAAATAATTGCTTGCGATGAATGGGTTATGAAGTTGGATTTGCAACAATTTCCAAGTCAAATAGGGTGCTTGGCTACTTCAGTTAAGGCTTCTCCATGTTTACCATTAACAGAGCATCAGGGAATAATGCGAGCACTATGCTCATCAAAATGTACGAAACTGTAATAAAATAATTGGACTCAGATTTACTGTGTGGGATGGGGAAATTGCAGTCTTAGAAAGTATCCCCACTCCTAGCTGTGGTGCAGTTTTCATCTGACTGACTGAACTTGCCGCAGAGCTGGATCTGACCCATTTAGTTATCATTTCTGTCTGCTTTGATGTTTTCAGACTCATTCTGAAATAAGACCTCTAAATTTATATAGGTTCCCTAATTGTAAAGGTCCAACAATTTGGAGAATGGCCTTTCTTTCTCCCCGTGTGTGATACTAACACAAGTCTCTCAGTCTCTTTCCTTTGTAATTTTCTCCACTATGAAATAGCCTGGAACTCCACCCACCACTAAGCTATGATAAAGACGAACCAGATTGTAGGAGTAAAATACGCTTCTGTTTCTAAATGCTCTTGCTTTTAGACCATGGAAGGAAATAGTAATGAATATGCTAGAACTTCTGCTTGTTTCCTGCTAAGACTTCTAAATTTGTTTTGAACTTTCATGTTTGGATATTGGGTTAACACCTGAGCAGTTAGCAGATTCTCCATTACAAGTTCTGAATACACAGTGTTATTAAAATGAGCTGAAGTTCCCCTTACCAGAATGCAGAAATTATTGCGGAGCAGACAGAAACCATGTAAGAGTAAGGGACAGGGCATAGGCTTATATAAGCTAGTATGACCTTTGTCATGGTCTTGTAACACCAAAATTTTCTTCTTGGGAAGTTCCTTCTCATGCTTACTGCTTGTATTCCTCTTAGGTGGTCAACAGCAGAAGCCCAGACTGCAAGTAGGGTGGTATGAAGATTTCTTAGTAGGGTTTGAAGTCAGTGGAGACCCAGAATACCTGGAGGCAAAGCTGTGAAGGCCTGCCAAATCTGCTCTTAGCCTAGCCATGCTGTAGGAAATCACCACCTATACTCCCATGCTGCTTTCCATCTTGCTTTCTTTTGTTTCCTCAAGCAAAAATA
>VXAV01001496.1:291406-304523 GCA_013399715.1 Alectura lathami | reverse complement strand
TTTGTCCAAAAGACAAAACACTTGGATCTGTTAGTAGTATATGAAACTATAAATACTAAAGAACATAGTGACAGGAGCCAACATTTATTATAATTATGGCCTGTAATGTTTTCAATAACCTCTTTCATCTGTTTATTATTATTTTGCATCAGGAGGTTTCTGAAACTATACAATCCAGGCAACCAGAGCACTCCTTGGATACATGTGGAGAGCAGGCACATGAAGAACTTAGTTGGAGGACTTGGGAAGGGGTGGAATAAAGGTGGGAGAGAAGTCCGTCACCACATTTAGTCATTCTTGGACTTCTCCAGGAGTAGGTCCTACCACTTTTTTTTTTTTTTTTTCTAGAGGTGCTGCTCCTTGTCTTGTGACCTTCACTGCAGTTGCTGGGATAGCAATCATGGAAGAGTAACTTCTGAAAAGTAAAAAGCAAGGTATATCCCTCCTGACTTTCTGAAGCCACCTTGGAGAAATTAACCTCTTTACCTCTTTTTTTTTTTTTTTTTTTTTTCCATTGCCAGAGGTAACGGTTGCTTTTGTAGGTACCAGATAACTCCTGATGATCCCTGCAATCTTTGGGGACTTTGGTGAACAGAATGGGGACCCTGTATAACCATCTGTTCTTGTCCACTCCCATCCACCTCCTGCCTGCTTTGGATCCAGATCCCTCCAAGCGGAAGGCTCCTCATCAGCTGCGCTCTCTCCTTGCTGTTTGTGTCACTGATCAGGAGTCCACTGTGCCACTTCTAATACAGCCATATAAAAAGGGCCTTGCTGTGGTAAAGCCTTACATCTGAAGGTTGGTGGATAAATCACAGAAATGGCATTTGGTGGCCAGAGAAAGCAAACTGTCTACCTAAGAGTAAATCCTGACTGAATCAGTAAGAGATCTTAGGTTTCCTGATACAAAAAGCTCAGCTCCGTGTCCGATAATTCATGTCAGTGGTTTTCTCCCTGCACTAACCTGTCTCATATTCACTCCTATCTTATTCTAATGTATATGATTGCCCTTTTACTTATGCCTTTCTCTCACTCNTGCTCTTCTAACTTGTTTTCTCCTTCACTAATATTTTTTTCCTTGCCAGTGGCCCCCAAGGAAAACTCCACTTGAGGCTTTCATTTCATTACTTTTTCTTCAGTGGTTCCATGCCTCAAGGTGCTCTGGGCCATACTGGTTTAGGTAAGTACCAAAGGAAGAATGACCAGCATGAGAGCATCAGAATTCCAGATAAGCAACAAGGCAGAGCCACTCTCCTGTCAATGCGTAAGACTTCCCACTGCATTTGCTCCAATTTTCCATTTATCTTGGTTTAAAACAGATTGTCTGCTCGTTCCTTTAGGGGACTTCAGCATCTTGCTCAATAGTTAATCATTGTCATTTTTGGGCACTCCTATGCCAAAGATGCAATCCCCTTTCCACAGAGCATGCAACCCTGATCAGAATCCTCTTGTATCAGACACAGGTCAGTGTCATGCAGGTATTTCCACCGATTGTTACTGAGATTGCTATGTGTCTGTATGTTTAGTAAAACTCCTCTGTTAATCTGAATACCAGAGGAAAAACAAACAAACAAACAAAAATTAATCCATTATTTCTCTTTCTTACATTCCATACTAAAATCTGGAGGTGGAAGAATGAATTCTTGGCAAAGACTGAGTAGGAGGTAAACACTTATTTGCCATTTTGACTCCTTAGGCTTCATTCAGTTGTCCAAAAATAGATGGGTAGTGACCTTAGAAATGCCAGCGCTATCCAAGATGGCCACTGGGATACGACACAGGACGTACGGGAAAGCCAGTTTCAGGCAGGATCCTTAGGCACTCTGAAGTGGCCCTAGATGCCTTTACTTAGGAAAGTAGGTGGTTCTTCTTTTCCTGCGATGTCCAGAACAGGAGTGTAAGTAGAGCATATCAAGAGGTAATTTCCCAGAATCTTATCTCCTGATAGCTAGCAAGGAACAAACTGGCATGACCGAAACCTCTCTAAGTTACCCACTTACCCCTAACTTCTGTCGTGCAAGAGGAGTAACAACTCAGTCTCTCAAAGACTTTGCCTAATCTATATAGCCAGCTGGGGTGGAAAGCTGAGCAAGAAAAAATGTTCTGAATGTTTTCTAGGATTTTCAGGAGAAATTTCAGCCATCACAGATACTTTTTGGGGTGTTTGGAGGGAAAATCTAATTGGATGAACTGCCGTTATAAGGATGTGATCCATTGATCTTCAAAGTGTGATTTTTGGTGGATTTTTGGTCCTCTTTGTATCTGGAAACATAATTTGAAGAGAGGTAGTAGATACGCAGGACACCTTAAAATCATCGTTAGACAAGATGGACACTGTCAAGAAAGATCACTAATACTGAAATCACGGGGAGAAAAAGGTAGCAACAAACTAATAACCCAGCACTGTCTCTTTCCTCACTCACAGTTCTGCCAACAAGGAAATTATTTTTGATCATTTCCAATACCACAACACAACTGAAACTCAAAGGACACAGCTCTCCTTCTCTGAACTTTATCACAGTGTATGCAATGCATTGCACAAATTCCCCATCCTGGAAAGGGCAGGCTTCATCTGGCCTCCCTTTTATCTGTCTCCTCTGCAGACGTAGATGTAAATTCTGCTTATAAAAAAAGTTTGAGATCTTGTACCTCATCCAAGGTTCGATGCACTTTTCAACGTCAGCAAACTGCAAAATCTCAGCGTAAGTTGGAAGTTGAAATAAATGAACTCTGAGATCTCTACCTCAGTGGGAGGATTTGTTTTGTCTTTTCTTCTTGGCTGCTTGTGAGAATTTATTTTTTTTTTTTAGCTTTCTTGCCTATTTCTTCACCATGTCACAAGCAAATAAAAATCTTTTGATGGTGCAGGCTGTTTGGGAACACAGAGAACAGGGCAAGCTGACTGCCCAGCTGAAGGCATCACAAGCATGTATCTTCTACTGAAAAAAAACAACAGAGATCCAGCTGAATCTGCATGTGCCAGCGCTGAAGCCCAATTTCCAAACACAGGCTGGACTACTCTCACTAAGTGCTGCATTGTGAAGTGAAGCACAGGCAATAACCTACATAAGACAGACCGAAGGAAGGAGAAATGTCTCCCCCTCACTGTGTTCACTGACCTCTTCTCCCAAAGGCTCTGCCGACCACTGCAAGGCTCAGGATGGCAAATCTTATTTTTGGTATGTGCTTTTATAGTAGAAACCTTGTACTTGGGATAAGTGCTCAGAGCCCCTCAAGTAAGAAAGGAGATTTAGATTTCTCTGAAAAGGATCTATAAAAGCCACGCATGAAAGCTGACAGCACCCATGCTAGGAAATGGGAAATGCCAAGCACAGATTAATCCCTCTCTTCTTCAGGGTCTAAGTGTCTTAGCACAATATTTGTTTAAATTCTCTCTTTCAAAGAGAGCTTCCTTTCACACAGACTGCTGGAACTGCAAGGGTCTGCCTGGAATGTTGATCTGGATGGGGAATCACTTGTGCAAAACTTTTGGGACTGCAAGCCGGGTTAGATCCTGATCTCTTCACCACCCTGTCCGATAGTTTTGCTGGGTAAATCTTATCCCATAACTGTTCCCCTCTTATGCAAGGTGAGGAACTGCTCCTGAAGGATCAGCCAGGATTATGGAGTTAACAACCAGCTGGGCAACATCAAAATCAAAATCTTATCAACAATTTTATCACTAAGAGGATGTTATTTTGAAACTATAGGGAAAAACACACGTGAAAAACAAGCTATGGTAATGAATTTTAAGACATAATTTAATGCTACTTATAACTGGGGAGCATAATCTCTCAGACTGATGAACAGTCTAATTAAGACTAATTTATGAATAATAATTCAATCTAAGTAGCATGTGTGTGTATGTGTGTTTGTGCAAATAGTGACTCTGCCTCAGCACCCGGTAATCCTGTGGGTGTTTTGGCAAGTGTGTTAATGAACCATAAAGCACAGAGAACTAGTTGTCTGACAGTGCTTCATAATAAGAAAAGGAAATGAAGTATAAAAAAAAAGGGACTGGATATGAATGCATTAAGTTAGCATTGCTGGTTCTTTACACTCGTATGAAAATAGTGCACTACACGTGAATAGAATTGTGCCAGGCAGCACTGGAGGAGTTTCAGATAGGCTTTCATTGATACTGAAGTATCTTTGTTTTAAGAATCACACACAAAACTCTGTTTGCAGTTATTAAAACTATTTGTATTTGTCATAAAGCAAAAGCTATGAATTCCCCAAGAGGAGAAATAAGTAAAAATAAATCTCACCTATCATTTACTGTGAAGCAATCGTTCGCGATCCAACATCAAGGTTTTATGTATTTTGTTCTGTGGTTCTTATCTCTAAAACAAGTGTTTCTAAGCAGAATTAGATTTATACTGCTGATAATGTTTAGAGTAATATTTATTGGTATATTGCAGAAAAAATAAAAAAAAGGATGAAAATGTTTTCTGTTTCTTTATTTCTTTGCAAGGAACACTCACTAAGAACTCTTTTAAGAGATTACATTGGTGTGATCAATGTTCTCCTTTTTTTTTCAGTCAGACAGGATGGACAAATAGCAGTATCCTCTTATATAGGATATTGCAGTGCTGTGCACAGATTTTACATCTATGCTTTGAAAATAAAACGAAAAAAAAAAAAAAAAGTTGAGAACATGGAACATACTTAGTGGAGAGCTAAAATATTTGCTTGAGTATGGGAGATCAAACAGCAAGGCATTCATAGGTAAAAGGCAGCAAAAAGCGGTTTATTGCGCAGTTGTGTTGATTATATATCCCCCCGAAGTGACCACGTGGTCTGCAAAGATAAAGTGCTCAGGTACAATCGAGTGCTTTGAAAGTACGCCCCCTAGCGACCACATTTAATTGGTGCCTAACCGACCAACCCCGTTGTTCTTCGTAAGTCCGTTGACATCTTGAAGCCGTTTTTCCAAGATTTCCTTATCTTGTTGTGCAGGAATGTTCTTGGGAAAGCTGGGCTGTTCACAAGCTTGGGTTGCTCACATGCCCGTTGCTCTGTAAGAAATGCTCTGCAACACTTGAGGTCTGGCAAATGTGCCTTCCTGAAAGATTTTTGTTGGATGGAAATGTCAAGAGGCTATGAAATTATTCTCTATGGGTACATATAACCTTACCTGGGGTGTACAGCCAGATCCAAAAAGCATTCAGCTCAGGATTCTGTTTGGATAATGCTTTGAAAACAAGTAATAAAGGCATTTGGAGCTGTGACCTCCATCCTCATTCCTTACGAACTTCAAAGTGAAGAATTTCCTGCAGAGGAAGAGTGGGAAAACTGACCTTAACACAGGGATAGAGGATGCTACCTGAACTTGTGCAAGGCCTTTGACATGGTCCCGCACCACATCTTTATCTCTAAACTGGAGAGATACGGACTTGAAGGGTGGACTATTTGGTGGATAAATAATTGATTGGATGGTCGCAGCCAGACTGTTGTGTCCAGATGGAGGCCGGTCAAGAGTGGTGTCTTTATCAACGACTTAGACTGTGGGATCGAGTGCACCCTCAGCAAGTTTGCTGATGACACCAAGCTGAGTGGTGCAGTTGATACCCCTGAAGGAAGGGATGCCATCCAGAGGGACCTGGACAGGCTGGAAAAGTGGGCCCACGAGAACCTGATGAGGTTCAACAAGGCCAAGTGCAAGGTGTTGGGTCAGGGCAATCCCAGGTGTGTGTACAGACTGGGAGAAGAACTCCTTGAGAGCAGCCCTGCGGAGAAGGACTTGGGCGTTGTCACAATCAACTTGCACTCTCTTGTCTCCCCAGACCTTATGTCTGTCAGCCTATTACCTTCTTCTGCCAATGTGCAGTTGTCTTTTCCCTCTCCAGAAAAACTTTCATCCCACCTCCTTGCAAAGTTGCATCTGGTCCTGCCCAACGCAGCGACATTCAAGGCGCAAGCCAACATCCAGCAGGGAGCAAGCTGAGCTTGCTCAGAGCAGCACAGGGGTAAAAGTGGGTGGAAGCAGGGCATAGAATAAGGATGTTTCAGCCTTCTGCCCCAAGTAAGTGTCACAGATGTTTAATTGGTGGAGAAGAGGCTTTGAGGGAGGCAAATGGGAAGAAAGGTGGGTAAAAAACTACAAAATGTGCAGTTATATCAGTGAGGCCTACTGCCAGAGGCTTCTACATATTTCATAGAGAATGAGAGGGACCAGCACCTATTCTTGCAACCAAATGTTTGAGAATATCTAGGTTAAAGAAACTTCCATTAAGCTTTGGTCTTGGTCAAAGGGATAATTAGTAGCTTTGTGATACCCTTTTAACATTGTTTTTGATTATTTTTTCTTTTGGAGTTTGGGATTTTGTTGTTGGTTTTGTTGTTGTTGCAATTTCTGAATCTCAGGAAGAACTGTAAAGAGATTCAAATACTGAAACACAATACCATATATTAAATTGATAAATTAAATTCATATATTAAATTGATTATTAAAAAAAAAAAAACCTCTTTGACTCTGCCAAGCAATGATAAAATGAGTTACTCAGATTCATTTCAAGCCACATTCTTCTCTACAGATGCAGTAGAAGATGAGAAATAAGGGAAAGGCAATATCTGTCAACCTGTAATGCACTGTTCACATGAGGTATGTCATGGTACTCAGCAGCAGCATCTAAAAATAGGCCTCAAAATGGGGAATATATATATATCAGAACTCTCAGGAAAAATCCTTCTGCTGTTTCAAACAATGAAGCTGGGGAAAAAGATCTGGCTACATAATTTCTGGAATCAGACTTAGCAAGAGTAGGGAGCAGCTGGATGCTGAAGTGGTAATTTTTAAAGAGAAGTGAGAAAGGGAAGCAGCGTGATGGGAAGGTGCCATGGTAGGAGACTTCAGTGGCAGGTCAGGGAGCACCAGCTTGGAGATATGTTGGATAAGTGAGAGCAAACTTATGCCATACTGGCCCCAGCACAGAACAAATGTAGGGAACATAGTACATCTGTAATGCCCTGGTGCTATGCTTTTCTTCAAGGAATGCTGTTTTTTACTGTGAGGATAAAACAGTTTATAGAACGGAAATTATTCTGGACAAATGCTGCATGAAAGCATCAATAGTTCTCTTAGGGTATTGCTGCAAATAACTGCCTGCTTTACAACCAAGTAAATGAATTTGGTGAATACAGGATTATATAAGGCTTATCAAGGCATATTAAGACGTAAGATAGGAACTCAGAGAGGTCTACAAAAGAACCTAAGAAAGGAATCATGGAGGATTAGGCACCCACCCTGCTTAGGCCCTTTTGCAAGTGCTTCAAGGCACCTTGATCCAACTCTGTATGCAGAAATCCCCTAGGAAACTCCCCAAGGCTTTAATCACATCACTTTAAATGAAGGTCAAACCTTGACTTTTAGGTTCCTAGCACAGAAATGAATAATGAGTGGAATTTTCCCTTCCGTTTCCAGCTCCTCTCTAAGACTTCCCTTCACCCTCTCAGCATTTACAGTGAGATGCAGTCTGTACTAACAGTGCACAAAAAGGCACTTTTTTGCTGCAGGAAAATGGGCAAAAGTGAGCTGTCAAGGCAGGGGCGCATGTGTTCACTGATCTGACACATTTTGACTGATCTCTCCTCTTTCTCCCTTGCGTTCCTGTCTTAGCCTTCCTTCTTTGTCCTCCACTTCCATTGAGATCTACAGAAAGTTTCTTGTCATGCCTTAGATGCTATTTACAAACAGCAAGCTTGGCTTTGGAAGGCTTAAACATTTTCCCTTAAATGCATGCTATGATTGTGTAAAAAATGGAGTCCTTAGAAAACTTCAGCAAAATTCCTTTTGCTGTTTGAAGGAATGAGGCAAAGAATGGAAAGAGATTCAAACTAATTTAAAGTAAAACTAGGGAAGTAATTATTTCACAGTTTTCATAAGGATTCTCCGGCTCCTTCATGCTTACCTCCACACCCCACTTATCAGCAGTGCCTTGTGTTCTTTCCTGTGCCTGAGGAGCTGCAGTTTCACTTGGATAACTAGCATAGAGCCTCTGGGTCCTTCTAAGCTTTTGGTCTAACAAGCATGCTCCATTCCAGATTTTGGAAGGATAGGATTTCCTTCCTGTTGCTCCTTTTGGATGGCAGGGACAGTTATGGGAATGAAAGCAAGCAGCCAAGAGAAGCAGAAGAACCTGGCTGTGAGTGGAAATGCAATGAGGAGACTGAGGAATGGAGAGTCAAAGGGATGTGATCTGGGCTGAGATGAGCTGTGGACAAAGCTGAGGCAGAGCCACAGTCTGCAGAGCAGCAAACAAAATTCCCTGGGCTGTTCAACTGCTCCAGGATCCTGCAGCTTGCTGGTTTGGTTCCGTTGGAAACGAGACACAAAGGAAAGCATGCAGCCACCTACCACAGCACCAAAAGCCCCCACAGGACCTGCACAGGAGGATGTGCTGGTCCTCTGCCATCCCATACCCCTAAGGGTGAATCCAGCCCCTCTCCAATGAAACAGAGGCCTACTGCAGGAAATATGGCCTGAGGGTTCCAGGCAAATTACAAATGAAATTCTCAGATAGACAAGATTAGCTAAGTCTGTAAGAGACCCAGACACAATTTTGTGTTGGGAGAGAATGGCAATAAAAAGCAATCTTGCTTTTATATTGCTGAGCATAGGCAGTAAGCATTTAAAGAAATGCTCAGCCAGCAAAATGAAACAGCAACAGCAAAACACTATATTTTTGTCAAGATTCAAACCACCTCAAGGAGTAAATTAACACTAACCAGTTCTGAGCTCCTCACTCCATCAGAAATGACAGTGTTGCCATATTTATTGTTTCAGTAAGCTTCAATTGCTGGAACAACGAGCCCTTAAAGGAAGAAAGACAATTTCAAGATGTGGTGGTTACATTAATTGTGCAGATGGGTAGCTCTTCGCCTGAACTATTTTTAAAGATCGTAAGAATTACTCATCTATGTTCAACACTGCTAGAAAAAATATCTGTCCAGTATATTTTAGACAGTAATCCAGCACAGGAGACTGAGGGTTGTGGAGTAAGTACTGGGGACTATTTGGTACTCAGCTTTGTATTCCAGTCTAATGCTTGGTCCTACCTAGTTCAGTGATCAGTGAGAATGAATGTTTCTAATAGTTACACTTTGAAAACAACATTTATGTTATAGTATCTTTAATAATGTCTCAGTATGTAAGACAAATAAATTCATCATGGAAAACAGTAAAAAGAAGAGAATAAGGATTGATGTTCAAGTCTTCATTTAGTGAATGAACCTTAATAATTCTGCCTTCACCCTACACTGTTGCCAGGAGAGCTGTTTTGGTCTTACTATCCTAAGAAGCAGGTTTCATGAGAGAGGGCTGTCTTATTATGGGAAAGCTATTTCTGGCTTTTCTCAGTAACTACCGCCAGCCAGAGTTACTGCAGGAAGAGCAAATGCCTGCCTGGGTCCACCTCCCATCCTCTCCTGAACGGAGGATCCTGCTTCCTTCCAAGAAGCACATCAACTTCAAACTCCTGGTTTTCTTACCTATTACTGCTCATTTCTCTGACTAACAATGAAGAAAGAGAAGTGAGGCATTTTCTGATCAAAACATATTTTAGTTCACTGAATTTTGGTAGTGTTAATTTTCTTTGTTAGCTCTATGGTGCTATGTTTTGGATTTGTGACCAAAACACTCTTGGTAATGCACTGATGTTTTAGCTATTGCAGAACAGCGCTTACACAGCGTCAGAGCCTTTTGTGTTTCTCACACTGCCCCACCAGTGATTAGGCTGCAAGTGCACAAGAAGCTGGGAGGGGACACAGCTCGGATAGTGACCAAAGGAATATTCCATACTGTATAATGTCTTGCTCAGCAACAAAAGCTGGGGGAAAGAAGACAGACAGAGGAGTATTTGGCGTTACGGCATTTGTCTTCCCAACTGTTAGGTGTGATAAAGCCCCGCTTTCCCAGAGATGGCTCAACATCTGATTGTTGATGGGAAGTAGTGAACAAACTCCTTGTTTTGTTTTGATTGCATGCACAGCTTTTGCTTCACTTAGTAAGCTGACTTTATCTAATCCCACAGGTTTTCTCATTTTTGCTCTTCTGATTCTTTTCCCCATCCCACCACAGGGGAGCTGCCTGCTGCAGTTAAACCACAAGAGTAAGTCAAGAAACCTTGCAGCATATTGGTAGGGAATGAAGAGTCAAAAAATAATCCAAACCTCAATGACATGCAAAACACCAGCTAGAACCTGGTCTAAGTGGCTGAATGTTTCATACCTTTGACATGAAATAGAACAGCCTACTTCCTTGAACATTAATAAGATATAGCTCCTTTAAAATATCCCAGCTCACTCCTTCCAGATAAATAAATAAATCTTTCAAACAACTTTTTCCACTGATGTCTAACACACATGTTTGTGTTCTGCGCTCTGCTACCTCATTCAGAAGCTAGTAAGTCCTTGAGCAGGAAGCCAGTCGATGTGGTCCCATGTCCAAAAGTGTATTCATGTGAGAATTCTCTTACACCCAGCAGGAGCTACTATGCCAACAAACTTTCTTTCAGAGAAAGCGTTATTAACATCTTCTATCCTAAATGCATGGAAAATTCATATCTCCGAAATCTCAAACCATCTTTTAGACTTGGTTAAAACCTGTCGTTAGGTTAAAATTTGTAAGTCATTAGAGGATACTGACTGACAAACAGCCAGCACGCCCACACAACCCTTTATTTCAGTGGGAAATCAGGCTAACATTAAGGAAATGTGCCATGATTTCTACTCATTTTCCTCATTCTAATTTAGAGAAACTATTTCTGTCAGGACACAGTTGAGAGCTATCATCACTAATATCAGTTATCCCATGGGTATCATTTAGAGAAAAGTGACTGCAAACACCTGTATTCAGTTTCCCGGTAGGCTCGGAATCCCATATAAGTCAACAAACAGCTCTCAACATGTATGATCATATTATTCAGTGGCAGTTAACAAAAAAAGCCAATCCAAGGGCTTAATGAGCCATGGCTACAGTGCCTGACTGTGTGAAGTGAACAGGCATGGGGTAAACATTTCTATTTTTGTTTCCTAACTTTTCCAAGTTAGGTGCATTTTGCCTCATAAAAAGAAGCCAATTCAATTTACTATGGATGCACAGGGCCGTGGATATAAAAACCATAAGAGACAGAGGAATCTAACCTGCTAACGGTACTGCTCTTCTCACAAATAAATGAGTTTGTTCTCAGAAGATTACGAGGTTGCCTTAAAATAACAGCTTTCATGAAATGCTGGCCTGTCTGCCCACAGGGGGCCTCCATTCATGCAAACTTTCCTTCACAATAGTGTTCACTTGAATTATTTGACTTCATCTTCTCTTTCTTTGTCTTTTCAAATGAAGGCTGAGAATATCGAGGCTTTGCTGTTTGTTCTGGCAGCTGGGACTTGGTCTAAGAAAAACATCAGCTATAATGTGACTCAGAACTGTGTTACAAACACAGGAATACCAGTACCACCTTCCCAGACTGCTCTGTTCAAGTATTTGTACCATTTTTTAAAGTATTCAGAAAACATTCTCTGTTCTCCCTACGCCTCCATTTACATTCAGTCAGACCAGAGCAGTGCTATCAGTGCAGCTGACCTTTACTGCTTAGCTGCCAGCAAAGCCCATGGCATGGTTTTCATTCATACTAACATGGACAATGCCTGCGCTTGATTCGCAGGTCACTGCAGCCTAACCATTGCAGTCAAGGTGTAGCGCAGACAAGACGGGTCCCATTACACATGAGTGTAGAGGATTTAACTGTATGGATTTAAGTTGTTTGCTACCTTGTCAAAGAGCTGTTATTCCGAACCTTTGCCTTTACAGTCCTCTTGCGTTATTCAGGACTTGAAAGCTTTCTGTTGTACCACAACATTACAATTCACAAGATCTTCTGAGATTCTAGAGATGTATTGGTACTAATATCTCTCTTTTCCTCTCATTCTCTCTTTCTCCTCACCTGTGCAGTTAGCCAGATGGTAACTAAGCAACCTGGATTTATAGTCGGATGTGCAGACCATAACGTGTTCTATAACTCTCTAACTTACAATATTTCTGTAAGAATCTGTGGCATAAACAAAACAAGAGTATAAGAGCTACTTGTGAATAATACAGCCGTCCCAAACTTCACTCTGAAACCTTTAATGGGTTAAATACATTCTCCAAATCCCCCTCCAGATACAGACCTGGCATCACCCGTCTCTAGAGACTGCCTATAGTGTATTGTTGGAAAAAGCACCACTTTTTGCCCCCAAACCACTAGTTAATCTCCAGCTAGATTATTTCCAAAATGCTAATTTAACTGTGGCCTTGAAAGAACCAAGTCTGCTTGCCACAAAAATGAAATCCCTTGAATTTGGGATTTCATGCCATTCTTAGTTATTGGACAAGCCTTATCCCAACAACTAGTGTGAAGTCTGATGTCTTTTGTGGCAGTAACACTGAAAAAACAGAGGAAAGACTTGCAGGAGGTGAGGAAACTGTCCCTGTAGGGATTCTTATGGTGGTGGAAAATACGGATAAAATGGGTCTCACAAGCAGAATAGATCATTCCCATGTCCAAAGGCAGTGGAGAGTATACCCTGCTAATACCATGGGGGCAGTGCCCAAAGTAAAGGAAGACAAATTCATTTCAGGAGCCACTTGAGGCAAAAAAAATCATTTTGTTCCTCTCCTCCTTAGTGCAGCTTTTTGGAGACCTGTTTCAATACATCTTATGTGCCACAACCACAGGAGCAGAAACAGAGCACGTTGTTTTCATTACGTGACTGGACATTGTCAGCCTAGAACTAGAAACACTTGTCTTCCTTTCAGATTGCAAAAGAAAAGACTTAAAAGAGCTGCCTGGGAAAGGTTATTCAAGGGTTTCCAGAATTGGAAAAGGATATTGCAGTATAGCAAAATATTGCAGTATGCTCCGAAGCTAATCCACTCTCTGGCCCTAGCCAAGGCACTCACTGAACTAAACTCAGGAGTATCTCAGGTGACTACACCAGTGGTGTGGTGGGACCCATGTTGTGAGGTTTCCCTCACCTGCCAAGCAAGTCCCTGCTCAGTGCAAGGCTCCCTGGGCACAACAAGGCATAGTTTTGCCACGTCACCAGATCTACCTCAACTATTCTTCTTCTGTCTTCT
>VXAV01001496.1:264455-287858 GCA_013399715.1 Alectura lathami | reverse complement strand
CTTTCATCTTTTTTTTTTTTTTTTTCCCATTATTTTTGGACCCTAGTAACATGCTTGTAACTACTTATAGCCCCAACACAGCCTCTCTCACTAGTCTATTTATCTTCATATACACCCTTTTCCCCCCAGCTTTAAGTATGTGATTATGAACAAATAAAAATAGGCTAAAAGAGCTTTTCTTCTGTCACCACACTAAAGGCACCCCTGAAGCACACCAAAACTCCCTGCAGGGTCAGCACACTTAAACGATACTAGCTCCAAAGTGACACCCCAGGGACCTCCTGCATGGATAATCTGCAGCTATCTGAGGTCAGATGGTGCCAGAGAGTCAGGGCTAACCTTTTTATTATTGCCAGGGAAATTTTAGGGTTCAGGAAGAGTGACAGGGAAATATCTTAATGACAGGGAAATATCTTCATTATTTTTCCCTGTTGTTTTATCATTAGCAGCACTAGCTATGCTATATCATGTGTATTAGCAATAGTAGTAGGACTAGCAATGATAATAGGAGCAAGGGCATTGTTCTCAGGAGGTGGTGTCATAAGTTCATCTTTACTCTTATCTGAAAAATAAACCTCCTAAAGCACTTCAGTTTATTCACACTGGGGAAACCAGATCACTCCGGGGAAGGGGATTTGCTGCTGATGCATGTCTCACTTGAAAATAACATGGTGTCTCCAGCACATTTCCCCAGGGTACCAAGACATTATCAGATGATGGTGGCACTTAGTGAGAGCTAACCCAGGCAGCACAGAAGACAGAAAAGCAAAACACAACTAAATGAGTAAGGGAGGAGCACAAGGAGATGTGCATTTGTAGCATACAGGCTCTGCTCAGATTTACTGTCACCAGCTAACCGGTTCTGTAAGGTAACCACTTATGCGTAACTGATAGGTAGTAAAAAGAATTATTTGATGATTATCCCATTGCCTTTCCATTACTGGCCCGACCTGATAAGAAGCAGCCCTGCTATCCATCACAGCTGTGACCGTTCCAACTGAAGTCATTTTTCAGACCACTATCAACAAGCCTCGGCTATTTTTACTCCTAGATTTATGGGGCAAATTCATCCCCTAAATTCAATTTTCTTTGATGAAAGCTTTTCAGAATTTTTTTTTTCCTCTTTTCTCCACTGTCTGTGAGTTATGCTTTACCTTCTCTGTCCCAGGTGTAAGTCCCAGAAGGTTATCTGCACCTGCAGGGAGATTGCATTGCCTTACTATATTTCTTTCTAACTGTTGAAGTTATTTTCAGAAATAACGTTTTTCATTCAAATCTTGCTATAAACTTCAGGAAATCTTAAAACAAGGTAGAATCTGTATTTGTCTATGTGGGTGAGTTTTTTCCTTCCCCCTAATAGACCTCGGATCAGCTGGTGATCCATGAGTTTCTATAGAAGTGAGGATATCAGTGAATGACATGCTGCAGGATGCTCACCGATCACTTGCATTTCTGCTTCAGTTATCCATTACTACCTCCAGCAGACTCAGGTACTTCTATCTGTGTTAGGCACTTTGCAAACAGCTTATGTGTCAGTTCAAACAGCAGACAGTGCAAGTGAAAAATAACTTCAACAGAATGGAAGGCAGTCCGTGGGAAAAAAGGTAAAAAATAAAAATAAACAATAAAAAACTCTCCAGTAACTCAAACACCCTACTCAGTCAAACATGTCCTGACGAGTCTTTGGACAATATGTGACGTATTTAAAGAACTAGATCATGGATAGGGTGTGCAAAAGGCAGAAAGCCCAGTCCTGCCTAGAAAACACTGACTGAGGAAATAAAATCCAACACAGTCCAGAATTCTGCATCCCCAGACACCCAAGATCTCGCCTTAAATGTGAGGACTGGATTTTTGCTTATCCTTGCTTATATTGCAGCTTGAATTATTAAACTAAAATGCTTTAATGATTTTGAATTTTGCATTTCAGTTCTCCAATACAGCTAAATCTCAGCTGCTTTGTTAGGTCAGCAAGGCAAGCAGTGAAGGTCAAATACCCTTCTTGGCACTTTCTCATAACAAGGCTGGGAAAATGAGAAGGGATAGTATCCAATTAAAAGTCTGGAATCAGAACCAATCCCAGAGAACAGACTGTTCAAACTCTTGAGCCATTTGCATGGGTGCAGGTGAAGTGAATCCAAGGTCTAGGTTAAAAGGTGTTAGACCATGTAGAGACCTGCATGGAGTAGGTCCATTGTTCTGCCTAGTGAAGAGAAGTCTCCAAGGAGACCTTATAGTGGCTTTGCAGTACCTAAAGGGCACCTGCAGGAAAGCTGGAAAGGGACTTTTTATCAGAGAACGTAATGATAGGACAAGGGGTAATGGCTTTAAACTAAAAGAGGGAAGATTTAGATTAGACATTAGGAAGAAATTCTTTACTCAGTGGGTGCTGAGGAACTAAAACTGGCTGCCCAGAGAAGCTGTGGATGCCCCATCCCTGGAAGTGTTCAAGGAGAGGTTGGATGGGGCTTTGAGCAATGTGGTCTGATGGGAGGTGTCTCCGCCGATGGTGGGGTAGTTGGAACTGGATGATCTTTAAGGTCCCTTCCAACCCAAACTACTCAATGATACTATGACTCTACACCAAAAAAAAAAAAAAAAAATCATATAAGACCTGGGACTTGTGACTTAGAAGCTTCCTGACATTGAGATACGACACTTTCTGTAGGATATGCAGATGGTATTTAAAAGTTTGGTTTTAGGTGTTTTCAGATGCTTTACTAGGAATAAAATAAACCAGGAATTGCACTGTTTGTCTGTTCCTACACTCTCATTCCAACAATAGGCAGAACTGGAGTTCAGGCCTCATACAGGTCCCATCCAGACCAAGCTTCATGTCTCAGCCACCCACTGCTGCACTGTCCCCTGAGAGGCAGCCAGCTCAGCCATGAAGACGACACCCCCTACACTGCCCACCCCACAGGGAGCCTGTGGATGTCAGAGCAGGCAGGAGTCCAACCCACATTCCTATTTGCACTCCCATGGTTTCTGCCTCCAAGACAGCTGCAAGGTGACTGATGGAGCAGATGAGCTCCCAGCATCAGGGAATACATCCATCTGCCTATAGCCTAAAATGAGTTTCTGAACTTGTGGAAGCCGTGGGCACTATGGGAACACAAGGTCTCTTCGCACAGAGACCGTCCCTGCAGCCCCCCACTGTAAACACACAGGTATGCATACTCCATACACCCCACAAAATAATTCTCGATACACACGGTGGCCAAGTGTCCACACTCCACCTGAACTGTAAATTGAGTCTGTGGGAGCTGCTATGGATGGAGACCTTTTATTTAGCTGAGTTAGGTATGAGGGAACGCAAGCATTGCCCATGTCCCAGGAGATCTGGCTTTATCTTTTGCCTTTGGCAGTCTATAGAAATTCAAAACCAAAAGCCCAGGGTCCCAGGTGGTTTCAGGGGATGCCTGCAAGGGAGAGGTTTATTCCCTCAATTCTGAGTTTTCAAGTAATTTTTTTTTAGCCTTTTTCCAACTGGGCCATAGCTTGCATCTTGATTTGAAACATCATGGCTTGTTTTAAGGGACCAAAGCTCCAAAAACTAAAAAGTAATAATTCTCTGCAGTAATCTAGTTTCATAGCAGTTCTCAATTCCTGTTTATAAACCTCACACAGAGGCCCTGAGTGGTGATTACCAGGCAGAAGAGAGCAGTAACGCACTGACCCACCACCCCAAGCAATCACTCTTTAACCTGTGGCATTATAACCTACTGCTGGGCTGAATCATCATAATCCCCTCACCCCCATAATCCCACCTATACTGAGATGTGACTGCACAACAGGCCTGATTTAAAACATCTACAAAGCTTATATGTGATATATGGATTCCCTTCCTCCATTCACCAACAACTTGGGGAAAGCAGTGACTTTGAATGCAGCTGGCTGATAGGAGTGGGGAGAAGATCAGGCATCATCTTGCTGTAGTGCACAGATAAGTGTTAACTGATACCACACATTAAAAAGGCTTGAGATAAAGACTTCAGAGTAATAAATGTCTCCTCTTCCCTCAAAAGACATCCCCAGCTCCTTATCTGATGCCAATCTCCCTTGGCTGTCCGGCTCTCGCTTTCCACCAAGCTTCTTCCCATTGCTCCTTCTGGCCTTCCTACTGCCACTGTCTTGTGCTGTACACTTCTCTGTGCCTCCTCCTGGTAATTCGGTTCTCCACTGGAATAAAATTCCTGCAGTTGACTGCATTTTTGTGTTTCCATCCTGTGACAGTGACTAGGATCTTCACTAGAAGATACTTTTTAGGAAACAGCATTGGTTTGCAGTTGCAGAACCTGGATGATGCTGTGGGCTGCACAAACAGCTCCTCTCCCTCATCCTAGCAGTTCCCAGCAAAGCTGGTACGTCTCCCACAGATCTCCTTGGCGGCATCTCTCCATGGGAAGGTGCTCCCTTCAGCCACTGAGATGGCCCCAGCCCCAGCAGCCAGACGTCCCTTTAAGAGGATGCTCTCAAGGCCCTTAACATCCTTCCTTTGTCTTTTTTATCCCTGCTTATCACTTTGCACACTGAGTCTAATCCACCACTGTCTGTGCAATGAGAGATGGAGATGTCGTCCTATCCCGTCCTCAACAGCTCAGGTGCACTCTTTCCCCGTGGGATATTGCTCAAGCTGATTAATCTCTCTACCAGGAGATCCAGCTCTCTACAGGGATAGTTAGTGGAACATCCCCTGACGACCATGGGAAATGGTTTAATAATTCTGCAGTGGTGTGGACCTTCCTTAGAACTAATCTGCCTTAAACTGATCTGTTTCTTACTGAATAAGACTTGATTGATTAAGAGTGTAACTAATACTGCCGCTAACCTTCTCAACCTCTGCATCAAGGGAAGTACTGAAATACTCAGGGAACGATCTAAAAATGAACCAGCATATACCTCCACCATCATGCCCAACACACCCAGCTACTTTTATTTCACTGGTGACAGTATCTGCTACCAAACTGCTATATGAAATGAGCAGGACTCTTTCTGTGGCGTGTGCTGCACTCACTAATGCTGGTTCTCAGGCAAATTGAAATAAATGATCTGTAGGCTCTTCACGGGCTACACCAGTAACCCAAGCAGCTCAGCTCTGGGTTACTTCTTTCAGGGAGAGGCCCATCTTCTCAGGACACAGGGTCTCCTTGCTCCTGCCATACCAGCCTGTTGCCTACATCTCTGCTATGACACCATACAGTCCTTGCAAATTCAATGGTCTCAGCACAAGGCTCCTGGGTCTGTGCTACACATCAAAGACCTTCTGGCTTAACAGTGGCCATGAGAAGATTTTCCTTGGTCTCAAGGACCATGCTGCCAGGCATCCTGTGAGCTGCGTGGGGACACACACACTCCCATTCTCGACGATACCTGTGGGTCCCTTTCAACTCAGGAAATTCTGTGATTCCCATGGAATTTCCTGGGAATTCACTATTGTTGGAATATCTCAGCAACTTCATTTTAAGGACTGGAAAGTTTTGGTACTATGCCATTATCTCTAAATCACTTTATCTCAAGCAGGTCTAAGGTAAGAGCAAATAGTAGTAGTACCAGATAGAGCACACTCTGTAGGAATAGATAATACAGTTTACTGAGATGTTTCTATAAATATACTACTTTCTAGTCTAGCAGGATCTGAAGTTTCTTTCACACTCTGTGATTCAGCTAATAAGCTGAGAGATGCTCCTCAGCCTTCCTATTCAAGGACTTGAACAACCCATTCACCATCTGGCTGCCTCACAAAAGGCAACCTGTGTATAGAGCCCTGTGCTCTTTCAAAATTTATGTCCTTCCTTGCAGTTTCTTCAGATCTGAATATTTCTTGCCCAATCAAGAAGTGTGTTGGACATCCTGTCTCCACACCATGGTATGGCCTTGCTAACATTCGAAAGAGTAATGTCTTTTGGACACAGTCTGGTGCAATTTCTGTTTGCCCAGATGGTCAATAAAGATATTTAATGAATATTCCTGTGGTCAGGGGCTATCGGTAAGGACATTATTAAGAATATCTTTAAGATTAATGAATATTCCTGTGGTCAGAAGATCAATTATAAGTCACTGTAAAAGAATATATTCTTCTTCCCTGCACCATTTATAGTCAAACGCCAGTGTGAAGCCTCATTATTCATCTTCAGAGTCATCCAAATTGACAACCCCCTGTTATCCAGCTAAATAAATAGTACTGAGGTGTGTGGCCTACTGGTGGATTTTGATCAAGACCATACTGTGCTGTCAAGGAAATTGGGATGAAACGACCCACTAACTCTGGTAGTGAGGGAAACAGCAACAGAACCACGCTAGGCCTACCCTACTCCTAACCAGGCTACACCCCAGCTGGTGAGCTTCTTTATGAAAAACATAAGAATGGCAACAGAAAATTTGGATCTGATGAGAGACACAGCCCTGCAGTCTAACTAGACATTCAGTTATTTCAACAATGAGCACAGTGCAGCCCGTTATGAGCTCTGTGGCTATTAGTCCTTCTTTGACACATGATTTGCTGATAGATACCTTTTCATACCTCAGTCCTCTGAAATAGACTTTATTCTTGGACTCGATCTCTTTTCCCATTTTCAAAAGCCACATTGTTTAATTTATCAATAGGACTGTGCATCCGCTATAGGGCCACATCCAGTTGGGTGCATCAGCTCAGGGCCACATCCAGCTGGGTTTGGACCTCCGTGTGTTTTTCTGAAAAGCTGCATTTAAGCCATTCCACAGTCTGTTCTGGTGCTTGGGCTATTCGTCCCCAGGGGCAGGGACTCTTGTCCCTTTGCTGAACTTCATGAGGCTCTGTCAGCCCTTTCTCCAGCCTGTCAAGGTCCCTCTGAATGGCAGCACAGCCCTATGGCTTCTCAAACACTCCACTCAATTTTGTGTTGTGTACGTAATACAGGACACCCAGAAATTTCATTCAGAACATCTTATTCCCACACTCAAGGACAGAATAGTAAAAATAGATACCACAGAAAGTAATTTTCAGGGGTCTAAGTTTCTTATTTGTTCTGGATCTTAGAACTGCTCTCCCTCTCATATTTCACTATCCATCCCTGCTCACTGAAATGACCATATTAAAATATCAGGCCCCTCGTGCATGTACTTGGTTTTAGCTTCTCTGCTTGTTGGCATTATTAGTGCTGATTTTCTGAGATTCTGCAGCAGAGATGACAAAGGGGTCTCTCTCTGTCTCATGCTCTCTGCACAGCACTCCACTCACACATCATTACTTTCACAGATATGGAAGTTCCACCCCAATTCTCCGCATGCCACAGAAATTTACTAACTATGAACTTTGAAAACAAATCACCTTACAGCTTGTGCCTTTAAAAAAAAACTGTTTTCTTTGTTTTGTATCTCATTGACTTGACTTTGCTGGCTGAGCTGTCTGCAAGGAGGCACTGAGATTCTGCTCCTTCCCTTACAGGTGAGGCACAGAACAGCCCAAGTGCAAACAAGCACTTTTGTGAATCTAGGGCACATTTCTTTCCCTCCTCAGCCCCTTGCAGGCGCTCCACTAGAGGAACTTCATTAGGAATTCTTAACTCACGGCAGCTTCAAGCCATCTGTTGCAACAGAAGAAAGTGCTCATTGAAAACATTTTTATTCCTTAATAGTTACTGAACAGTTGGTGCTGTCTGGTGTTTGGGGTACTCCTGGAGGGTGGTCAGTGTTCAGACGAGACCTGCCTGGCCAAACATTTGTAATCATGCTTTTTGCTAAAACTAACCGCCTCAGGATCCCAATGGATGCCAGCACAACCTACCAAATGCCTTTCCTGGAGTTTGAACAAGATTCATGTTCTTTCTCAATTTCTTTTCAACAACTCAAATGGTCCCGACTAAATTATGTGCAGCAAACTTAGATATTGCTGATATCATGAATCACTGCCCACCGCAGAAGCTGTGGTTTCTTTTGCACTTCAAAAAACAATTTTGCTCCCATATTAAGAGATGGGGCTCTACCAAGACTTCTGTCTCACTTTTCTGACTGGTTATTCTGTAGACTAAGAATCCATTTTGCACTCCCTTAGCATTAGGAGGTCCTGTGGGGACCCTTTAGCCCTTCTCGTGATGGGGTAAGAGGCTAGTAGGACCTGAGCCCAGGTAGTGTCCCCCTCTCTGGGAAGGCAGACGGATTTATACTTACACCATTCGCTGTGCTCATATTGTTGTCTGCTTCAGGGTCCCCTTTCAACAGAGAGCATCCATGGCCCTTTGTGTCAGCCCTCAGTTTTCCTAGAACAGCCAGGAAGGTTCTGAGCATCACAACCAGCTTTTTTTCCAGGATTAATCAAAGAAGTAGACAAGCTCAGCTTGGTGATTGGAGTCACTATTCAAGACACAACCAGTGGCTGTTTCATGAGGATCTTATATACCTGAGGGGAGAGGCACTCCACAAGATCTCTGTTAAGAGAAACAGTTATAGTAGGGCAGATGGAAGGGGTGGGAGAAAAAGGGGAACAGAAAGAGAAGTAGAGAATGACGCTGAGAGAGACCAGGAGAGATGTGGCGCTGCAGGTTATGAACTGAGCACAGACTGACAGCTGCTGTGTTTGGAGAAGTGGCACATTGTACATTCACTAGAAAAATTCAGACTGTGTTAGAGAAGCCCATTTGCTCCATAATAAATCAGTGATAAACATATTAATAAAAGAAGGCTAAATATAATAAGAAGAACATTAAAGCAAGAAATTGAGTCCAATTAGAACAAGAACAAAAGGGATAAGAACACATCAGACTTCCTGGGCCCCATAGTAGCACCTACAGCACTCAGAAACTCAGCTACACATCTTTTTGGTAGCCAGCTCAGAGTTATCATAGAAATGTCCTGTCACTAAAGGTGGATTTGCTGAATAAGGTCTGATCCACTGACTGTACAGTGAAGACAGAGATACAGATGTCTTTACAAAGTGCTATGCAGATTTTCATTTGTTGAATTGCCTCCACAACAGTGGACACAGTGTTACTAAAATCTTTACCACCATGGAAATGGGAAAAAATATGTATTTGTGGGTATGTCCCACTTAAAGAATAAGCTTCAGATTTACTACATGCAGTGGGAGGAAAAAGATATGTCAATTTCTCTCAAAAGTCACAGGTAATATCCTCTTCTGATCCTTTTTCTTGCTGAAGGAGCCTAAGATTTTGCCATTGCTGCTGTGGCAAGCATGCAACTCAGAGAGCAAAAGCTATCATTAGAGAAAAGAGGGATTAATCTGTAAGAACTGGCCTGGGACTGAGGAGTGTGTTTTCTTACAGAGCGATCAGCAGGCTTCTTTCAGAAATATCATTTAATTTGTTGGTTCATAAAATAATAAACCTAATAAGCTTCTTTTCTCAACATTTTATCTTCTCCATCTAGATTTTTGTAGGGAAATACCTTTTTCTTTAGAGTGTTGGGATTCAATGCATGATAACGACGATAATAACAATAACAAATCACTATGAATGTTTTCACTCTTATTAGAGAAGGCAATCAAATGCCTGTTAAATTTCAGGTCCTCTGACTCTTTTGGGATACTTCCACACTGTTCCATGAATCTCCTGAGGCTGTACAAATTGGCTTCCCTTGCATTCTGCTTCAGCTAGATGATCTCCTGTGGTCCCTTTCCAAACTGCACTATCCTATGATTGTGGTATGTTGATGCAATTGGCTAATGATGCTCAGGCTACACATTTATCTCAAAAGGTGTCTCCCTGGCTGGCTGTCATGCTATCAAAGGTCTCCAATTACTGAAGTAAATAGGAAACAGAGCTCAGTTAAGTGTGCCATAATGTCTCAGCCAAGGGCAATACTGAAAAAGGAGAAAGGAGTAGTGGGGAAATTTGGCTTATGTATTCATTACAAGCAAAACCTATGAGATGACTGAAAGAGCTGCAAAAGGAGGCAACAGAAAGATCATCATTCCTTTTACCTTAAGCACAGACTAGGTGAATATGTAACACAGTAGGAGAAAAGGAGGTTTGTGATCTGCCTGTGACAGGGAATCACAGAATAACAAAATACTTTACGTTGGAAGGGGAACTGATCATCTAACCCTTGTATAAAGCAGTATAAATAACTTCAAAGTTAGATCAAGATGTTAAAACTTTTCCAGTTAAGCTTTTATTATTTTCACGGTTAGCATTGGGGCAACAAATTCCAGGGCTTGACCATTCTCACTGTGTGTAATATTTCCTTCGTATTTAATGGGAATTTCAGCAGATGCAGCTTGTGTCTTTTGCTGTTCATCTTTTTGCTGTGCAGCTCCAAGAAGAGTCAGTCTCCATCTTTTCCATAACCACTGATATAATGCGGGAATCTCTTGATCCAGCCCAGGATGCCATTGGCCTTCCTGGCTGCAAGAGCGCACTGCCGACTCATGGCCAGCTTTTCGTCAATCACAACGCCCAAGTCCTTCTCCGCAGGGCTGCTCTCAAGGAGTTCTTCTCCCAGTCTGTACACACACCTGGGATTGCCCTGACCCAACACCTTGCACTTGGCCTTGTTGAACCTCATCAGGTTCTCGTGGGCCCACTTTTCCAGCCTGTCCAGGTCCCTCTGGATGGCATCCCTTCCTTCAGGGGTATCAACTGCACCACTCAGCTTGGTGTCATCAGCAAACTTGATGAGGGTGCACTCGATCCCACAGTCTAAGTTGTTGATAAAGATGTTGAAGAGCACCAGTCCCAAGAAGGACCCCTTGGGGGACACCACTCCCCCAAGCCTCCATGTGGATCTCAGCAATACCTTTCATAATACAGAGAAAAAAGAACTATTTAACACCTCACATCCCAGTGTCTACTCTTGATACATCACTGGGATATTGTCATGGAAACAGGGAAAGTTTGAAATAAAGGCAAATGCGCTCACTTTTCTTATTTTTCAGTAGGGACTTCAAAATTTACAGCCATATAAAACAAGCTGTGTACCATCTGCTTATTGAAAATGGAATGCAAATATTTCTTTTCTGTCTTCTGAAGCTCTAAATCACAGCCACAGAATATACCATCAGAAACAACCTTAGAGGTGTTGCGTGAGTTCATGTAACTTCCTGTCCAGAAGTTAAATAGATGAGAAATAGTGATGTCCTTCAGCTGTGGATGGCACAGATAAAGAACAGACTGAACCAAAATATAAGGAGACATGTACTGGAGACAAGCAGAGCCAAGAAATCGGCTTCTGGAAGAGAATCTAGGCTGTATACGTACATGGCCTCCCAGCTATATTTCAGGGAAGGTCATTTTTCTCAGATGACAGGGGTGTGTAGGATAGTCTTCACAAACATACAGGCATCATTTTTCTCTTCTGAGGTCACTTTCTCTGTGAATCAATTGAGTCAAGCACTGCTGAACCAGAGAGTTAAGTTGTATGTTTGCACAGAGAGCAGTACGAGTCTCTCAGCTGATGTGACTGATTCATTCAGACTGCTTTCTATTCAGGGGCACCAGAACATGGTTTTTGATAGAATCGGTGGAGATAAGTAGTTACAAGATCCAGTCAGCTAACTAGAGGATGCAGCTGGTCTGTGTACAGCACCATTCCATCTCCTACTGAGGTCTCTCTTGAAGTTATATGCTACAGCAGAGACCTAAGTTCATCTTAGGAGGTGGCTAGAAAGAAGCCTGTTAGTTTTCAAATCCCTAATCTCTCTCGTTGTATTGAGAATTCCACTAAAGGAAAATTTTGTCATAATTTTAAACTCTCGTTTTAAGACCCAGACACTTGCCTATCAGTGACCTGTCTCTTCAAGGTGGGGTACTGTGGTGTTTTGGAGCACAAAGAAATCCCTGAGGTGAGACAGTTCAGACTCATCATTGAGCCTCCTGCAGCTTCCCAAGGGAATGGCAAGATGTGGCAACACTGATGATTGTAGTTGCTCCTTTGCCACAGATTTCCCAAACCCTTTCCCAAGTCACTGGTCTATGAACTTCCATCGAGTCAGGAGCGAGGGTGGCATGGAGAGGCTGACTTTCAGCTGTCCTTTTGTATAGAATCATCTCATCCCATAGAAGCAGAGGGCACAGCCCAGCTCCCTGTATTTTGCTCTTTGCTCAGCATGCAAAACTGCTTTGCAGCCAGCCCACAAGGCTGTGACTGTTGCAGGGTCATCTGTCTCCTGCATGACTTTGCCTTTCCCTGAGCTGCTACAGGGGAGAGATGTTCGGGTAGCATTTGCAAACACATTGTGTTTTGTTGCTGTTTCTCTGGTAATCAGACAGCTACACTAATAATCATGTCCTTACAACCCTGGCTCCTGCTTATCACAGTCTTCTTTGAGAATGAAAGCACACCGTGCCCTGTTCGCTCAGCCATCCGTCACTTCACCGTCCTGAATGATTAATGTCTACCTACCAGAGCCTTCATGCAGATCTCCCTGGGAGGCCAGGAAGCTGCATGTACAATGCGCTGCATGTACAATGTTTTGGGCTCAGCAGAAGCTAGGCATGAATGTGTTATCATTACCAGGGATGTCCAGGGTACTACTGAAAGGTCCATCAGAGCCTGCACTTTGCAGGAGACATATTTTAAAGGTACTTAGATTATGCTTCATTTCCTCCTGATTCCTGGACATCAGGTCAAGTCTTCCACTGGCCCCATATGCAGTGACAGATCTAGTGTCTCTGGAGAAATGTCATTGGTTATGTTTATGTAGCCGTTGTGTCACTGCTATTATATCCATGGGACAAGCTTGATTCCAGGAAACTCTTCTCTGTTTTGTGCTGAGGGGAGTTAGCCTGGCCAAGAGCTCCCGCGGGGCTCCCCACGGCCGCAGCTCCCTCAGGAAATGTCCCCTGCTGCGGCGTGGGCCCTCCCCGGGCTGCAGGGTGGAGATCTGCTCCGGGGGGGCTCTGGGGAATCCCTGCTGTGGGCCTGGAGCCCCTCCTGCCCTCCTCATCCTCGGGCCTGGGACACCTCTGCTCATTCTGCCTGGCTCAGGGCCTCCTCCTCGGCCTGTGCCCGCTGTGCCCATGCTGAAATCTCTCTTCCCCAAGGCGTCGCCAGCTTGGTGCTGGGCTCAGCTGTGCCCTGTGGTGGGGCCGTTGGAGATGGCTGGAACCAGGTAGAACCGCTGTGTCTGGCATAGGGCAGCCCCAGCCACTGGGCACAGAGGCCCTGCAGCCCACCGCCAGCACCTGGGAGTGGACACACACTACAGATGTTGCCTCTTCACTTGCCCTGACTTATTGTCTTCCCATCCTTTTAATTCCTGTGGTGCCTTCCTTACACATGCCTTCCCTCCTTGGAGTAGAATTTGAACAATGATCTTTACCACAAACATCTCTAAGTTTCTCTTCACTCCATCTCAGACGCATCAGCAACAGCAGAGTAACCTGCTTATGACTACTTGATGTACTGGAGCAGCAGGATATGGTGGTTTTTTTGCCATTAATTCATGGTAAGACTCTCAGAAGACTGGTACATATTAGCATATTAGATTATAAATGCTTCAAGGGAGCAGTTTGCCTCAGTGGTGTCCAGCAAAATGAATGGCCCCATTTTTGCTTGGCATTAAGCACAAATGCAGTCAAAATAACATGGAATTATTAATAAAAGACTGCAGTAAGAGTAGGGTGCATTTTTCCCAGTTGCTTTTTCTTCTGCCTCGAGCAGCTGTGTATTTGAAACAGCCTCAATTTTGATGTTACACGGGTAGGTCCATTAGCTGTCTTAAACCGGTTCTGTTAGGAGTTAGTAACAGTTGAAATGGAAAGAGTGCTCTTTGAAAAAGGGATGAGTGTAAGCTGGCTCCCCCACATTATGATTTTTTTTTTAAAGGAGTACAACCATTTCCTACTGAGACTTGAGTGGAACAAGTCCCCAGTTCATTTGGGAGTCCATGTACCAGGCAGGCTCCCAGAGCGCTCGCTTTTATTCATTCTCTGGTTGTGCTTCTTGTTAGAGATCTGCTGGACCCAACTGACCTGTTTGCATTTGGGGAGCCTCACAAGGCCAAGTCTTGCAAAGCCATATTGGCCTACAAGCTGTTGCAGGAAGAGACTGAGGTGGGGAACAGCCACAGGACAGCAAACACAGTGTGATTTGTGTTCTAGATTGCTCTCTCTCTCCATCCCTCTCCCTCCGGAGAGATGACACTAATCATCGCCTCTAACAGCTCTGGGTGATTAATATAAGTGATTTAGCGCCTGGGGATTCACCTTCACACAGAGATCGATGGTTTGGATGTTTCCTACATTATTATGCTTACAGCAATTACCTCCCACAGATACTTGCTCTTGTGCTAATGAGCCAAAAGCTATTAGCATCCACTTCCACCATCTACATATTTTACACCTGCAGGAGGGCTCTTCCTTGGTGACCACATCTTATGGGCAGGCAGATTTACAACATGAATGGAAAGTCTTTTCTGGGGCACTTTGGGAAGGAAAAAGATATAGGTGAATTGTATAAGCGTTAGGAAGAGAAGTGTGTCATGAGCTTGAAATCAGAGCCAAGGAGAGCAGATTTAGGTCTTCGGTGATGTGAACAGTGCTGGGATTTGCCTGGTGAGTGTGAATAGCTCAGGCCGAAATACCATACAAATTCAACTTGCAGGGGGTATGCTTTGAGCCAGTTTGCTGGGTTGGCTCAAATGAGCAAACCAGCACCAAACTAGGCTGTTCCTAGATTAAAATGCTTAGCACAGTGCTAGGAAGTGAGGTAAGCGCTGTTTTATTAGTTCTGGCTAGTTAACTAATTCAGTTTCTGTTAATTGCCACTCTGGCATCTGCTTTCATTTTCACCACATCTGCATTCAGCTGAGTCCTATTTTATAGTGGTATCAGCCTGGTTCATACCATCCTGACACTCATACTGCACAGTCAGTGTTTTACAATGACAAAGCCAGTACAGAAAGGAAGGAGGTTGCATTTTTGCACCATCTTGGGAAATTGTTTCAGCTCACATCTTCAAGGACAACATTCCCAAAGGAATCTTTGAGGAGCAGTGTGACTGCATGTTTTACCATCCTCTTTTTGATACACGGAATTTCTTACGTTTTATATTGTAGAACTTACCGAAGGAAAGAACAGCAACAGGATAAATGTGAGCATCATCAAGAAGCATAACTCATAGTCTGAGATCAAGGTCAATCATCTTGCAGGTTGGCCTCTTCTCAATGCTGTGTGCAAACCTAACCTCTGTCCTAGTTTTCAACAAATGTGTCAGCATCTTGCAGTTTGTCTCTGCATCCTACTAATCAAAATGCAGCTGGTAATGCTCATCAGACACTACAACAGTGAAATGAAAGATAAAAGCTGTTTTTTATGCACTGTGCTGCTCAGGACAGCAGAGGATGGCTGGTGTTGACCGTTCTTCCTTGCTTGAAAGGTCAGCTGCTTGCTTACATCTAGAGAAGAACACCAGATTAAACACTTTGAGAAGATGCTGTTTCTGCCCTATGCCACTAGTCTAGTGCCTCCCTTTTCACAGGTCCTCTCCAGCAGAAGAGTGCAAAGTGGGGACAGACCGTGGGCCAGCTCTGAAATTCCCTGTGATCAATATGTGTTGTATGCCCTCCTTTTATTCTGCCCTAAATCTAATGTCACTGTCATGGATTGCTTCCTTTGAAAATACCAAATGCATTTGTATGACTTGGACTTCCAGCGTGAAACCAGAGTCTGTGTGACACAAGAGTGTTCGTGTATGAGCGATGTAGAAGCAATGTGGTTATTACAGGCTTTTTTTTTTTTTTTTTCTTATTCTCAACCTCAAATAGGAGACAGAAGGGGAAAATCAGCCTCCAGAGAGAGTCCATACAGTCTGAGGTTGTACAGGGCAGTAGTTTCTATCTCCAGCATTCCCACCATCTTAGAAACCAAACAACATTCTCCCAGCACATCCAGAGCTGGAACACATAACCATAACGCTAAGAAAGGACAGCTTGTCTGAATCTGTATCAAGTGTTAAAGCCAAGAGTTTCCATTAATAGTGACTGTGTGAGTGGCATAGTACATTGACTTCATCTATGGGAACATTTTCTTCCCTTCCTTCAACAGTCAGAATTTCCCAGCAGTAAACTGCTGGAGCCAAGGTTACTCCAAATATAAGCAGCAACTAGTCTTTTATACCTCCTCCAGTGGCTGACCTTCAATTGAAACCCTGACTAAAGGTCTTCCAGAGTTTTTGTTTTCTGCATTTTAATCAAATAAGTTTTTTCCTGGTTCTGAAGATCTTAGAAATGTAACTTTTTTTTTTTTTTTTTTAAGAAGAACTCTTTTATATATATATAACTGAACTAAAAATATTTCATTCTCTTAGTTCTAAATGTTTTGGTTTAATTGGGTATTTCTTTGTCCTGGAAGAGTGAGAAAGCACAACAGGGAAGTGCTCATTTACCTTTTCTGCACTTCTCATTATTTTGTCCACTTCCTATACAATTCCCTCATTTGTCCCCTCTCAAAAGTCACTGCTTTTACAATGGGCAAGCTGAACTGAAGACATTGCCTTAGATGAGAAGGATGCAGTGATTTGGTCACAGCATGATTACAGACACAATCCCATTTTCAAAAAAAGAAGTATTTTGTTTGATGGAAGCTGTGGCTGCCCCATCCCTGGCTGTGTTCAAGGCCAGGCTGGATGGGTTCCTGGGCAGTTTGATCTAGTGAGCTAGTGGCTGGCAGCCCTGTCCACAGCAGGGGGGTTGGAACTAGATGATCTCTGAGGTCCCTTCCAACCCAAGCCATTCTATGATTCGATGATTCTATGTCAACCAGTTGATGTGTACTGAGCAGGCTCTTGCATTTCGCTGCAGGATGCTGTGTTTCTTTCCTCCTCTGAAACAGGACCCCAGCATACAGCAACAGCCAAACTTTGAGCAATCAGACATCTGTGTCTTTGTTTCACATATACAAAGATATGCATATGCCTATAGATAAAATATTGGATTTCTTTTCTGCAGGTTTTTTGTTTTTACTTGTACATTTCCTGTATGTCTAACTTTCCTGTGACTATTAAGAAAAGTTTGTTGGACAAGCTGTTCTTCAAATTCTCCTGTGCATACATCTGCACTACCTGGGTCCCTTTTAAAATGTGGTCTTCAAGTCTATATTATTGATTGCTTAATTAATTACTCTAAAAGGCTTTTTTTTTTTGCTTGCAAAAGGGGTGGATGGGGTTCAATGACTCTTTGGCTTGTCTTTCCATGCTGGATAAATTAAGATGATAAAATATGCTGGCAAATACCACTCCAAAACCAAAGAAATTGTTGATCCTAATTGCTAACAGAGATGTTATCTGATGCAGCACAGAAAATGTGAGACTGCTCAGTTATATTTATCTCTGTGCTTAAAGTGGTTGTTCTTCTTTCTGTGCCATGAAAACTCCTGTCTTCACCATCACATAATCAAGTCTTTATGAGCATTTGTCATTGTTGCTTTAATGCAGGTCATGTTGTATATAAAAACTGTGTCCCATCACACAGGATATGTTGGCCCTGTTCATTCATTTGTGAGCCTCATACACAGCAAGAACAGACCAAGGCAATGATGACCATCTAGTCTGCAGATGAGGCTATGATGACCAGTGAGCCGCAATGGGCAGAAATCACATCATAAGGACAACGGAAGGTCCTGTACCTGACATCACTTGTGACTTACCTGGAAGGGAACAGCAGTAAAAGTTGCCCAGAGCTCCATCCCAAATGAAAAATCATACCTGTGCCTCACAGTAGCAGGCAGCTAAAATTAGCACCCAGACCCACTTCCCATCCTTTGCTAGGAAGCACTAGATTAATAATTTGGTGAGTAAAACTGATCTCTTCACGTCAGGGAAAGTCACACCATTGACTTCGGTATCCTAAGATCTTGCCCTTCAGCTCCACAAAGGTGAGGTGGGGGCATCTCAACGGCCAACTCCAGTCCCCCATACACTGACTCTGCCCTTACAAGTGCTTCCTAAACACGTTCCTTTTGCTTATTCTGCGCTGTAATCTTTTGGATACAGCCTGGTCGTATATTCGATGAAGGTTCATACTTCACTCTGCACGTACTTTTGTCAAAAAAGCTTTTATTGCAATGCAAAATATCTTCTGTATATGACATCTTTCTTCCCCCCAACCCCCTTAAATTTAATGAGTAATCCTTTCTGGGTTTGTACATTGTGATTCTTGTGTGTATGTATGAATATATATACATATCTATATATCTATCAATCTATAGNCCTATATCATTTTTTATATATACACATAGCACTAGATATGTGTGTGTGCATATACATATATATACACGTTATATATACACTATATGTACATATATGCACACACATACATACCGTATAATCATAAACATCTGTTGGTTGTCAAGGGACTTTTCTTTAACAAAATAGGTTCCATCAGTGGATTTTACTTCTGTAGTGCAATTTTACAGGAAGTTAACATTTCCACATTCAATATAAAAGAAACAATATACATTTGAAAACGTGCCATAGGATTTTTAATGAAAAAATTAGAAAAGTGCATTATTTTACAACACTACAGTAAATGATTCTTGTTTTTTTTTTTCTCTGTAAAGACATTGTAAAATATATACAGGGTTGCTTAGTGCATTCATTACAAAAGAAAGATGCAATCCCTTGCATAAATTACATATTGTACAGGGGTTCGCTGTCTACTTGGACTTGTAAACATTTGTGTGATACAGTTTTCATTCTTTATGTAAGCTGCAATACATCTTGTTTTCATGTCACTGTTGTTGCATTCTACCTCCAGTACGGCATTCTAAGGCCATGTGTGAAGGCATCCTCTCCCATTATGGAGAAGGCCAGAAAAATAAATGAAAACACAAAAGAGTCTTTGATTTGGTTCTCTGTAATCAAGTTATCACTGATTTAACAAATCTCATCTTGATGCTTATGACCTGTTCTTTCTCCTTTGCTAGGACCATCTCAACAACTATGGTGAAGTTAGAGGTCTGAAACGAGCAAAGCTGCTTCCAGGAGGTAAATTCTCAGTGTAGTCCACAGCCAAGCATCCAGAGTACTCCTCTTTGTAGAAGACTGTGCTCCTAATGCTCTGTGTGCTGCACAGAAAATGTATCAACCAGGGCAGAAATCTGGGGAGTTTAGCTCTATCTCAGGCTGTTGAGGGCCTTTAGAATGCCGTCAGTATACCGTCGGTAAGTACGCATATGCACATTCAAAGAAGTACAAAAATGCACCAAAAAGTGTCAAGAGATCCAAAAGAGACATAGCATCAACACACACTCACAAACACACACATACACACGCGCTTCTGTCTGAGCAGGAAAGCTCAGGCTCCAAAGTAGGAATCACAATTTAATTTCAACATGTATGTGTGTTTGGCAGAAATCCAAGAATTTCCATATAAACTCCTTAGGTCCCAAATTGAACACTTTTGTCCCTGTTTCTCATAGATGAACAGTTTGTTGAAGTAAGAAATTGCACCTTGAAGAGACAGTATCCACATTCTTTTGGCCTACTGGAAACAACTTTTAAGCCCTCCTCCCTTTCCCCATTGACCTATCCAGCTCCAAATAATTTCCTTTGCCATTATATAACTACGATCAAAAGTTTTAGTCAGTACTCCTCAATGGCAACGAACAGCCACACAAATCTTAACAAGTCAAGGGAAGAGGGAAAAAAAACTTTTTCTTCCACCGTTCACTCCTGACCTTGTAAAAAAGGAACAGCTGGATTATTGGTTGTATAGCATAATATAAGAAATTTACATTCTGTAAAAGAAATACAGATTAGGTTTGCTTTCTAAAGAATGAGCCAGTCTCTCATGATTTCTGCTTATTAGCTAGTTGTTAAAAAGGTTTCTAGTACACAAGACTCCTTCTGGAACATGCGTGTGTTCTTTTTTCATACAGGGATCAACACAACAGTACTTTCACCCAAACTAAATTTGGGTTGACTGATCAAATTTATTAAAGACTAAAAGAGAGGGGCCCAGAGAGGTACCCGGGAAAAGACTCAATAAATCCTACCACTACAGCAACAAAGTCTCAACCCTCTTTTAACCTGGACGCTTGGATCCCTTTCTCGTTACACAGTTAGCATATATATCCTCCAATATCTGCATAATATTCCTGCACTAACAACTTATACAGAAATTATATGGCAGAATGTAAATGCAGCTCAGCAGCCAAAAAGGAGGAAAACAGGCACGAGGAGATCAAGATCACTAAGTTGTGTTGAGCATACCAACAAGTTCTCAGTGGTGACCACATCAGATTCTGTAGCACTAACCTTCACAGGAGAATAGTATGGCACAGTACCAACAATGAAATTTTCTACTTCTGCCTCTGACTGCGGTATCTCTCCACATTGGGAATTGAACAGATACGCTAGGAAGGAGCAATGTGATATCCATCTTTGCTGGAAAATGTATGTGACAGGAATTCTACAAAGAAAAGAGTAGTCACATGGAAAGAGCTGTCATCAAACAGCAACTGGGGCTAAGATGTTGAGAAGATGGGTTCTCAGAAGAACAGCTTCAAATCAGGGAGATCAGAGAAGCGTACAAAGCTCTGTAAAAGAAACACCAGGAAAAAATGACTGGAGCTATCAGAAGGCTCTGCCACCAACATAACAGAAACTCTGGCTTCTTAGTGACGTTGAGATTTGTTTTCATTTCCTTTAACAGGTGCAGTGCCTCAAGAGAAGTCACATTATACCTATTCCAATGACTCCCCTGAGTCATTTATTGAAATCTAAGCTCAAATGAGAAAAGAAAAAAAATAAAATAAAAATGATAAATGTTAGTCTGCCTCCTTTTCTTTTTCAAAGTACAGATTGCTTGAGTGTTTCTTTCCCCCCTCTGCTACAGAATGCTGTAACTTATTTTTCAAAGTCAAACACAGGGCAATGAGATCCACCATGCACTAGTTCCATGGTCCTAGACAGACACTCGCTGGTAAATCTTTGCAACTCACCTGTGAAGGAGATAAGCAGTGTTATTCATATTTTACACCAGAAATGCAGATGGCTCTACTCTTGGTTTCCAAGGCACATGCTGTCCTGATCCCTTGCCCAGTGTGCTAGACATATGTGTCAGAAATGAGCCCCAACCTCTATCACCCTCACCCAGAGGACAGGCAGAAAGACATGCCATTGCTCTGCCATCTGTAACCTTACTCAGAGAGGTTTTGGGAGAAGAATATAGCATCAGCTCCCTCATCAGTCCAGCTTGTGATGGAGAAACTCAGCTGTTCCTTCTCCATTCCCCAGGTGTTCCAGACTAGTTTGCAACAGATCCGCGTGCTCATCCCTCCCTTTCTGTCAGCTTTGGGCTCTCTCTTAGAAGCATAAGCTACCCCAGACAGCACAGCTGAGACCCTTTGGCGATGCTCTAAAAGGGTACCAGAATCATGCTCCATTCCGAAATACAGCCCCTTGCTCACATTATGGCATGAAGGATCATGCCATCTCTCTAAGACACACCACTGGCTCTTTTCTCTACAGATAAGACAAAATCAGGCTCCAAGCATACCTCCACAAAAACATTTAAGCAGCTATTTAGCTCAGTGGGAATTAAGGCCCTCACTTCATATACTAGATCTGAGCTAAAATCCTTTCCCCAGATGCTCCCAGGAGCAGCTCCAGTCAATGTGCCAAGATGATGCTGTCAATAGGACACCTGTGGCATGACCTCCGTGTCAGCAGTGACACTACCAGGCAGGCCTTTTGGGTATCGTTTCATAGACTTCAGATTTCAGATTCTGGGAGGCCAAATCATTTACACGCTCTACTTCAGCTAATCTAATTAAATAAATAGTGTTATCAAATTAATTAGCCTCTTAACAATAATTATGATTACAGAGCTGCGTATCAGTGCTGTATGGAGTGAGAGCAATAGGGAATTACAGTTATTTCTCTAAAGGTCAATTTTGGTTATGTTTGGACATGAAGGAACTGTCCACCAACAGTCAATACAAAGATGTTTCTTTGCTCTGTCATGACATCCTCAACTCAGCTGGCGATGCTAGGCATTTCCCACACATTTCTGTGGCTTAGAACCAGGAGACATAGTATCGAGGATGGGCAAGGGCACCGCAATCCAAGTCTTTCCGAGCCACAGTACAGATTTGCCGTACGCAATGGGAAGGATGGTGCAGCTGATCTCTTCCAGGAGGAGCAGAGGGAAGAGGCTCTAGAAGACACAGTTTTCCCTGCTTCCTGCTTAACGTTAACATTGGTGGTATGGTCTCACCAATGGCAATCCACTGCACCATGAAGCTGTTGGGCTCTATCCTTCCCACATCTCCTGCCTTTCCTGCTTGAGATGATGGGAGCAGATGGCTAGCAAAAAGGCTAAACTCAGAAGACATGGTTTTCCCTTAATTTGAAACCACACCACAGACTTTACCAATGATCTACAGACAATGAGTAAACCACTGTCTCTTTGCATGCTGATGTCATTTGTACTTTCTGCTGGTGCCCAGGTCTTCTCCCGGACAACCACACTCCCAGATTCTCCTCACAGACTAACAAGTTGCATCCCAGCCAGGACAGAAGTGGATTTCACCCGTGCAGGGTTGTGCACTTTGTGTTTCATATTTGATTCCCCACATATTGTTTTTAATCAATCTGTAGATTTCTTTTGTCAGTAGTAATTAGAGTGGAACATTTCCTTCCCCAGGGTGCTGCTCTGTAACATAATCCTTTTCATTAATACATGACGAGGGAAAGTACAGAATGTGGTGATCCTGGGTTTGAACATACAACTATGAAATGGCAAGCTAATGAGTTAATGTCTGGGCAGGGGAGGAAGGGAGATATTGAAAAAGCCAGAGGGGCCACAGTCTGTGCAATGGATCTTTCATCTAGCCTCAAGTATAGTGCTCTGCATGGAGCAATTACCGCAAGCTGTTCCACAGACTAGACGAACGATGAATCAAAGCCAGGATAGCGGTATCAGAACTCATGCATGAGGCAGATGCATTATAGAGCATAGTTTCAGTTATTATATTTGCTTGCTCCACTTCTGAATTAGCCAGCTATGATAAATGTTGTCGTGCTGCTGTTTGCTCTGTATGTCTCAAAGTGAACTAAAAGACGACAGAGCTTGGAACACTGAATATTAATTACTAATAAAATTTCAGCATTAATCTCTTTCCCCTCTTTTCTTTCTTTTTTTTTTTTTTTTTTTTTCTTTCCAATCTCTTGAGTATTAATATATGGCAGCACTCCTTACATGGTCAGAAAGTAAGGTGAGTAAGGTGAGGGAGGACTCTGGGATATTTGTTAATTACAACATTCACAAAAGGAGAGAGAACTGAATGCTGAAGACTCCAGGGATAATAATTCAAGCCTAAAATTAGCAGGCAGCTTCAGTTGTCTGGATTCCCTAAAGCAAACTACAATGGCGTAAGTTATACGTGTTGACTGCAGCCTTCAGGTCTTTCTACTCCTATCATTAGGTTTAGGACAATTTGTTCATGTCAAGCACTAGTTGTTTTT
>VXAV01001496.1:248953-264164 GCA_013399715.1 Alectura lathami | reverse complement strand
AAACCCAGCCACCATGCATTTCCCACACCTGTGTTCTCCAGTGCACACAAGGAGAAACTCGATGGAGCTCCCAGTGTAAAGGAGATGCAAATGCTGAAAGCTTCTTAATTTGAAGCTTTATGTTGGACTTTCCCCCAAAGGAATACTGATACCATACATGTACATGACTTGGAAATCTGTGCAAAGGACAGTATGTTAGACTGAGAATCAGTCAGAGGGGTTGCAGAAGCTTCATAGGGAAAAGTGAAAAATAAGAACAGCCACTGAATGATTTCCAACTAAGTGAAAGACTTAGGGTGAGCCTGAGCAAGTTTAGCATTAGTACAGCTTCCGCTGGCTACAGAGAAGGTGCTGTCACTCTAGGCTCTAGAGATGTTTGCTTATATCCCACTGAGCCCTGGCACTTAGGAGTACCAGTAATAGAAACATGTATCACAGGGACCGGCACTGCTCAGGATGGGCAGGCTGAACAGTCTTGGTTTCGGTGAAGACAGCAGCAGAAACCTGACTTGAGAATCAGGAGAGCCATGAATCTGAACTCAGATATGGGTGAGGAAACAGGTGTGTTGAGCAAGATAATTTCTGCTCTAGGTAATAAGGCCAAGCACAGACTGTGCCTGAGTAGAGAACACCTCCCAGACTGACTCTACCAGATCAAAGCACAACGGTTTGCAGTGTCAGCTCACTGTCGTTGTGACTGGAAACAACGTTAACTGCTCCTCTTGAGAACAATGTCTTTCCATATATATATATTTTTTTTTCCTTGCTACTACTTCTTTGGATGAAAGTTCTTCTGCCATGTTCGTTATCAACATCTTAAATAATTGCAAACTGCATTTTAGCAGAGGCTGCCGTCAGTTTTCATGGCTTTAATTCAGTCTCTGTGCTCAGATAAACTAGCGGAAGAGTCCCAAAGTGCCTTCCATCTGTAATCAGTTTCTCTGTGTCCAATGTCATTATCTATTTATTTTTATTTTGGTGCTTCGTTATGGTGGCTAATCCTTTTCACACCATTTATCTTGCTGAAGTTCCCAAAACAAAGTTTGCTATTAAAGGTAGATGACAGGCAGGCTGGTTAGAAAGGCGATATTTCTTTCTCAGTTCTGTGAGTATTGTGTACTTCTAGTTGATGACAGTAGTGGTCGTATGATTCTCATTGTAATTTGCACAAATTACAGTCAATAATAGTGTCTTGTTGAAATATGCATTAAAAAGTCCATAACATCAGTGTAATGGACACACTCCAACACATCTCTCTAGTCTGGCTTTCTCATAAAGATTCTAAATGACTGTCTTAACTGGACCCTAATATTAACAGGAATATTACATAAAGCCAAATGAGGACATAAACTTCAACTGAAAGCTACTTCCACCCAAGCCCTTGCCCTCTGGTCTGCACACACCAAATCATTCTGGAACATTTCCCTTCTCCATCCTTGTTCCACTGACTGCTCTTTAAGCTTTTAGCAACAAATGATGCCTTTTTTTTTTTTTTTTTTTCCAAATCAAAAGCCTTATTTCTTCGATCAAAGCACTAGGAAACTAATGAGACAACCTACAATAATACAGTAGATTAACTTAGTCTCTTCCCTCTCCCTTTTTTCCCCCTTTTTTTTTTTTAAATGTTGATGATTTTGTTCTAATGAGCTGTTACAGAGGAGTCCGTCAGAAGACTGCTGCTGAAGAACACTGTACATTTTCTCCATTCATTAACAACCAAGAAGCTATTTTGAATCTTTCTAGTAACATCCAGACATCCCTTCTAGAGATGTCCCATTACAGCCATCCTTGTAAAGCATATATATGTACAAAGCTCTGGCAAAGAACCCCTGGCTAGATCAGTGAGGAACTTCCTCACACAGCGATGCAGACCAAGCAGAGTTGTGGCTGCACGGTTCTATTGTTTCCCCTTTCGTTTCCATACCACAGCATGCTCAGACAAAGCTATTTTGGTGCTTCACTGATCAAAATGATTTTTTTTCCTTTGATGATAATATGAAATGTGATAGGATAATAGGGTTGTTATATAATCAAAGTTGACAGCAGGGAGCTAAATTTGTGTTGTTTTGATGAACAGCACATTAGTGTGACATAAATAGATTAATCTGATTTATCATTATTATTTCTAATGCTTAATAATAGGGGAAATGAGACTCTGGAGAATGACAGTGCATGACACAGTGGTTGCAAAAGGCTGTGTGCTATGGAAGCATAGGTCAGGTATCCTGGATATTAGAATGTTTTCTCAGAAGTGGCACCACTACTACCAGCTTCTAGCTGAATTTCAAAAGAGTAAGTAGAGAGCAAGACAGGCTCTTCTGAAAGAAGTAATACCTTCAGTGGAATAAAACTAATAATGTACCAGAGAAAATGTGCTGTAAGAAGCAGCATTATGGGATGAAAGTTGGCATTCGCGTAGGGCAATAAGTAGTCAGAGATGGAACCGACAAAAATCAGCTCACCTTTCCCTGACTTTGCATGTTACTGAAAAGCTGGAATTAACCTTGGACAAAAGCAACTCTTTCATGATGCCGCCTGTTCCAGTTCCAGACAGCCCAAGCCATTATTCACACATCAGTCAAGAACCACAAAAGCAACAAAAGAGAAAGAAGTATTTTCAGCCTATTTTGCCTGGTTTACTCGTGTGTCACGAGTGCTCACAAAGAAAAGTCCTGCGGGAGCTCATGCAAATATCTGAATGCATGGAGGCTTGCAAAGGAAATGTCTCTAAAATCTTACATACACCAAAAATATAGACTGGACAGAATCGTGAGTTTTTCAGGCAGCAAGTAGAAATTAAAAAATACATATTTTTAAATCCTAAGGAGTGCGGATGCATTTTCCAAAATGCTTTCCCACATACTCAATACATATTGTAGACTCAAAAATACCATTACAAACATCTACTTTGGCTCCTTCATATCAACCACACATAGATTTCTTCAACCACATCCATAAACTTCGACTAAGCTGAACTAGAGCTTTTAGAAAGCCATTGAGTTTTAATGCAGACTCTAAGTGGAAGATAACCCATGACCCTCTAGGTTGGTTGTTCCCCTGGTTAAATACCCCCTGTACTAAAACTCACCCTTCATTTAACTTCATTTCTGGTTTCAGAGAAGAAACTGAGTAATAAATCAGCTAGAATTTGTAACAGCTTTGAAATTCTGGAGTTCTGTGCAATTCATAGGACATTTAAATTTTTTTTTTATATATTTTTATATGCAGCAGAAATAGATTTTTCCTTTTCTTAAAGGAAAAAATAAAAAGCTAACCAATGCTTTTTAAAATGTAACTTTGTTTTTTGACAATACTGTTCAAAGTTTTGGCTGCAAGTCCTGTTAGAAAAGTTATTATTTGATAGGCAGATAGAATTTCACCCTCCTGAAATCCATAAAATCCCAAACATTTCCTGCTTTTCTCCAGTGTCAAGTCTGCCAGAGCACTTGCACATGTCATGTGCATGAAAATGCTTTTTCTCATCTCCTTAGCAGGAAATGAAACCTACAATTATTGTAGTTCTGGGATGCCACCAGCAAAGACTATGAAAGTGAATTTGACAGCACCATGACCCCTGTGGGCCAGCCTCCAGAAACTAGCTTCTAGGTGGTTGTCACTGCGGTGGTTTAATACATCCTGAAGCTGCTTTTCTAGGTATGCTTGCTTCAACACTTTTGCCTTAGGACACGGTACAAGCCGTGCATCGTTAATGCACCCTGCATGCTCTCCTACGATGCTGACAGATGTTGTTCCCACATGTTAGGCTGAAAACGTCCATTCTCATCCATCCTCATTAAGAATTCCAAGCTATTGTTTCACTAATCTTGATGGAGGTTTTCATGCCACAGCAGTTTAAAAGCCCAAAGGAAGTTGCATAGGGGAGTCCAAGTTATGGATCCCTGCTTTTCATTTACTTGTTAAAACATAAATATCGAAATTAGGAGAACATGAACATATTTGATATAGCTAATAGTTTGCAGTCAGGGAGAACTGAGAAGGAAAGGCATTCCTCATTTCTCCCTAGTAATGCTCTTCATAGATGCCCCTTTGAAAGGATATCAACATCCATCAGCACACAGAGCTTCCAGCTGGTTTTTTTTTTGTAAAGACACTATCTAACGAAAAGTAAAATAAGGAGGATTATTGCTTTAACACTGAAAGCACAAAATGGTAGAATCAGCAGGAGATGATTAGTGCCAAAAAAAGAAGCATTTTGTATGGCAAATTAACACAGAAGGTGATTTAAAAGATAGGATTAAATCAGAGACAATGGTGCAGGTTTATAAACTCCCAGTCCCATCCCCATCAAATCAAAGATAAATCTCCCAAAGCACTAAATCTCATGTAATCATTGCAAATTCCTATTATCTTAAAAGGGAGCTGGATTAGGCCTCTAATTTGGTACTGTAAAGTCTGTTTGGCCCAGATGAACAACCAAGCGATGGACAATCTCCAAGGAACAACTATACAACATGGTCTCAGCATCGTCCACTACAGCTTGCCAATGCAATCACTCCCAATGTTCCCCTCTAAACACCAGGGTAAAACTGATTTTGCCCATTACTGCTAAGTGCATTTTGCCTTTCCACCTAGCAAAAGAGCAATATCACATCTAATCTCACAAGTTCCCAGTGAGCCAAACACAAGATACTGTCCCTTGAATTCTTCCTGAGACCAGCAAAGGCTTTCTATTATTTACAAATCAAAAGCATTTAGAGACAATCATCTTTATTTTTTTATTTAAAACAAGGAATGCCCTGTCACTATTATATAAGAAAAAATATACATCCACCTATTTATACCCATCCTAATCCAAGCATTCCAAAAAATATAATTCCTATTCATGCAGGTAATTGCTGCACAATAAAATAATAATAAAATAATAATAATAATAAATTTTATAAATAAAATAAAAACAACAAAATACACTCTTCAGTTCCAACAATTCTCCCAATTTCTCTTAAAAAATTCCTCCTGCAAATTGTTGGAACAGTTTCAAATGATGAAAGTAAATATAGTTAAACCAATATGATTACTTGCTTTTGATTATTAATTCCATTGCTAGTTTTTTCTTGTGTTGTTATTAATGCATACCAGTTTTACAAAGTGCATGCTTTTTTTTTTTTTTTAATTTTGAACTGGCAAGCTAAAATGATCTGTCGTTTCCTGCCTTTTTGTAATGTTAATACAATCTAAAATCTAGCATTAAAAAATTTATCATGATACACCGGGTATATTGACTGCTTATGGCGCATGCTTGTCTTGGCAAATAAGGAAACAAATTGGCTCCCCTCCCCGCCTCCCCATTCTTTTTGGAAGCAATCTAAAAGTTAAAAGCAGGCTGGAACACAATTGCCTCAAGGGAAAAAAAAAAAAAAAAAAAAAAAAAACACCTGGTGATTTAATCTTTGTCGCACGGCACTAGTTGTGGAATTGCACGCACACCCACACACGCCCAACACACACACAAGCACGCACGCACGCTGCAACCTGCTCATGAGGAAAATAGTTTATTAGGTCAGGAGTGCCAGTGGCACATGAAGGCTCCCAGCTGTGTGTGCAACTTTGGATTTGGTACCCACTTCACGTCACCTTGAATCCTCTGACATCCACCGAGGGGGTAATGTAAGGCATACTTTGCTGGAACAGTAATAATCCATGCTTCATGCTCAAAAGCTGAGTCTCAGAGGAGGACTGGCTTTCTCTACACCCTTTGGCCTCGCTCCGTCTCACTCAAGGAACAACAAGAACAAAAAAAACAAAACAACGGAGAAGAACTGGGGAAAACAAGGAAAGCAAAAGAAGACAAATCATTTTAAATGGACTTTCGCCTTCTCATCAGCCTGTGGTTATCTGTAAAGCTGTGCAACCCAGGTGAGATGGAGCTGACAGGAGATGGGAAAAGGCTGTTTTTTAATGTGCTTGGCGAGATCTCCTCTATCTTGTAAGAGATGGAGTGAAAGTACTGGGGGTTCAGCTTCGAGCTGAACGAATTTTGGTGGGACACCACCCGGCTGGTGTACTCGTGGGACCTGTAACACATGCAGGAACAGACTGACTGAAGGTCTGTTACTTCGGCCTTGTATCGCGGCCGACCATGCTGGGAGTCCTCTTGGATGTGGATAATCATGCTGTTGCGGTTCCCTGCCAGGGATGCCCGTTCCTCGGCATCCCGCCTCTCGTCCTCGCTGTTCATGGTTAAGAACCTGAGAACAACCAGATTTAGAAATGCCCCAATGACTGTCAACCCCACTAGAATGTACATAAAGCTAAAAGCCACGTAGAGAGGCTTCTTTTGAAGGGCCCCTTTGGTCTGCAGGGCCACATAGTCTCCAAAACCTATCGTAGTCAATGTTATAAAGCAGTAATAGTAAGCGTGAAAAAAGCTCCATTCCTCGTACTGGGAAAAGGCTGCTGCTCCAATGCAGAGTGTTCCCATGCACGAGAAGAAACCCACAGTGACCATGTTTTCCATGGAGACCTCAGTGCTCCTCATCCCACAGCACTTTTTGATGCGTTTCAGGAGGTACTTGACAAAGGTGTTCATGCGCTCGCCCAGGCTCTGGAACATGACGAGTGTCAGTGGGATCCCCAGGACTGCGTAGAACATGCAAAAGGCCTTCCCTGCATCTGTTCCAGGGGCAGCATGTCCGTAACCTGGGAGGGGGAATGAAAAGACAGGAGAGTCAGCAATTAGGTGGTTACCACAGCTCCATGATCACACAGTGCGCATGAATCACGGTGACTCCAGTGCTGCAGCCAGATCCAAAGCAACAGCAGCAATAAGGATGTTACAGGATCTTCCACAATCTCCTCGCCCACAACCTGTATCCAAAGCAAATGTTACACAGAACAACAGAGTTTTACACACAGGACTGAGGAAGATGAAATAATAGGCAATCCATCTTCAAATAACTGCAGTCTCCTAAATATTGCATTCATTTGCTGAAGAAAGTTCACATCCATTTTGTATCACAAGCAGTATTGGAAACTGAAAACAGGTGACCTCCTCCACAATATTTTTCAGAAGAGTGTTGCCCTGTCGTAGAATCATAGAATCACAGAATGGTTTGGGTTGGAAGGGACCTTAAAGACCATCTAGTTCCAGCCCCCCTGCCATGGGCAGGGACACCTCCCACTGACCAGGTTGCTCAGAGCCCCATCCAGCCTGGCCTTGAACACTTCCAGGGAGGGAACATCCACAACGTCTCTGGGCAACCTGTTCCAGTGTCTCACCATCCTCACAGGAAAGAATTTCTCTGTAATATTTAGCCTGAATCTTCCCTCTTCCAGTTTAAGGCCATTACCCCTTGTCCTGTTGCTACAAGCCTTTCTAAAGAGTCCCTCCCCAGCTCCCCTGTAGGCCCCCTTCAGGTACTGGAAGGCTGCTGTCAGGTCCCCCTGGAGCCTTCTCTTCTCCAGGCTGAACAACCCCAACTCTCTCAGCCTGCCTTCATAGGGGAGGTGCTCCAGCCCTCTGATCATCTCCGTGGCCCTCCTCTGGACACCCTCCAACAGCTCGATGTCCTTCTTGTGTTGGGGGCCCCAGAACTGGATGCAGTACTGCAGGTGGGATCTCACAAGAGCAGAGTAGAGGGGCAGGATCACCTCCCTCTCCCTGCTGGTCACGCTTCTCTCGATGCAGCCCAGGAAGCGGTTGGCCTTCTGGACTGCAAGCGCACATTGTCAGCTCAGGTTGAGTTCTTCATCAACCGACACCTCCAAATCCTTCTCCTCAGAGCTGCTCTCCAGCCATTCTCTGCCCAACCTCTCCCAAAACCAGAGTACACAGATGGAATCTAAATTCTGTGTCTGCTGGCAACACAGAGGCAACAATATCCACACAAATACTGATCAATGGAAGTCTTTTTAAAACTGTCTTCTGTATAGAACAAACCTTTCTCATAGCCTCTCTTCTGAAAGCCACTCTCTGCTGGAACACAATGGGATTTTATGGGTTTAATCTCTGCTCAACCTTTATTACTGAAAAGTAAAGAACTTACCAGCTTCTCTTACAATTTTACATCTTTTTCAGCCAATCTGGGGAAGACAATTTTGCCACAATGCTAAACTAATCCAGAACAGAAGATGTTGCATGTTTCATGGCATAGTTTACAGAAAGTACAATCATAACTAAACCTTCATTCTAAATCAAATAACTGATAATTCCAATTTTTCATGTTACACTGCTTTAGAAATCTAAATTTCTTGCAGCTAAGATTGCAAATGACAGTACCAAAGATTCCAAAATAAGATGGCTGGTAGTCACCTAGCCATGGCATGCATTAACCACATGGGTACTACTATCTAGATTTCCCTTAAAGATAATGAATAGAAATCTGCACTTCTGAAGTGCAGCACCTCTCATATTCACCTGGATGTTTAAAGCAAGTCACTAAGTTATTCGCAGGAGACACCTATTTCTCTACAGTGATGATAACCAAAATCTCAGGACACACCTCAGTTCAAGATTAATATACATGAATCTAGATATTTACATGTGTACTAGGTATCCAAGCTCCCTGTATAGTCAACAAAGATTCAATGAAGACAGGCAGTACTGAGTTATTTATCTGACATACCAACACCTGTCTGCCCTATGTTGAGCTGAAATGACAGCTCAATGAATTGACCAGACCATTAACCATATTCACTAAGTCCCGATTGGACTGACTAGATATCTACAGAAGAATTTAGATATCTACTGCACAGACAACCTGGTGGAAACAGCCAAATGTGGGCACAAAAGTAGAGCTCTGACTTCAGTGACTGTCACCAGCACAGGTGTGTGCATTGTCAATACTGAAGGTTTAAAACCAGATAGGGACATCTAGCATAATCTGAAACCCCTCAGTTACCAAGATATCCATATTGGGTTGGGAAAGGAAATGCAGAACATACAGCACACAATCTTCAAAATGAGAAGCAACAAAAGGACAAAGAAAATACAACAAAAGAACCGGCACGAATGCCCTTTAAAAAATTAAACTTATTTCCTTAGCTCAGCTGCTAGTTGTTGGCAAATGGATGGGATCTAAGAACCAGTTTTCAAAGGAAGTACACATAACAAAATAGGAAGTTCTTCTCAAGTTACAAAACAAATAGATCCACCTGTTCTATTGGGATAGGTCACAGTTTCCAAATTACCTGCAAGGGGAAGTGTTTTCAATAGATGGATGCTGGATTGGTTCCACCTGACTGTCCCTCAATAAAGGCAATAATTGCTTCTCATTTCTAAGATCAGCTTTTGAACTACAGGGGTGTTAATTAAACCAGGGATGTCTTCCCATTTTATAGCTGATAAAGAGAAGGAAAACTTCAGAAAATGTGATTTTCCAGATGGTTATAGAGATGGCAGTTGGTGGAAACAGCTTTCACTTTAGTTTCTAAAGCAAAGGGTTGGGGTGAAATAAGACTTCCTTTGATATCACTGTATCGCTCTCACTAAAGATATCCACAGAGACAGTTTGGGGAGATTATAAAACATTAATATTATATGCTTACACAGTATCTCACAGTTGAATTTCTAAGATTCGTCACAGACTTCATAATTAACTCAAACTCAGTTCTCACAAGATGAGAATATACTCATATCCCTGTTATCGATAGCAGAGCACAGACACAAGCGGACTATAATTGATCTCCGATTCACGTAAGCAGACAAAAAAAATCCAGAAATTCAGATTTCTATTCTGCCCCACGACATACTCCGGTACCATAATATCAGATACATGCCTTTTACCTTATTTTGACCATGAAGCTGGAGAGAATAAAGGACTTTATTCATGAAGCTGGAATTAGACTTTGCAAATAGATTTGTACATAGGGGATCAGAGAAATACGTTCCTCCAGTGCAATGCAGCTTTACGGAATAGTCACCTTATTTAGGTTGCCTTCAGCAACCTAAAATTAGAGAATTCAAAATACACTAAAGAAAGACTAAACTCTCCTTTACTTTAGCATTACAGAATCTGTCCAATAATATACACAGAAATATACGAAAAGCAAACTCCACCAGTGCATGCGCTCTGAAATTCAATAAATCTCAAATTTAAAACGCTGTCTTCTTAACATCGTACAGTACATCTGGGAAAACTGAGAAGCTCACTAATTGCCAGAGGAAGAGGGGACAGCGAATCATTAAGTTTGGAAAATCGCCCTCTGCAGTGCATAAGGTCAGTATCCAAGTTTACTTGTGTCCAGGAAAGTCAGAAGCAGAAGCAACTGCTTGGGTAACAGATTTCAGCCTCCAAAATTCAGTCCAACTTCCTCCACACGAAGGCCACTGCCCTTTGCCAGAGTATAAAGAGATGGCTCCATGTGAACCAGAACAAACACATGGCTTAAAGGGAAAGAGAGAGGTTAAACTCGTTGCTACTTCTCACTCACCTTTGACTAAGGAGAAAGACCAAACAGAAATCCTTTAAAAGTAGGTACAGCAAGCCAAGAGGCTGAGATAACAGTGAGAAATGTATACAGAGAGCTTTATGTTGGGTCACCCCTAGGTAAATAGTGGAGTACGGGCACCAATCCACCACAAAAACTGTCTTCTTCCAGTTATGGAAGAGCTGGAGTACAGACATCAAACAGAACTGCAGGAAGGGGTAGGCAGGAGAGTCAAAGTGTAAGAGCACAGAGGCTGACACCAAATGGGTACTCTGTTGATGTCTTCTCAGCCTTTAATTTTTTCCAGCCCTCGTCCACTCTCCTGATGAAACCTCTTAAAGGCCAAGTGCACCAATATATAATTATAGAAAAAGAAATACTGTTTTCTTGCTTGCCAGAGTGTAGCTATGTAAGCTTGTGGAAAATCCACCTAGCTTCCTTCAAACATATTTTCCATGGTGCCTCTCAAATGAGAAACAGAGCAACACCCCTCAATCTGTGTGAGGTTTGTTCAGGACAACCCCAACAGCCTCTCACTTCTAAAGGGACACTGTGCTGGAGTACCACAGTGTGCAGAGGAATGCAGTGCACAGCCACCCTGAATCCAACAGTGATCAGTGGCTACGGACCAGTATAAGAATGACATTTCCCCCAAGTATTCACGTACCCAGCTTCATCTTTGAGTGCTCTGGGGCTTCCTAAGCCAGCTACAGTTTCATTGGTTTTAGCAAAGCATAACGGATTTTTCTCCCATGAGCTCAGGCACTCTGCCTGGAACCTATATAAACTTTCAGCACCTGCAACATCCTGTGGCAAGAAGGTCTGCAGATAAACCACATGTTCTTTAAAAATATCACCATCATTTCTTTATTTTGAACTTCTCTCCCACTACCACTTGAAGCCCCACCTCCTCTGTAGAAGATACCGGCAGCAGTCATTCCTAACCTTCTTTTTGCCGCTCATGATTTTATATACATTCTCAAGACAAATTCATGCCTTGCTAGCCTGCACTCAGGCCCTAAGCAAATACCCCTGGCACTGTACAGCCTCGTGTGGACCAAGCAGCTTGCTTAGATCTACATCAGTGATCTTTGCACCATGCTCAGCTGCAGGGTATGGACAGCCCCATAAAGTCTGTCTTGTCCTCCCATGCAAATTCTCTTGAATAACACTTTGCTTCCAGAGCAAAAGTTCTCTGAATAAACAATGCCATGCTATTGCAGTGATGCAGACTACCCAGAATAAGTGAATATATAACAAAAATAAAATGTTATTGGGAAAAATCCTGAATGTTTTCAGTGTGTTGCAACCACCTCTTAAGACTGCAAGGTGATTTCTGTGCTAGCAAACTAAACTGTGACAAGGGATGGATTCCAGCACCAACCTGTGGTTATCCACACTGTTAAATCAGGACAGATCCCAACACGGCTTTAGTACTGTCCAGATGTGTCTCCAGATGTGCATTGGTACCAGACCAGGTCAGCGTGTAGCTGCAGAGTGGCTAAGCCCCAAATTCACACTCAGTGTACCACAGGTTTTAGATATCTTGAATCCTGAAGCAACACTGTGTTATTCATGAGGGACGTTTTACTTCTCTCAGGAGTAGGTTTCTCCATTCATTCATCTAATCATTATTTGTCCCTGTGACAGACATTTGGGCCTGGCTGTCTTTGACAACAGCCTCCAGAAAGGAAGGAACTATTCCATCCCCATGACTCAAACCTGTCAGCAGCTCTGGACATGAGATAACAAAAAGAAGATAATGGCACCTGTTGCTCCAATGGGCAAGCCTGATTCAGATTAAAACGCCTTCCTGATGTCACACATTCACTTCAGAGGTTCAGCTGCATCGGGAAAACTGCCACAGAAAACAATCCGGCTTTTTGCTGGATTTGTTGCTCCTGCTTTCAGTAGGGAGAAGAAACAACACTGTCTCCACAGTACCACAGGGATTGGGGAGATAATTCATCTGGCTGACTTACCAGTATCTCATTTACCAGGACAAAGGCATTCTCCTTCAAGGAAACTGAGAGCAAATCACTGATTTTGCTGCACCTGGATAAAAGTTTTTGCGTTACAAATGCCATCCTCCTGGCCCATAAGCACCGCTGCCTGCTCCCTCTTCTTTCTCCCCACGACTGTGCTCTCCCTGAATCCTGCTGTACCTCTCCCTGAACATCTTACCCTTTCTCTTTCATTCCCTTTTCTGCCAATGTCACAGCAGCGCATCACCTCCATAATCTCTTCTAGTATTCCACAGCTTTCCCCTTCCATCCTGCCCGAAAGACAGTCACTGATGTCAGGCAAAGCATTGTACATGGCTCCCTACGGGCACATAGAGCAGTATAGGATGATACCACCCTGTGCTGCAAGGTCATGGACATCATATTTCTGGAGTTTAAGGCCATGCATGGAGTTTATACCCACTGCTTTACAATGCATCAAGCCCTGTGTAAGACCTATTCTGGGTGTCCAAGGACCTTGTAGGCTTATCTTGTTTTAGTCTCACCACAAGCACTGAAGTCTTCTCTTGTTCATCTTGGAATAAAACAATCAAAGCATTCATGGAAAAAAGAGCAGCTCTTGCTGGATAAGTAAGGACATACACGCACAGGCAGTGCCCAGCAAGGAAATGAGGAGAAGAAATGAAATGGGTTTGCTGTGTGGTCTTGTGACTGGCAGGTCAGGGGAAAGCTGAAGCCATTCTTACTATGTTGGGAGGCCAGCCCTGACCCATGCACATCATCAGTCAGGACAGACAGAGGCCTCAGTCCCAAAAATCGCCCCAGAGCAATAACTTCTGTAAGGTCACCAAGCACACCGAATCTACTGCCTGTCAGCAAGCTCAGCAGATGATAGCCTGTCAGGACAGCTGAAGGGCTCACCCAAAAAGACTGATGACTGATAATTACTGACTCAGTCCAATGACAGCTTCCACGCCACTCATCCTCGCTGCCTCCATTCGTCTGGTCTGCAGTCATCACACATCACCTCCTGCCTTATGGAACTTGAGCCTCCTGCTCTGATAGTATTACTAGCAATTTCTCTTACACATCAAGTTGCAGTAAATATCAGAGTGGTGAATATTTTGCATTGCCCAAATTGTTGGTAAGAATTCCTTCCCCTGCCCATTAACACATGTTGACAACCTACGTCCCATCAGAAGTCACAACTATAGGAAAACTAATATGTAAGCATACTTGGGGAGCTGCCTGAGAACGCAGCCCTGAACTCTTGCAGCCACGACAGAGCAAGAACTGAGGTCATCAGCTGGGACAGCCTTCTGGGTAGTCCTTCTGTGGTGCAGCTTGGAGGACAATATGTTTTTCAGACTACCTTAAACTGTAGTGACTCAAAGGCACAATCTAGTTGTGTGAAACACAGCCATGTGCTGCTACACGCCCTTTGGATGCAGTGTGGGACTCAGGACTTCAGGACAGGGTTGATCAGGGTATCACACGCCATTGTAGGCATTACCTGTAAGAAGGTGCCCCTGTTGAAAGGATTTCTCTTGGGTTCTTAGAGGATCAAGGCAAACAATGTGTCCCAGTCCCAATAAGGCTCCCAGTAGGGTCACCTCCATGGGACATGTTGGACTGTTTCAGAGGTCCTAAGACTGTTTAGATTGGGGTTTCCTCCTCCTCCAATTCCTGAAGAACTCCACCAGCACGTACATGGAATGATCTCTCCTCTGCCCTGCTGGATGCCTACCTGGGGCAGTGGGAGAAAAAATCTTTTCACTTCATTGGGCAGAGTAGTTGGAAGTGCTGGTTATTCAGTTGTATGCCCAGCAGAGGTGTATGACCAAACCATTCCCAACCTCCACACAGCTGCACAGCCCTGAGTGCTTCTTTGCTGACCCTTAACCTGAAACAACTCTTTCAAGAGCTTCATCCTATTGGAGAAGCACAAATCTGGCCACATCTGGCCCCTCTCAGATACCCAGAATGGACAGGCTGACAAGTGTAAACCAAGCCATATGATTTTTTTTTTCTTCTAAATACTTTTGGTTTAATTATCATTTCTTGATAAGAATGAGCCACCTATATCAATTTTTCTGCCCATCTGTCTTTCCTTCCCAATATCTCTGAAGCCACTTACCCATTTCCACCATTTACAAGGAGCTATCATGTGAACTTGATAATAATATTTTCTGTTGGGCATGCCATCTGGCCAATCTGTAAATACTCACAAAAGGGACAAAAAACCAACACACACATAGTGCAGACTAAGCTGCAGTGTGATCAGCTCCTTTTCTAGACATTTACAGGGAAGAAGCAGGAGCTGGAGATCCTACAAGGTGGTGTGAGCAGAAGGGGAATGAGAGAGAACTGGAGAGATAGGATGTCTCCATCGTCTTAAAACCTGTGATGCAATGCCTATCTGCATGTGAGGATGAGGATGTAGAAAAGGGTTCAAGAAAACTGGGGAATCATAGAATCATAGAATCATTGATTCATAGAATCATAGAATGGCTTGGGTTGGAAGGGACCTCAGAGATCATCTAGTTCCAACCCCCCTGCTGTGGACAGGGCTGCCAGCCACTAGCTCACTAGATCAAACTGCCCAGGAACCCATCCAGCCTGGCCTTGAACACAGCCAGGGATGGGGCAGCCACAACTTCTCTGGGCAGCCTGTGCCAGCGCCTCACCACTCTCTCAGGGAAGAATTTCTTCCTGATGTCCATCCTCAACCTCCCCTCTTTCACTTTTAGCCCATTCCCGCTTATCCTACCATTATCCACCCGTGCAAAAAGTCGGTCCCCCTCCTGCCTGTAAGCTCCTTTCAAGTATTGGAAGGCCACAATGAGGTCTCCCCGGAGCCT